>JAOQMR010000007.1:23915617-23930710 GCA_027563865.1 Erythroxylum pelleterianum
TGTTTTGAGAAGAACAGAAACTTCTGTCTTCGTCCTCTGCGGACGGAACACAAATTTCTGTCCTCGGTAAGCAAACACGTCGAAGGACAAAACTTTCTATCCTTGTCCGCCGTCCTCGCGTCCGAGGACGGCAACCAAACGCAGCATAAGAGATCTATCTGGCATAGGAGACAAAAGGTTGGAACAAGAACATGTTCTGAATCATTAATGCACATGCTGAAACTACCTAACTAACTATACTCTCATGTTATTATATACAAGAAGTAATAATAATAATAATAATAAACAAGCAACTGCCTAGCTATCAAAAGCTATGTGTGTGTTTTGAGTTCGCATGAACTAATATCACCAAATGATTATTATTATAAATTAATAAATGTAAAAAAACAAATGTTATAATTATAAATTCCACAAGAAGACTCTAATTTTAAATTTAGAATCTTATTTTTTTCATTGTTAAGTGGGAAAACTGGAAAAAAGTGCAATCTTTTATTTGAAATAGAGTTAAAATATATTTTAAAATTAAGTTTTGACATAATTTTACAATATTAATTTCAAATAAAAATTAATTAAATATATAAAATTTCAATTTGTTGCATACATTTTAATTTAAAATATATAATTTATTAATTAAAAATTTTACATAATCTTGAATGTGAATGAATATAATTTTTGTGATGCTTTACGTCACAAGATTAATAATAAAAATAATTATATTTTAATTTTCACTTATATTGCAAAATTAAGTTATCTATACTTTTATTATAAAAAAAAGGCATTGGTCATAATTATAAAGTAAATCACCTTCTAACCCAATTACTAGAGTTAATTATTAACCCTAGTTGAGTCATACAATACAAGAGATTTGAGAAAGGTCTGACCTTGTGTATTTTATCATCTACAAAAAGCTGAATTGATTAATAGAAAAGAACAGTTCATTACCAAACCCTCAAATCTCTAATCTTGCCTTTTTTTCTCCATTTTTTTTTAGTTATTACATTATCATTTTTGGTCAAATTGGGGGTATTTGAGAAATCTACTCAGGGTCTCATGGGGGTTTGGACAAATTAGTAACTGTTGCATGCTGATTCACACTGGTCTCTCAGATTCAATTTTCTTCATCTGAGAAGACTTTCTTTTTACTGGGTAATTGTAATTTGCTACCCTTTTCATTTTCATTTCTGTTACTTTCATAATTACATTTCTCTTCTCTTTTGTTTCCTCTAACTGTTCATTTCAGTGCTATCTTTTCAAGATTGTAGCATATGGGATTTCTTTGTGAAGTAAATTGATATAAAGTTTAAATCTTTGGGTTTACTTCAAGCATATCCTTTCTATTGTAGATCCATCAAGTGCTTTGTTTTTGCTAGATTTTGCTTTGTTTTGTCTGAATTTTGGTCGGTAACAACTAGGGTTTACCAAAGATTCTATCTTGGCAATTTCAATGTATGTTAGATATGATCCTTTGATGATTTTCATACAAAATGCTGATTACGAAAAGGGACTTGATTTCTGCCTTATTTGTGGGTGTTGCTCTGTGGCCTTGTTTGTTGTTGAGTGTTGAATCAATTTGGTTTGTTTTATCTGAAACTCGGGGGTTTCATTAAGTTCCGTTAAAATGTATTCCACTATTCTTAGCAAAAGGGTTAGCATTTTGAGATAATTTTGTGTAATTCCGTGGTGTTTTATGAATACATCTGGAATGGGAATGGAAGTTGGAGAAGTTCAGATCAGTTCTAATGAATGGGAAATTGGTTTTATCCACTTTATAGTGTTTTGACTGATATATTAGGTGATTGTGAGTGTTTTTTTCCTCTTCAATTTAATGTCCATGTGGTATTTTGTGATAACATATTTGCTAAAATACCTCAATACTTTGATCTTTGAGATTATTGAAACCGCATCTAGCACAGGTTTATCATATTAACGATAAGGTTTCGGGTTAGTTAAGTGGTGATTTTGGCACTATATATCGGGTGCTGTGTAAGGGCACTGAAAGATAACAATAGTAACATTATGTTTAGACTACTTCTTTCTTACCATCTTTGATCTTGCTTGATGCTTGGATTGTCAGATGTAGAAGGGAGAGAATGGTTAGGTGATTGCTTATCTTGTGCATTCTCTTTTGATGTCATTTCTTGTTGAAATCCTTTTAACATTAACACTTGCATATTATATCACCAACTGACTAGAAGGCATTCGAATATGTTTTCCTACAAGATAGATGAAATAATAGTCTTTGTATAAAAGTCAACCAGTGCAGGACCAAAAAGGAAATGTTTAGTGGATGCATCAATTGGAAAATGAGCAGGAAATTTTCAAAACTCATGATGATTGCAGCATTACCTTTGTAATCAACCTAGTTAGCAAGATGGTGATGTCCATATTTACGGAATGTAGGCATAACATTTTACCATTTACATGTGCATTTATGGGATATACAAAACTTAATGTAGTTTGAAATGTGACACCTGTCTCTAGCTGTTAACATTTTATTTTAAAAGTGCAGAAGAAAATTTGTATGTGTATAATAATGTTAAGTTGGGAAACGGGAATGTGGAGTCTTCAATTGCCATTTCTTTGGAGGATATTAATATGCTTGTTCAACAAGGCTAAAGATTAAGTAACTTCTTTGCTGTAAGGAACATCTGCATGTGGGGCATGCAGGGAGTGCACACACATCAATGCACACATGCGCTTGCAGTGAAGCACATTTTGAAAACTTTCAACTTACCAAATTTGTTTCATGTCATTGAAGCAATGGACTCTAGATGTGTGTTTCTAATATTGCAACTATAGGCAGAACCATTTCTGGAACTGTTCAGAGCTGTATTCTACTTGATCAAATAATTGTAATCGAGCAGAAAATTTACTTGTTTAGTTATGAGTGGAAAGTAGAAAATCTATTTTTGAAATTTTTTATAAACACCCAATCAGTAACTGCAGTACGATCAGGATTGGTAGATGGCAAGTGTAAGATTCACTGTTTGACATGCTATAAAGTGGCAATAATGATTCTTTGTTGTACATTTAGAAACGAAACTACCGAATTTAGAAACTTAGATATCAAAATTTATCTATTGAGCCTGTGGAGCTGTTTCCTCCAACTTCTTATGCTTGGAATGGATCTAACACAAAATCCCCCTTTCCTTTTAACCCGGAAAATACGCCGAAAACTGATAGATTAGCTGATCCTCGTGAACCAAACTAATTAATACTTTACGTGATTGTGTCAAGCTTGTAGTTACTTTTTGTATAGGTGAATGCAATATTGCTTGGTACACGGTAACCTTTTGTGTTTATGACATTTACAGATTTGACACCTGCTGATCATAATTCATCTCAAGATGGTGGAGTTCCTCCTCCATTTTCCTGATCATAATCATTTTACAAAAAAATCTTTACTAGTCTCTCCCCTCTCTGTCCACACACTCCGAAAACACACAATTCAATTTGATACTGATGATATATGGTAGTTTATGATATAGAATATTGGCATTTATTTACCTTTCTTTCGCTGAAGCTTTCGATTGGCGGCAGATCTTCTTTTGTGCATGTGTTGTTAAACTATAATCCGAAAATCATTGATAATTCTATGGTATGTGATAGGTGTAATATAGATTAGGGTCACAGCTTGACACTATTGTCCTTGTAGCTCAAGGCACTATTAACCTGTCGAGCGATCTCACCCACTGAGGTCAATCTGTTCAGGCCATAGACTTGCTGAAGTATGTCAACCAGCAAAGAGTAACAAAGCACCCTCTTTATTGAAATGTAATGGGAAAGAAACAACAGAAATCTTTTCTGATGATTTGCCCTTGTGGATGTCAAGAAGTTAGTGTAATGAATTAAACTTTTTTTTTTCAAAAATGAAAGAATATTATTGACTAAAGCCAAGCTGTTACAGCAATACAAAGATAGTGAGCTCACAAAGAGCTGATGTAACTCCTTAAGCACGAACAGAAAAATAATTACATATAGTGAGCTTACAAAGGGCTAATGTAACTCCGTTAGCATGAGCAGAAAAATAATTACAACAGTCTTCAATTGTTCCTTAAATTCCTGCTTGCTCCCTTATAAGCTCTATGTGCCAGCCAGATTTCTCTGATCCAGCATATATTTCTATCCACCCAAACATGTAGTTCCATGAGGGCTTCTGTATGTTGTCTTACATTCCTTTCCCTCCATAGAGCATATATGCAGCAGATGAAGGCTGTTTGGATGATCCCTTTATCCTGCTTTAATCTCCTTACAGTATGCAATGAATCAAACTTGTTATGTATTCTTTTTCTTGCACTCAATTTTAATGAGTATGATCATGCTGGCATAATTCTTATTTCTCTAATCTTATGAGAAATAGTATTTCATGAAAATGAATGACAAGTTGTTGAGTTTATATTTTTTTTCCATCTTTTGTGTTCCATCCAGGTATCTTTCTGCTGTTATCTTTACAGCGGCATTGCTTTAGTGCCAGCTAATTTTTTATCTGAAAAGGAAGATTGGTTCTTACTATTTTTCAATATAAATTATCAAATAATCAGAGTAACATGGAAATTGGGGGGACGTCTATGTGATATAATTATTTGTTAGAAGTGTATCAGATTAAGTGTATATGCACTGTTGGTTTGCTTTGCCATTTATATATACTTTCCTAGTTGCAAGATTATTCTAACTGAATCAAGACTTATGTGATGATTATTTTACGCATATCCACTTTCATTAACATTAATATTTGTTTTTCTTGGAGCAGCTTTCATATAACCATGGAGCAGCAATCTCTTTGCCTTGGACTATGAATGAATGTGAGGTTGTGGAATCTGACTATTTATGACTTCATTTTTTTAGAAATTCATCTAGCTATATTTCCCTAACTATCGAGGGATTATGGGGTACAATAAGGATGAAGCAGTCAGGGCGAAGGAGATTGCTGAGAGAAAATTCACAGAAAAGGATTATATTGGGGCAAAGAAATTTGCTTTGAAGGCTCAAAACTTGTATCCTGAGCTGGATGGTCTAACGAAAATGTTGACGACATTTGATGTGCTTATCTCTGCAGAGACTAGAATAAGTAATGGTGAAGTGGATTGGTATAAAGTGCTTGGGGTAAACCCTTGGGCTGATTTGGGGACAATCAAGAAACAATACCGAAAGTTAGCTCTTATTCTTCACCCTGACAGAAAGAATTCTCATGGTGCAGACAGTGCATTTAATCTGATTTCAGAAGCCTGGAGTTTGTTATCTGACAAGGCAAGAAGATTAGAATACAACCAAAAGTTAAGCATGCTGGTATCTCAGCAGGGAGCTTCCACCCAGAGCAAGGTTCACTCAGCAGCACCCAGTGCAAATGGCTTTCACAGTGGTAACAACTCTGTAAACTTGAATGCAAGAAGTCACAAGAAGACTACTCCAAGAGCACCTGCAACAGTTTTTCCTCCCAACAGAAAAACTGATACTTTCTGGACCATCTGCCATCACTGTAAGACGCAATACGAGTATCTGAGGATTTATCTCAATCACAACCTGCTTTGCCCCAATTGTCATCAGGCTTTCTTTGCTGAGGAAAAAACCCCTCCTCCAAACGTTTTGAACTCGTCTAATGATTCTTTTCGCCAAAAGAATGATAATTCCTTATATCATACTGCCGGTAATGGTGGGATTGTTCAAGGTTCAGCATGTGACATGTTTACAGTTCGTAATTTGACAAGTGACCCAGATCTGCAGGGGAATCATTATTCTAAAACAGGAACTGCTGGAAGTACCTTCCCATCAGTATCCACTAGTTCTGAAGCCTCAGGTCTGTGTCATCGGGTGAAGAGAGAACACGAAAAAGTAGAAGAAATGTCTTCATGGAATGGAAATTGTGCTTCTAAGAAGACTGGTAATTCTGTTAACATTGACCAACCATACAAGAAGAGAAGACCTAATGAGGCTTGTAAAAATGACCATGAAGGAGCAGGCTTGGGAAATCTTTCTGAACCAAGAAAGGGACCTTGTGGAACACGGAGGTTTTACAGTTTTTCTGGTATCAACAATACGCTCAGCTCGGGGAGAGACTTAACTGCTGTTGACGTTAGGAAAATGTTGACAGCAAAGGCATTGTCAAGTATTCGTAAGAAACTTGAAGAATGGAGCTCAAATCAAGTGAAAAAAAGAGAAAATGAGGAGCAAACATGTAGTATTGATGGTCCAAAGAAGGATGATGGCTCTGGTGTTATGTACAAGAGAAACAAGAGAAGGAAATCTCTCCCCAGTGATTCTAATAAAAAGTCTACCAAACTTTTGTCAATCACTGTTCCAGATCCCGACTTCCACAATTTCGATCTGGACCGCACTGAAAATTCTTTTGGAGGAGATGATGTCTGGGCTGTCTATGACGACACCGACGGCATGCCTCGTTACTATGCTCGAATTCATGAGGTTATCTCTTTGACCCCATTTAAGATGAAGATAAGTTGGCTGAACTCTAGAAATACTGCTGAATTTGGTGCTTTAAATTGGGTAGACTCTGGCTTCCATAAAACTTGTGGGGATTTCAGGACTGGTAAGCATGAGATCAGCAAAACATTGAATTCTTTCTCACACAAGGTTAAATGGACAAAATGCCGACGAGGGGTCATCCGCATTCTTCCAAAAAAGGGAGACATTTGGGCTCTCTACAGAAATTGGTCTCCTGACTGGAATGAGAATACTCCTGTGGAAGTGGTGCACAAGTATGACATGGTAGAGGTGGTTGACGATTATGATGATGAACAAGGCATATCTGTATTTCCTCTTATCAAGGTTGATGGTTTCAAGACAGTTTTTCAAAACAAGGTAGACCCGAGTGCACCTTGGAGGATACCGAAACAAGAGATGTTTCGATTCTCTCATCAGGTCCCTGATCACTTGCTAACTGGTGAAGAAGCTGATAATGCTCCAAAGGGCTGTCGGGAGTTAGATCCAGCAGCTACACCATTGGATCTTCTTCAGGCAGCAGAAGCCAATGAAGCACAGACGGAGACTAGAACGAAAGCTGATATACAAATGGGACAAGATATTCCAAAAGATAAGGTAGATCAAAATGTTGGAAATGGTGCAGTAGTTGTGGAATCTGGATCAAAAATGTTGTAGATGATGCAAATCCAAGACTGAGTTAGCTAGTGGAAACAGCGGAAGATATATAGATAAGGTTTTTTCTTTGTTTTCTGTAAAGCTGATAGATGCTGCTTTGCTGCATAATTGGATCAACATTTGATCCATAGCTTCTTTTTTGTTGTTGTATAATCTGGGACAATTCGAAAAAGCTCTGAAATTATCAATGAAACATAAACAATTACAGTATCTGCCACATTTTCGACTGGATTGGCAATTCTGAGCCATTCAAGTTCTGTATCATCAGTTACAACTTGCAGTTTTTTTTTTGAAACGTTGTCACGTGCACTCAGCGCATATTATTCATATCCAAAGATAAAACGTCATACAAAAAACTTGGAGGGCATACCTCTTATTCGAAACCAGACATAGAATCAGCCGTCCTAACTATCTTATGAGCAACCTGATTCGCTGATCTCTTAACAAAAGCTATAGAAATAAACTGATGCTCTTTAATAAGAACTTTGTAATCCTCGATAAGCATCGAAAAATATGAAGGACAATTTTGTGTAGATGCCATAGATTTGGTAATTGTTTGACAATCTGTTTCCACACAAATCGGAGAAAAAGGAAGGCTTTTGATCCAGCTTAGGGCATCTCGAAAACATAATGTTTCACCAATTAAAGGATCCCGCCAACCTGGCATAAGCATCATCTTTCCTGCACAGTTGAAACCTTTACAGTCTCGAATCACCATTCCTAAGCCATAGAACCCATAAGGTAAAAGTGTCACATCAACGTTGCACTTAAAATGGTTTGGTTGTGGAGCTTGCCATTGGGGATAAGATGGTTGATTCGTTGAGCAAGTAGTAATGTGTCGGTTGTGAGCAGATTGCCACTCTAAAAGTGTGGTGGTGGCTCGACGAATAATGCTGGATGGGTCCTGATTTTTTTGCTTCCATACAACGTCATTGCGTGCGATCCACAAACTCCATAAAAGCATGCAAATTTCCTCTGCTTGTGCCTTTGGAAAATCGACCATAACAGAAGCAAGCCAATGATATATGGTGGCCGTAGGAGACATGTGCCAGTCCACCGCATACATATGCCAAACAGAAGTAGCCACGTCACAATGGAGAAATATGTGGTGCTCATCCTCAGAAGCTTTACCGCATAGTGGGCAACTATCATCGATGTCAATACGTCGCTGTTTAAGATTTGTTCTGTGAGGGAGAGCCTTTTTCAAAGTACGCCAGATAAATAGTTTTATTTTACCTGGAACTTGCATTTGCCACATTTTCTCCTATGGAAAGCCGACGTCTCTAAGCTCCAGATTCACTTCCTCCATGCCTATGCGATATCCTTCTTTCACTTTGTACTCACCTTGAGTGTTGAAAATCCACATCCATTCATCCTTACATCTTGAGAAACTGAGTGGTATTTGGAGAATAAGGTTAGCGTCTCGTCTATCAAAAACTTCCCTGATCTTGTTTTCATTCCACCGATGGTCCCGAATAAGCTCTGCTACATATTGTATCTACGTGTTGGTTGATGTTTGAATATATGGGTCGTTCTCATCCATTAGCCAGGGGTCCCTCCATATATGAATTTGTTGTCCATCGCCTACTCTTCGTCGACAACCAGGAATGAGGATTGCTTTGGCCTGATGGATGCTTCTCCAGATCTGACTTGGATTGTGGCCCAACTCTGCTGAAAAGAAATCAGTTTTAGGAAAATATCTAGCTTTAAGAATAGTTGCTGCAGTCGACTCCGGATATTGGAGAAGTCGCCATCCTTGTTTTGCCAAAAGAGCTAGATTAAAATGCCTCAAATCTCGATGGCCCAAACCGCCATAAATCTTTGGTATGCCTAACCTTTGCCATCTTAACCATCGTATCCCCTGACTGTCTCGTCCTCCATTGTGCCAAAAAAAGCCATTCATTAACTTCTCCAGCTCTTTACATGTATCCAGTGGTAATAAAAAAAAGGAACATAAGATAGTTCGGCATAACCTGTGCAACTGTCCTCAACAATATATCTTTGCTAGCTTTCGATAATGTTTTAGCCTTCCACCCTTGGAGCCGCCTGGTAAGCTTTTCGATCACATAATGAAAAATTTGGCGTTTACCTCTGCCTATAACTGACGGCATACCCAAATAATTTGTGTGACTTGCAATCTCCGCAACCCCCAGAATTTGACGAATCACAGTCTTCAGTATAGGCGTAGTATTTGGAGTAAAGGAGATACCTAATTTGTCAAGATTGATTTTTTGGCCCGACGCGTTCTCATATATCTACAAGATAGTTCTCAATTGTACTACCTCTTCTTGTGTAGCCCGAACAAAGAAAATAACATCATCTGCAAAAAACAGATGAGACACCGGAGGAGCACCTCTTGCGACTACAGTCCCATATATATGTCCTTGTGCTTGTAAATGTTGTAGGCTAGCTGATAATCCCTCCGCACATATAATGAACAAATAAGGAGACAATGGGTCACCTTGTCTCAATCCTCGACTAGGAATCAAAGGCCCGTATTCATCCTTACCTCGAGTGAAAAAATAGGAGACTGTTGTGACGATGTTCATAATCTTTGAGACCCATATATCAGTAAACCCCAGTTTTAACATAATTTGCCGCAAATACTCCCATTCAACTCTGTCATATGCCTTGCTCATATCAATTTTCAATGCTAGATAACCCGTCTTGCCTTGCGTTTTCCGTTTAAGAGAGTGGAAAAGCTCATAAGCTACAATGATGTTATCGGTAATCAACCGATTTGGGATAAAAGCACTCTGCGTGTCCGAGATAATTTGAGACAGAACCTGTTTCAATCTATAGGACAATGCTTTGCAAACTATACGATTAGTGACATTGCTCAATGATATAGGTCTCAAATCAGCTATGATTTCTGGCGCAGTCTTCTTGGGATAAGAATAATGTTTGTTCTGTTCATTCCAGGCATAAGCGCATCCCCATTCAACATGTTAAGACATTCTCAAGTGACCTCCTTCCCAACGATATCCCAGTATGTTTGGAAAAATCCTGGGTTGAAACCATCAGGCCCCGGTGATTTATCAGGATGCATGGAGAATAATGCCTGGCGCACCTCCTCTTCCGTGTAGGGGGCACTAATAATTCATTATGAAGGGAGGTTACCCTACGAGCCACATTGTTTAGGATCGGACTGATATCTCCACATGAGGAGGTAAACAGTTGTTGATAATAATCCCGCAACATATTCGGTAAGCCTGATTCCCAGTCAATCCATTCCCCACTATGATTCTTGAGCTTTGAAATTAAATTTTTCTGATGCTTGTGAGAGGCCATTAGGTGAAAAAAATTGGAATTAGAATCCCCTTCGGCTAGCCAGTGCTGTTTGGATCTTGCTTCCAATAAATTTCATATTGTAAGAGGAGATCACTGTACTGCTTTTCTAGATCTCGTAACATCTCCCTATTTATTATCGGCTGTCTGCGTTCCCTTGCCATCTGCTATTTAAGCATGTTAATACGTTAATGAAAGTCTTGTTTATGTGATGCTTCCCATACTTGCAACTCTTTGGAACAAGACCGAAGTTTGTCTTGGAGAGAGTGGGTGGAGTGTTGCGACCAACTTTGACTGATTCTCTGTCGACAGTTTCTAGGGTCCATGCATTTTCAAAGCGAAAACGTTGTTGTACATATTTCTGCCATTATATGCCCAAGGATAGGAAGAGTGGTAAGTGATCAGAGGATGTAGCTTGCAAGACGTGGACTCTTGCCATCAAAAACGTTGAAGACCACTCAGTTGTCCCAACCGCCCTATCTAGTCGTTCCCTTACAAAATCAGATTCAGAACGTCGATTTTCCCACGTAAACAAAGGACCCTCAGCCCCCAAATCATGCAGTTGACAGTCCATGAGCGCCTGTCGAAACCCCTCCATCAGTGATCTGGGATGATTATGATGACCTTGCTTCTTAGAAGGAAACATGATGTCGTTGAAATCACCGATAACACAACAAGGTAGAGCTGATTTATTATGAAGTTGTCAAAGTAAATCCCAGCCCAAGCGTCGGTTGGACCGCTCAGGGAACCCATAGAAACCTGTTAAATGCCAACGTCTAAGTCCGTCAATGCTTACCACAACATCAATATGATTTTGAGAATAACTCAGTAATTGGGCCATGTCCTTTTCTTTTCACAATAAAGCCACACCTCCTCTGGTTCCAACAGGGTCAACTGCAAACATACCACTAAATCCTAACTTAACTTTAATTGATAAAAGTTTTTCTCTGGTAATTTTTGTTTCCATCAGAAAAATGAAATTGGGTCTCTTGTCGGACACCATGTCCTTTAATACTTGAACTGTTTGGGGGTTCCCAAGCCCCCGACAGTTCCAGCTTAATGTACTCATAGCTGTCGGTGGGCTTCGGAAACAAAGCCCACCAAAGTCAAGTTTTTTGGCCCAGCCTCAAGGGTACTTGGGATAAATTCCTCCTCCATTTCAGCATGTGCAGACGATGATGCTTCTTGGGTACGTCTGCGCTTAGGATCCATAACCATGATTGTGTCCGTTGTAATATAAGGAAAGATGGCAGCATTTTCGCGAATCCCCTCTATCACGCCCTTGGATTGATTCTAGTCATTAATAATCCGTGATCCACCACTGATTTGCTGATGAGAATATATTTGAATCCCCTGATTTTCTGCTGTAATATTAGTCTTCGCCATGTCCGTAGATATTGCCGGATTTGCTACCGATGTTGCCTGATCGTCTGCAGTATTGTCACTGAAAGCGGCCGGAATATCATTTTCCGACTGTAACCATCGATCTCCGATCTGAGTTGTGCGTCTGGATTCCGCTTTTAACCATGGGCCATACGCGAACCGTTCTCTAGGAATTTGTGGGTGGTCATATAGAAGAGGACAAAACCGATCCGTGTGTCCTACAATGCCACAGAAGTAACAGAACGTATTCAGTCTTTCATACTTAAAGTCCAAACAAACTTTGTCCCCTTGTGGTCGCTTCACAAACAGTTTTTGCTTTAGAGGTTTTCTGATATCGATTGTCACTCTAATTTGCATGAAGTCGCGCCAGATATTCAAGAAGTTTCGAGAGTCTGATTCCACATGTTTTCCAATATAGTTGCCAGCATCCACTGCAATTCTTTCCGACATAAAACCATTAGGAATATTATGAATTTGAACCCATAATTGTAAATATACCAGTTCGACTTGGCGAGGATTCTCATGTGGTTGTAGTCGATGCAAAAGAATGGGAATCTGTTGATAATTCCATGGACCATCTCGTAAAACTCTGTCCACTTTGAGGGAATGGAAAAAACTGGAAAATAAAGGTATTATGTCCCAGTTCTTTTATCAGTACCCATTTGCCAGGGCGCCATACACTAGCCATAATCTGTTTGAAAATCGGAAAGTTAATCATCTTCTCAGTTACAGTCTCCCTACGACACAGTGTTGCCATTCAATCCTTGTTGTCCCCTGATCTCCATTAGCTGTATCCTCAGTATATTCCAATATACCTTCGTCCTCCTCAATATTTAGACGGTGGTATATGTCATTCACCAGTCGATCCTCATCAGAGACCATGGCCACAGAAACGTATTGGTGGCAAGCGGTGACAAAGAAAACTACAAGTACTAGAAAAAACAGACGAGCTAAAATGATCGTAGATTTGAGAAGAAAAGGAAAAACTTGTTATTTAGAACAAGAGGAAAAAGGTCTCGATATAGCAAGAGAGAGAGAATATATTTTTGAAGAGTGAAACATTTGATACAACTTGCTGTTTTTTGATTCATCTTCCTTTATCAAAACCTTCTCAGAATAGTTTCTTCATTTCAACGAATCCACCATTTCTTCTTATTCTGGTTTTCTATTGTGAAGAAAAAACACATGGTTCTTCAAAATTTCAACACTAAAGCACTATAGATCTAAAGCTATAGAGAAGAGACGAAGAAGGAAGGAGAAAAAATGTCTGAGGCATGAAAAACAGAGACTCTCGAAGGTTCTGAAAACATGTCTGAAGACTTGAGTTAAGTTTGAATGACTTAAACTCAAGACACACGTGAAGCATATTTCATAGCCACAAAACGCAACATTTCATTAAGGCATTAAATGAAGTTTCTGATGAGAGTTATTAAAGAAAGAAGGCAAAGTCATTTAAGAAAGCTACGTGGACAAGGCATGAGAATATCAAAGGCTTATGGTTATCATCCAACGGTAGCTATTCATCCATAACACTTATAAATAGACAAAGTCTCAAGCATTCAAATATTACAATAGTTTACAAGATTACAAATCATTGTATACATTCTTAATTTCGGTTCAGAGAGAAAAATAGGGAGAGTGCTAGAGTACCTATTAAAGTGTACTGGGGAGTTGAGAGAAACTCTTGTAGGTGTTTCAGGGAAACACTCAATCTCTTGTATACCTTTTTTCTAATCCTAGTAAAACCAGTGTGTGTGATTGGCCCTTGGACGTAGATAGCTTTGTGCTATCGAACCAAGTAAATTCTGTGCATTTTTCTTTACTTTCTTGCAATCTTCCATCTCTGCAAAATCAGATCAACACAATTGTCATCAGATCAGAAGGTATTATACAGGAATAATACAAAGAATTCCTAACAGATTGGTATCAGAGCCATTTACAATTTCTGCCCAGACTACTAGCCAAGAGTCCATCAAGAAAGCTCAAGTACAAGTCTTTATAAAGATCCTACAAGATGGTGGGAAAGGAGATGGAAGTATTCACTGGAAAGGAGGATTTTACAATCTGAAAATTACAGATGCAAGCCCTCCTTGAATCCTATAAGTGCTTTGGAGCCATAGATGCAACATATGAAGATGAACAAGATCCCATAAAGAATCTCAAGAAGGCAAGATTAGCACACTGCAAGCTAATGCTGCATCTCTCACCAATTGTTATCAGAAAGGTGAAAGATTGCAATACAGCAAAGATGATATGGGATAAATTGGATGAAATATACTAAAAAAGGTGCTTACCTAATAAGATGACATTGCTGCACAATCTGGCCAACTTCAGGATGAATACAACAGTAACTTTGAAAGAAAATCTTGATTACTTCTTCAAATTAATTCAAGATCTTGAAGCTGCTGGAGAGATTATTTCTGAAGAACACCAAGCAGTGGTGATTCTAAAGTCTCTGCCACAGGAGTATAATGCATTCAGAAAGGTGGTTAAGCATGCTAGTGGTGATGCTCTAACTGTAAAGAGGATGCTTGATTCTTTGATGGATGAAGTGATAGACAACAATCACTTCAAGAAGGAACCAGAAGTGATGTTCTTGGACAATAAATCTAAGAACAAATCAGCATACACTGATTCAAAGAAAGGTGGGCAGAAAAAGAAAGGAAAGGGAAAACAAAAGAAGACTGATGATGACAAGAAAAAGGGTAAAGCTAAAGGTAAGAAATGCTTTTACTGTGATAAAATTGGTCATTTTATTAGAGATTGCAGGAAGAAAAAGCAGGATAAAGAAGAAGAGAAGGTTGCTGCTGGAAATGTTGAAAAACTTGAAGAAACAAGTGAAGATGAGATCCTTGCACTGACAACCGAAGCAGATGAGCCAACAACAGACTGGATACTTGACTCTGCCTGCACAATGCATGTGACTTCCCACAGGGAGTGGTTTTCTACATTTGAGAACCTATCAGCTAAGGTGAGGATGGCAGATGCAGGAAAGCAGGACATCAAGGGCATTGGCAATGTTTCCATCAAAATGCATGATGGAAAGAGAAGGACATTGAGCAATATGAGATATGTCCCTGAAATTAGAAGGAATCTCCTATCTGAAAGTGTTTTTGACAAGCAAGGATACAAAATCAGATCCAAAGATGGCTTGAGAGAAATCATAAAGGATGGGAAGGTGGTTATAAAGGCAATTGAGAGAGGCGACCTATACTATGTTGTAAGGATCACAGAAATCAACCTAACAGTAGAAGAAAAGGAGCTGAACTCAACAATCCTATGGCATGCAAGATTAGGACATGCAGGAAACAA
>JAOQMR010000007.1:23936676-23961352 GCA_027563865.1 Erythroxylum pelleterianum
AAAATCTATTAAACTGAGTGTAAAAAATTAGATTAAATCGATTCAATATGTTCTTTAATTATATTTGATTGAGCTTACTTTCAATTTTAGACTTAAATATTAAATTAATCAAAACTTAAAAGTCTTATATTCGAATCCTACTATTGACGTTCTCTCGATCGAACTTGCCGTACAGAACTTGCCTAATACAAAATATCCAATTTACATTATTTATAAATTATTGCGTTAATCCAAATATTTACTAAATACGCATTTAAAGAATAACAACTTTAATTCCTCTAATTTTTTAAGGATAATTATAAGTTTAAGTTTATTTGAAACTAATTATGCATGTTGATTCTATCTATACTTCTTTTTTTTGGTTTTCGAGTTTAATAAAAAATGATTGTTTGAGTTTTTAATTTTTTTGTTTTAGTTTCTTTCCATTTTTATATTCTAAGAAAAATCATGAAAAGTAGTTTTGTTATTTGTTTTTAATCTAATTTAATATTAATTAAAATATATATTAGTTAATTATTTAATATTATGTATTAACTACAGTTAAGATTATATATTCAATTATTTAGATTACGAATAATTTAATTTTAATATTATTAATAAATATAATTTAAATTTTAAAAGACATATATTTTAAAATAAAAATTTATATATTTTAATAGGTACAAATAAATATAAAAAAATCAAACGACCCAATTAATAATTTAGTTTAAATTTAAAATATGCTATTTACTTAGTAAAAAAAACAATCATGCGGATTCATTGCCTTAGCAATGAAACGTTTTTTGTGGCATCAATTAAATTAATATTCATTGCCTTTTCAAGCAGGCGATCCACAAAAGCAATTAATTAATTAGCAACCCAAATTAAGTGCCATGTCTAACAATAAGCACCAAGTTAAAGATTTGGTATCTAATATTTTTATGGCTTAGTGGGTTTTGAACTAACTATATACGCGTCTTGAACATCACAATTGTACCAATTAAATGATGCTTATATAATAATTTAACTTAGTTTTAAAATTTAAACCAATCTAATTAAATCTAAATTAAACTAATAATTTATTATAATGATCTAATTAAATTAGAAACAACCTGTTTATTATGTATGGATAAGGCTTCTTACTATCAGACCTCTTCAGATCCTGCTTGATTGCAAGACTGTAGACTGAATTTGATGATGATAATAATGGACATGATCTTAAGATAATAGTCTAAGTCAATTTTAATTAAAAAATAGTAGATTTAAAAGCTTAATTAGATTTTTTTTGAAAGGCAAAAGCTTAATTAGATTATTACATTAGTAATATTTGATTACTCTACATTAATATTATTTGTGTTTGGTCATTATTTTTCAATATAATTATAAAAATAAGTTTTTTTTAAATTTGTAAAATGAAAATTTTTAAAAGGAAATTTAAAAATTAAAAAAATAAACTACACAAATTTATATGTTTTACATTACATATCATTGTCAGGGTCAGAATGGCAGGCTGAGAATGAGGAGTGAGAATCATACGTATCGGCTCCTGATTTGCTGCAACCGATCGTGCGGGATGTAACACAAAAGAAGAAACACCATATGATTTTGCTTTAAAATATGAAGCACAGTAGGCTTGGTGGTGGATTCTCCAAATGCTTTTCACTTGTGTCAGCAACTGTTTTCGGTGCTTCGGTAGTGTTCAACTTTAAGGGACAGTTGAATTATTAAGGGGCTTTTTTAATTTAAGTAATTTAAGTGAGATCTTATATTCAAACCGTCCATATGGATATAGTTATTTAAAATTTGAGGTTAGAGTTTTGTTTCTCGTAAAGGACCTATTCGGTTCAAGTAAAGATTAATCTAAATATAGATGACTTAAAAATGTCTTCATATAATTAAGACCCTCTTAAAATACCTCGTAATAATCAGAAAATGTCATGTCCTGTTGTTCCTAACCTAAAAACACAGTACGCACGCTTTCTTTTTGCATGGGCGTGGTCCTTGAGGCTTTTCAACAAACATCTTCAGTGCATGAAGATAAAACTTTGGTATACGAAGATAATGATTTGTGAACATGTATGGCTCTAGGCGTGACACGGCTCCTCTTGTAGTCAGTCATCTTTTTTTATTAGCTCAGCTCACCTATGTCGACTCCTATGGCTACGGTGGTGACCCCTGTCTCCAATTCTCCGTATTCCTCACTCTGAAACTTTGCAGAGAAATTTTAGGATTCCATATGATTCATTTTACATCACTATATTCAATCTGAAATTCTATAATAAAGTTAGGTCTAGAAAGATTTGATAGCACGGCAAATTTATCCCTTCATTTGACATAAGATAATAAAAAGAAATGTTTATGTACTCCTAACATTTTGTACTTTGGTATTATATAAAAGAATGTTTATGTACTCTTAGCATGTTGTATTTTAATCGGTTCAATCATAAAAATGTACTTTTAATATTTTATACTTTAATCGATTCAATTGTAAAAATCTTAAAATAAATGCAATATATAAAGGTAATTTTCTTCTTCGTTCTTTTTAAGTTTTTTAAATTTTTATATTAGTTGAACATTTAAATTTTAAATTTAGGTTTAATTTTAAATTCAATTTTTAAAACATTAATATTCTATCACTATAAGGGCATGTCTCGTCTTTTTTTTTTAACAGAAAAATTTATAACCGTTATCTTTTAGACGTGTACTAGATAAACTTTTGGATTGACGCAATAGTTTACCAATCATGCCAATTAAATATTTCAAACTAGATAAGTCTTTTACGACATGCTCAATTAAAAAGATATAAAAAAAGGATTTGAACGTAAAACCTTTCGATCTTTCGATCTTATGCCCTCCGTTCCACCGACTTGAACATTTTTAGGGGCGTTGCCTCTTATTCGCGAAAAGCTAAGATGGTTCCAAGGTTGTGGATCATATTGAATGTTAGAAAGAGATCCTATCGGAAGGGAAGATACCTTAAATATTTTATTTGATTGTAATATTTATTTAAAAAATAAATAATAATAATAATTATATATATAATAATTTGTTTAATGTATAATCAAAAAGTAATTATTATGTGACTGTATAAATATATATTTTATTGAATCGGTCTAAGTTTAGATTGAGTTTGGGTTCGGACTTAGTAATTTCGATCGGTTCGGACTTCATAAGTTCGACCGGGTCTAAAGTTGATTTTTAAAAAATAATTACATTATTTTTTAATTAAAAATACATTTAATTAAAATTAGTTCGAATTTTGATCGAGTTTGGACCGAGTATGTGGCTGGCTGACTAGTTACAGTGATGGTTATGGTTATGATAGGTCAATTTTCTTACTTAGTCAACTAAGCTTATGTATGTTGTTTCCGCGTAATCTAACCGTCGCTGCCGACAGAACTATGACCCAACCCCACTTCATTAATTGTGAGGCTTGGATAGGTCCAAGTAAAGACTTCTTCAATTTTACAAATAATAATAATATTATTTATTACAATAAATTATTATTTTAATTATACCTTTAGGTATGAGAATATGAAATATCTAATTATCTTTACAAATGATGATAATGTTATTTATTACAATAAATTATTATTTTAATTATACTTTTAGAAATGAGAATATGAAATATATAATTATTATTTTAATTCCTTAATTAACGGAAAGATTGTTTCTAAAAAGTATAATTAAAATAATAATTTATATTAAGTATTATTTTAATTAAAATAATAGTTTATTGTAGAAACAATCTTTCTGTTAAGGATGAGGTTGTGTATTATTAGACCTTTTTAAATTCTAAATTTTCACTGAGTTATTTTTCATTTTTAAATATAAGAGTCTACCAAATTATTTCAAAGATTTATATTATATTTTATTGTTAAAAATTACATACACTTAAAAAAATTTAAATTTAAATTTAAATTTTTACTTTTTAATTTAAAAATTTTAAATTATAATTAAAATAAATAATTAATCCTAAAATTTTATTTAAGTTAAACAAAATTTTATTATTAATTTTTAATAAACGCTTAAATATTAAAATAATAGAAAAACATAACTAATAATAATTTTTATTACTGAAAATATATATTACTTATTATAAATATAAACTAATATTAAAATTATTAAATTCTAACATTATTTATAAATGGAGGAGTAGACTTAAGAGAATCCGTCCGTCCGTGGCATTTTGGTAGTTAAGTGTAAAGGGAAGGGCAACATTAAAGGAATCCATTTGGCTTCTTGTAGTTTTAGTGTTTTTACTATTATGATAATATATATTATATATATATAGAAGACGAAGAAGAGTCGTATAGGATAGGGTAGGAACGAGGATGTGGTTAAATACAGTGAATGAATGAGATGAGACGGTGATGGAGATCCGAGAGCGGAGTTTGAGGTTTTGTTAATGGCGGTTACTACTCGTAGTTGACCCTTTTCCGAGACCTAATTCCTCCTTTTTCTTCCTTTTTTTTTTCTGTTGATTACTGTTTCAAACTGATCGGATCGGATCGGATCGGAGTTTGTTGATTCGTCGATTCATGGTTTGTTAGCGAAAATGAACGGTGACGTAGCGGCCGAGTACATCAAAAGACATCACAACCACGATCCTGCAGATCATCAGTGTAGCTCCGCTCTCATTAAGCATATTAAAGCTCCTCTTCATCTAGTATGTTTCTTGTTCCGATTTTGTTTTTTGGTGTTTGCTTCCTTTGCTCTTGTTTTCATTGATTTTCGAGTTTTCTTTAATGGTATGGATCCTAGTCTGCGGTCTTCTTTCTTCTTCTTGTTATTGTTTGAGTGGATTGTGTTCTCGATTTCTTTGTCCAAGTAATTTTTCTTTTTTCTTTTTGACTATGATGGTGTATTCAATTGACGTCGCAGTTTGTTTTCTTTCGATTATTGAAGTTTTTAACAATTTTTATTTTCATTTCGTCTATCTGATGTTGATCAAACTGAGAAAGAAGTCAAGGCAAGTATTCTAGGTTTTTTTTTCCTGTTGTTAAATTGACTTTCACTTCACTGTGAAATTTTTTCATTTTAAAGATCCAAGGCAATGCAGAACAGTTGTTACTGTTGAATTTTTTTACATGTTCGTGCACTGAAAATTGAAGTTCCTCTTGGCTGATGTTTTGGTTGTAATGCTATAGTTGAATCTAAAGTTTTGAAGTTCAACACAAGCAAAGTACCTATCTTTCTTTACCCTTTCATTGTATGTACGAAGTCCAAATCAATTAATCTTTCTGGTTTATTGCCTCTTGCATCTTTTTAAAGGTTAGATTGAGACAATTTGGGGTAGTTTTAGTTTATATGCCATGGTTAGAGTTTTGGAGGTGTAAACACCATATTAGTCATTTCTTAAGCTTGTTTTTCATATTGTTGGTAGGTTTGGTCTTTGGTTAGGAGATTTGATCAACCGCAAAAGTACAAACCTTTTGTCAGCAGATGTGTTGCGCAGGGAAATCTTGAGATCGGCTGTCTCAGAAAGGTTGATGTTAAGTCTGGCCTTCCTGCCACTACAAGTACGGAAAGATTGGAACTTCTCAATGATGATGAGCATATTCTCAGCATCAGGATTGTTGGTGGTGATCACAGGCTCAAAGTATGAAATTTTCTTCTCCTAAGTTATAACTTGTGACTTCTCTTCCCGTTATGTTTTGAGCAGGAGCAGTTTCTTAGTTTCATGAAACTATGAACTATGAAGTCTTGTTTGAAGATTCACCTTGTGATGTTTAGTTGTTTATTTTTCATGTTAGAAGATTGCAGATAAAGTGAGTTACTAGGACAGTTGATCAACTTTTCTTTTGGCTCTTGGCAAAGATGATTATGCACATTCCATTTCAAGGATCCAAGCTTCAGCCATTAAAACGTCATTTCTACTTTGGAAAATCCATATCTATTTCTTGATCTGGCTTTACTTGCTAGAATAACTCTATTTTCGGAGATATTCTCATATTCTTACATATCGTGAACTTTTATCTAATTGGATATAAGTACAGCTTCAATCTAGAGTTTGTTGATGAGAGCTTGAGCCTTGAATTTCCTTTCTCTTTACTGTGTTTAGTTCTTCACTTTTTCAAGCGACTAAATTTAAGTCCAATCTGCGTTTTCTTGCTCCAGAACTATTCCTCAATCATTTCTCTCCACCCAGAGGTCATTGATGGAAGGCCAGGAACTCTGGTGATTGAGTCATTTGTGGTTGATGTACCTGATGGGAATACCAAGGATGAGACATGCTACTTTGTTGAAGCTCTCATCAAGTGCAATCTAAAATCACTAGCTGATGTTTCAGAACGGCATGCAGTACAGGATAGGACCGAGCCAATTGATTGTCTTTAGAAAGGTGAGAAGAAGGCCAGGCCTGCTGCGTGACGGAATACTATAATTTGCTAAGGATGAGGCTTCTAGGACTTCCACACACGTTGGAGAATCTAGAGACGGACTGGCAATCCTGCTACTTTTGACACACACGCACACTTCTTTTCCATTGTTATGTTCCTCTACTTCCTTTTGCACCATATATATACTTCCATTTTCATAGTAGCTAAAGAACCAAACCCTCTTAAGGAGCTCGTGCGTTACTGAAATATGAAAGAAGAAGAAAGGAACCGGATTCTCTTACTCTTTTGGTGTTTTGGGGGGATTTTGTTTGTGGTGGTACACATACATGGTAATGTATATAGTATAGTGTGATGGGAGAGCTGTCTCTAGTTTTGTTTCATATCATGTAGCTTAGTGTAGTGTGTTTGGTTTGGTGACAAGACTTTGGAGCTGCCGTTGTTTGAGGTAGGGGCGACACGACTCTATTTAACAGTTTACTGCTATTTGTAATGACGCTTCTATTATTGCTGTAGTTAATAAATAATTCCTATTAGGCTTGAAACAATTAATTCCTCACTCAAATGGTTCCCGCATTATATGACTAAGGTGGAAATATGACTTTTCAATGATAATTAGCAAGTAAAAACTTCTGTTCAGCTCCAAATTATATTTACTGAGATTAGGGTTAGTACTGGGTTGGATTGAAATTAAATTTATCTTTTTTAAAATTTAAAAATTAAAAATAATAATTTTTTCTAATAAAATGCTATTTTATGAAAATTTTGGAGACTGGGTTTCGGTCAACTCAAATTAGCGCTAAATGAGATTAGTTTATCCATTATAAGATATTTTTCATAATAATTATATCCATCATTAAATTGGTAAACAAGTCTTGAATTGAGTTTAAATTTTTAAAAATTTTGAATTTTGGGCTCAAGAGATGCGACCTAAAACTCTAAAAATCTTAAAGCCTAAAAACTAAATGGACTTGGAAAAGGGTTTGGGGGCATTTAAGATGCACAGCCGAATCCATTATTAATGCTATAGGACCTCCAGAAATTTTAAGACCAGCCAAAAATGTGATGCTACTAGCTACCTCGCATGATTGGGTGTGAAAGTAAATCCCTTTTGTCATGTACACTAAATAAGAAATGACAAGAAACTGATTGTTGAACATGAGTAAATCGATATCTCGGAAGTCAATGGTCAGCGGCAACTTGAAAATCCTTGCAATTATATATATATAAAAATATTGGTATCTCAAAATTTCGCCCTAAACAGGGATCAGCAGATTCAATTATACATCTAAAGAATAGTACAAAGACTTCTATCACTACTATGGTTGTTTGGGCTGGGTCTGGGTACAATTGGTTCAGGGTTATGCTTGGAGATGGGATTTCTATTACGCATTTAGTTGAACACGGAGAGGAAACTAGAAGAAGACCAGACATAAGTAAATATCACCTGGACTCTGCTTCTAATATACTGTACAGCAGCTCCGCCGAATAATTGTTGTCCAGAATCTGGGTGGGATCAAGCCAACACAAAGTCTCCTTCCTCCTGTTGTTCTTGTTGCTCAGGCAACCGCCCTTCCCGATAAGGAAGTAGAATACGCTTGATTTCTTCTGCGTTGAGTGTTTCGTATTCTAAAAGTGCATTTGCCAAAGCGTGCAATGCCTTCTCGTGCTGTAAAGGAAAAGGAAAAAAGAAAAATGGAGAGGAAAAAGAATGATGTCAGGGACTTCAAAATATAAAGACTTCGATAAAATTGGCACCAGAAGACCTTATTTTGTTCAGATAAAAATGTGAATTTCTGATTTTCATAAAGCAAACTAAAACTGATGCACCAAAAAGAAGAAAAAGAATGCAAAATAACAAACCTTCTTTAAGACCAATTTTACACGATCATATGCTTCTCTAAGGATTTTCACCACCTACAGAATCCAACAAACAGGTTTCAGATTTCAAGAGGAAATATCATGTTTACTCTGTAAGCAACAGTAATTCGAAAGACATACTTCAGCGTCAATTCGTGATTGCAAATCTGAACTGGGTCGCTCTTTAATATGAACAGGACCAATTGCATCACTCATCCCACAATTTGACACCTTCAAAGACAAGTAAAGCAGTGTGCAATTGAATGTTTGATCACCACTTCATTCCATAACAATGGCCGACAACAATGGAAAGAATCGGATGTATAGTTTACTGTTATCAGGAAGGACCCAAAGAGTATAAACATAACTAACCATATATTGGGCAAGCTCTGTGGCGGTATGAAGATCACTACTTGCTCCAGTGGTAACATGGTCCTGACCAAATATGAGTTCTTCAGCTACTCTACCCCCCATACAAACATCAAGACGTGCTAGTAACTGCTTCTTGCTAACTGATGTCTCGTCACTTGATGGAAGCTGGGTGACCATTCCCAAAGCCGATCCACGAGGCATAATAGTGGCTTTGTGAATTGGATGTGCACCCTCAGTATTAAAAGCTACAATAGCATGGCCACTCTCATGATATGCTGTCAACTGAAAAGAGGTTTCAAGTTGTAGATATATCATTCTGAGAAAGCCAAACTGGTTAATACCAGCGAAAGAACATTGCAAATGGTCTCGTCTTTTTCAGTCAGCATTCTAACCCAGGGTCAGATTATGCTCTAAAAGAAGTGGAACAACAGCCAATATGGCATTCATCCAAACCCTAATAGCTAGATCACAATAGAGAGTACATGTACCTTCTTTGAGTCTTCAGTTAGGAACATTGTTTTCCGCTCAGTGCCCATAAGTATCCTATCTTTTGCAAACTCTAACTGTGCTGCAGTTAACTTCTCTGCACCTTCAACAGCAGCTTTAATGGCAGCAATGTTTACCAGGTTTGCAAGATCTGTTTGGAAAAAAGAACAAGTTCTGATAATATTGGCTTCTTTAGGGGGCACAGAATGATCTACCCAATCAATTTCAACAATGAAATAGTACAGTTCACTAAGATCAACCTGCTCCATTGAAACCGGGGGTGCCACGGGCAATTGATCTTACATCAACATCATCATCCAATGGTTTATCTTGCAAATAAAGCTGTAAAATCTCTTCTCGGCCCCGTACATCAGGATTTGGAACAACAATCTGCAACGTGATTTTGCAAGTTATTCCCCAAGAAAATAAATTTGAAGACCCAAAAGGTACAGCAGAAGAGCAGAAATTTTGATTTCCTGATTGCTCATGATAGAGGCTCAGATAAGTATGTGACAGAATACCCTAACAGAACCATAAGAAGACAAGTCTACTAAACAGATGATTAATCATTTCCTTCAAAAGGAAGCAAACAACTTACATGCCTGTCGAATCTACCAGGCCTAGTCAAAGCTGGATCAAGGATGTCTGGCAAATTTGTTGCAGCCATCAATATTATTCCCTGCAGATAGTTTTGCAAAATTAAGAAATGCAGCACAAAACTAATTGAGACAAAACTATATGGATAATGATACCTCATTCTGTTCAAAACCATCCATTTCAACAAGCAGCTGATGCAATGTTTTCTTTGTATGGCCTTCCCATTGTTTCCTTGTCGACCCAACAGCATCAATTTCATCAATAAAGATAATGCATGGAGCCTATAATTGTTAAACAACAAGCTAAGTGTGTTAGCAAAGTACAATGTTCAAGAAAAATTGCATCTTTAAATGGAATAAACATAGAAATATCATGGATCAAGGTATCACAGTACACATATAGAACTTTATGTGGATGTCCTATTTTCTCTCATTCAGTAGACCATAATAGCTTCTAAGTTTGATTTCCACTTTTTTCGGGTATGTGAATTCTTATGAATAAAACAAACACCAAAATACAAATAAACAGCTGAAGGAGTTTTTGTTGGTGTTCTCACACCGCATAATCTGCATATTTATTATCTGATAATGACAGAAAACTTCAACAAAATTCTCCTTTATTTTCAGAAAGTGACCGCAGATGGAAATTAAAGGCAATTGTTATGATTAGAATAGTTCCGTCCCTTTGTTTTCAGCTATGGTTCTGTTTTCTTTCTACACTACAAATTAAAAATAAAACGTATATGCACCAGGGATAGCAAACCTTTTTCTTGGCTGCTTGAAACAAAGATCTTACACGACGAGCACCAACTCCAACAAACCTGCCACAAAAAATGTTGCGCAACTAACATTCTCTGACTATCACTTCACTCCGAGTAATGATAAATACAGGGATACATTTCCTTACAAACTATATCCCCATAAACTAGAGTTCAAACAGAATCATGATAGTCTCAAAGTGGAAATAGCAGAAAGTAAATTTAGGCAAAAAACATAGTGTATCTCCAACTTGTACCATGAAAAGAGAGGATCACATATTAGGCAATTAACTAAGCTTGATTTTTCCTTAAGCAAGTAGTGATATCTATCATGTATCATACATCATAAAACGGAAGTAAAGCCAAAATTATCTTACATTTCCTCAAATTCAGAGCCTGCTCTATAGAAAAAAGGGACTCCTGCTTCTCCAGCAATAGCCTGAGTGTTCCACAATAAAAACAAAATATTACTAGCATTACAAAAACCAGAGATAAGTGTATATAGTATTGACAATACATGTCAACAGAAAAGATAACCAAACTTCTTGAGGAAACGAAAAGTTGAGAGCTTGAACAATATATCAATAGGATATGAATACAAGAAAGACTGGAAAGAAATTTGTTGAACTTCAGGATGGAAATAGTACATCAATGAACTTGCACTAACAAGTAAAAGTAGCAATCTCCCACAAGATGGTTGGAATTCATAAATCCAAAATGCAGTCTGTTAAATACTACACATTACATGGAATGGAGGATAAAACCTTCTTTATGTTCTTAAGATATGCAGAAGCTCAAAACATAGAGTTTTCAGTAACATTGAAACTTTAAGGTATACTATTTCTGATTAATCAAACAAACTTTGATCTTGGAAATTTTACTAGAACTGAAGGCATAGATAGAGAAAAGGCATTACCTTGGCAAGTAAAGTTTTTCCTGTGCCAGGTGCCCCTGTCAAGAGAATTCCCTGCACAGGAGCAGTATTGAAGTTGCAGATATTATAATCAATAGATGTATGTATGTATGTATCTATATATGTGTATATATATAAAGAGTGGCCGGTAAATTCTCATGCTTCTATGTTGATTAACTTTCTAAACTACTACACCATAAACAAAACAGGGTGGCAACAATCAAGTTAAGAATTGCGGTAATAAAACAAAAGAGAAATAAACGCTCAAGCAATTTGCACAAAGTATTCAGACAATTCATCACAAGTTATGACTGATTCTTACAAGAATCTAAAACAATTTCTTAATCTAGAATTGGCAAAAGCTTAGCCCATCCCCAACCTACTAAGAACTTCTATAAATCTTCATATTTGGCAATATAGATTCGTTCACCTTATGCTTCATTTACCCGATGCCCCAAAAGGACTCTAAATAAAGAATATTCTGATTGAAAGGCAATGACCTAAACAAAGTTTATGTTTCATTCAAAAAATTTGTTGAGAAAACCTTTGGCAACTTTCCCCCGAGGCGAGTAAACTTTGCTGGATTTTTTAGGTACTCCACCACTTCCTCAAGCTCTTGTTTTGCATCATCACATCCTTTGACATCCTTAAATGTTTTGACATTCTGCAAGAAAATCAACAAGAGAATAAGTCAGACCATGCAAACAAGTACACAAGCAATATGAGACAATAGACATCAACTGTTGAGGAAGATACCAATTCAGTCAGACACAAAAAAAACCAATCCACTACCTACTTTGTTTCAGTTCATCCTTTAATCTTTTCTCCAATTGCATTGAAACTTTGGTTTTATTTCCTGCTATTCTAACCTTATCATTAAAGCTTTCTCTAACTTTTACACTGACCAAAACAGGAAAAGCAACCAAATCCAATACATTAAACACGAAAATGCCACATCAGTGACAGAAAAATCTCAATAAACCATAAAAGTTACGAGTACAATAGTTTGACATACTTTTTCTGGCATAACTTCTTTACTCAACTCCTTTGGTGAATAAGAAGAACTTGAGCCAACACCAGAAGTTCCAATACCACCTAGGCTCCCAATATACTTTTGAAGAGCAGCAGCTCCTAGCACCCTGAAAATCTATTACTGTATGTAATTAACTGGTATGAATAATAACAAATAAACTGATCAAGAGAACAGAAGTCATACCAAATTAATCCAACAGCAACAGTGAATAAGATGGTGGAGATGAGCTCTTGCGCAAATCGTGACTTGCCTGAGACTTTCTGATCAACCTTCCATAGTTCCATATAAATAACATAAAACAACATCCAATTACATCCGACTTATACAAAAGCAAAATGGCACAGTAATTATGGTCTTGGATTCAGAATACAATGCCATAAGGATGAAAACTATGTAACAGAGTCTTACCATCACCACATGCAATGGTTGCTTCTCAGACACTCCCGGGTTCAAAAAGGGCTCATCTGTATTTCCTGACACCCGTTGCTTTAACTCTTGCAACTACAAGTAACATATTGATATAATCGGAATATAATGTGCGTGATACTATCACTGAAACATTTATGATCTTCCGTGCCAATAAAATTAAGAAAGATCAACAATGTGTTTAATTTACCAATGAAGGAAGACTGGACGGCTTCCCAGATTGTTCATCTGGAAGATAATCTGCAATTGAATTCGTAACAACAAGAGCTTTAAGATACTCTGCAACTCCCCTGCTATCTACTGCGTGTTCTCTTTGTTCAAACCTTCTAATCAACAACTCAGGGCTGCACAAGAATTTCACTTTTAACTTCAATGCTAAAAATCAGGCGACTTGCAGAGCAAGAAGCGGAATGAAACTTACACACAGAAGTACAGACCTGTGCTTATTAAGCTCAATGAAGAGAGCCGTCTGCTTGACAGCATCCTCAGGATTGGCGTCAGCTTCAGCAATTAGACGGTCCAGACGCTTCTCTTGGCGCCAAAAAGGCCACCAACTCAACCACTCAAAACTCAAGTTACTCAACAATTTCTCCAATCCTCTCTTTGCCATCGCCCACAGTCCAGTCAGAAACACAATCACCGGCACTTCCCGATTAACTCCGACACCCTCCGCCAACTTCCCGTCCTCCGCCGCATTCCCACTCTTCACACCTTCGTCCAATTCAATCAACTTCCCACCCTCGCGTTCTCCGTCCAGCACATCGGTTCTCGATTCTACAACGCCGGAAGCCGCACCATTCTCGACGGATAATTCAGATAGCTTAGAGTCCTCGTCCGCGGGAGAAACAGTTGGAGAAGCGGAATCGGAATCGGAACGGGCATTGTCGGGGTGCAATGTACAGGAAATGGATAGAAATCGAGAAAAGGACAAGTGAACTTTAGAGAAGGAATGGTGGTAGTGGGGACGGTGGTGGCGGTGGAGAAGAAGACGAGAAGAGGAGAGAGAGCGGCGGCGGCCGGAGGAGGAGGGGAGAGAGAGGGAAGGTCTGAAGAGAAGAGAAGCTTGTAGAGTAGTAATAACTGTCATTATTCAGAATCTCTAATGGAGTTAGGGTTTCTAATACCAAAAATGTAAATTCAAACTCATCTTCTTCTCTCTCACACACACATACACATACATATATATACTCTGTGTGTCTTTGGGTTTTGCGTGTTGAGAGAGAGAGAGAGAGGGTGAAGGGTAGCTACAGAAAGGTGCTTCTTCGAGAGCCACAAAACGAACAAAGCAACAAGTGATGAAATAATTGAAAATCTTATCTGGATTTGCTTGCGGTCTCGTGATGAATTGGGCCGAGCCCGATCCGATCCATTTGTCTGAAATATTAGATTTAATCAAGATTTTTTAAAAATTTTAGTTTAATCAATTTTAAATATTAAGAGCCCGTCTCTTTCTTTTTTTATTTCTTGTTTTTAAAAATAAAAATTATAACAATTTTATAAAAACATAAGAACTTATTTGGTTCTACTTTTATGTTTTTATTGTAGTTTTTTGTAATTTTATTTTTAATGTATTATATTTATTCAAAAAACAGAAATCTATTTAGTTAAAATTTGCAATAAAAAATTGAAAACTCAATTAGTTGATATTTGTAATAAAATATAAAAAATAAAAACATTTTTTATTTCACCCCTGTTTTTATTTTTTTTCAATTGTACTATTAAATGTTAATATTAATTTTTAATTTAATTATTTTAATATATAAATTGTATGGTTAAATTTAATAATTCTCATTATGGTTAGAAATGAAATGTATAATATTTATGTAATTAAAGAAATTGCATTAACTTATTCATTCCCACTAATTTTATTGATGACAATAATTAACTAATTCAATACGAGGATAACAATTCAATGAATTCGAATTTCAATGCAATTCATTACCATGCTACAACCCTACGCGACTCATTCTCATCTAAGGTTTTAAAAATCGAACAGGACCGATCAGTCCAACCTAAAATAGTCTTAATCAGCGCGTTGTCTGATTCGGTTTTAACTAATAACTTTTTAGAGTAAAAATCAACCAGTTTACTATAGAATCGGTCGATTTTTCAACCTATCGGTTCAATCGGTTTGTCAATAAAAACTCGCTAATCTTGCTTTGTTCAGACCAGATGCTCTCGTTGTGAGATTCACTCTCTCTTCAGTCACCAGGTCTCACCGTCTTCTTCCATTTCTGTCCATTTTTGCTCGATCTTGCCGTCATCTTCCATTTCTTACCATTTACCATCTTTGCCCGATCTCACCGTCATTGTTACGTAATAATGAAAAGGAATGATTGATCACACAAAAAGAAAGGTCACACACGCTCACACGAGAGAGAGAGAGGAGAGAAGGAAATATCAGAGATTGAATTCATTCATTCATTGCTTGATTCCCTTTCGGTTACAACGGATATATAACAACATATCGAACATTCCAGACTCTAGCACGTGAGCTGGGAGAGTATACGTTGCTTATACGCTGCGTCATTTATCTTATTTGGGCCGGATCCCTGACCCGTCTTCGTCACCTTCTTCCCGCCTTCATGCATTCGTAACATCCCCTCCGTCTTCAAGAGCAACCATGTCCAGTAGGTTGATGTCTGGATACCTCTTCTGTATTTCATAAAACATCTCCCAGGTTGCTTCTTCCCGCGCTTCTCCTTGCCACTGCACTAGTATCTGTGCTACAGCTCGATTATTTTTCTTGATCATCCTTCGTCCCCAAATCGCCTCTGGTACCTTCTCCACGTCCTTCACCGATGTAGGTAACTGGTTGGATACCGTCGTACCTTCTGACACGGAGCTCCTTAGTTGCGATACATGGAAAGTTGGATGAATAGTCACCCCTTCTGGAAATCCCAAAGTATATGCCACCTTGTTCACCTTCTTCACTATAGGAAAAGGTCCGTAGTACAGAGGCGCCAGCTTCTGGTTAGCCCTTCGTTGAACTGAATGCTGCCTGTAGGGTTGAAGTTTCACGAACATCCATTGTTCCTCTTTGAATTCCCTGTCCGAACGCTTCTTATCCGCTTGCAACTTCATCCTCTATTTAGCTCTGTTCAGATGGAATCTAACAATTTGTATCGTTGCTTCCCTTTCCCAAAACATCTGATCCATCCTAGCATCCTTGGAGTCCCCTGCCACATACGGCACGTATAAAGGAGGGGATACCCGTACAGGACTTCGAATAGGGTCGTGTTTATGGATGAGTGGTATGAAGTGTTATACCACCATTCCTCCATGGTCAACCATCTCGTCCATTTCTGAGGTGTATCACTGTAAAAGCACCTTAGGTATGTTTCGAGAGTTTTATTTACCGCTTCCGACTGGCCATCCGTCTGTGGGTGGTATGCGGTCAACGGGTGCAGTGACACGTTCTGCAATCTGAACATTTCCCTCCAGAATTTACTTAAAAACAGCGGATCCCGGTCGGTGATAACTCGCATCGGCATTCCATGCAATTTGAATACATAGTCCATAAAGACTTGCGCCACCTCCTGTGCAGTGTAGGGATGCTTAATGGCCATGAAGTGCGCGTATTTGCTGAACCGATCGTCCACCACAAAGATTGTCGTCTTCCCATGCGACGGAGGCAGCCCTTCTATGAAATCCATCGCCACCTCCATCCAACAACCTTCTGGCAATTGTAATAATCCGGGAGATGCTGCACGATCATATTTATTCTTTTGGCAGACTACACAAGATTTGATGTGGTTTCTCATGTCCTTCGCCATATTTTTCCAGTGAAAGAGGCTCTGGACGCGTTTGAGTGTGGTCGTAACCCCTGAATGCCCTCCTTCGGGGCTGTCATGCGCCAGCGTGATGATTTTTTCCCGGAGCTCCTTATTAGAGCTTACTACGATTCTTTCCTTCCATCTTAACATTCCCTGTTTCCATTCATAATTGCCCATCGGAACTTCAGTAGATTCTAACTTATGGATGAGATCCTTGATCGTAGTGTCCTTCCCCCACCCTTCGCGAATTTTATCCATCATGGCTCGTGATAGTGTGTCGGCAGCCACGTTCTCCTTCCCACTTCTATAAGTGACCTCAAAGTCGTACCCTATTAGCTTGGGTAACCAGTTTTGTTGGAACGACGTAGATATCCTTTGCTCGAGCAGATACTTCAAACTACGGTGATCGGTCTTCACCCTAAAGTATCTTCCGTTCAGATAGTGGTGCCATTGTTTTACTGCCTTGATTATGGCCAGAAACTCCTTCTCATACGTCGACAACCCTTGATGTTTTGGCACCAAGGATTTACTCATGTAAGCTATCAGTCGGCTTTCTTGCTGTAGTACTGCTCCGATCCCCTTGTCGCAAGCATCTGCCTCGATTATAAACAGTTTATCAAAGTCTGGTAGCGCCAATACCAGCGTTGTCGTCAACTTGCCTTTAAGCTGTTCAAACGCCTCCTGTTGTTCAGCCGTCCACTCCCAACGCCCCACTTCCTGCTTCTTCAACATCGCGTTAAGAGGTCTCACCAGTACCCCATATTGCCAGATGAACCTCCTGTAATATCCCGTCAACCCTAAGAACCCCCGAAGCTCCTTCAGAGAATGCGGTTGGGGCCATTGCTGGATCGTCTCGATCTTCTTATGATCTGTAGCTACACCTTTCTCCGATATCGAGTGCCCTAAATAATCAATTTGTCTTGCCTCGAAGATGCATTTACTTCCCCTCATAAACAATTGTTGTTGTTGTAGTACATCCAATACCAGCCAGAGATGCTCCAAGTGTTGCTATAAGTTAGCACTGTACACAAGCAAATCTTCAAAAAATACAAGCAAAAATCGTCGAAGGAAGGGTTTAAATACTTCGTTCATCAGACTCTGGAACGTTGATTGCACGTTCGTGAGGCCGAACAGCATCACCAAGAATTCAAATTGTCCTTCGTGAGTTCTGAAGGCGGTTTTTGGTATGTCTTCCTCACAAATTCGTATTTGATGGTAACTCGACCGTAGGTCGAGCTTAGAATACCAACTTGATCCCTTTAGTTCTTCTAGCAGTTCTTCTATGAGGGGGATCGAAAATTTGCTCTTGATCATATGCTTGTTCAACTCTCTATAGTTAATACACATCCTCCATGTGTTATCCTTCTTCCTTACTAAGATCACCGGCGACGCGTAGGGACTCACACTTTTCCTTATAAACCCCTGTTTCGCCAACTCTTGCACCGCCTGTTCTAACGCATCCTTCTGCTCCCCCGAGTAATGATATGGTCTTACATTGATAGACTCCACCCCGGGTTTAAGATGTATCGCATGGTCGCAAGCTCTATTCGGCGGTAAACCGGTTGGTTCCGAGAAAATCACCCCATATCCCACTAACAGTCCGTCCAAGTCATTTCGGGTCTGGGCATCTTCGTTAATTTCCAGGCCTTGCATCTGGAGTTCTATTAGCTCTGTCAATCTTAACATAAACAACATGCTCTGGTTAGTATTTTGGATAACTTTATGGAAGCTCTTACCCGACACCTCCTTCGTCGGTATTTCAGGGTTGCCCGTCAACTTAACTATCTTCCCCTCCCATTGAAACTCCATTGTCCGCCTTTTGAAGTTGCATAAAACGTCATCTAGTGTACTCAACCATTAGACCCCCAATAACATGTCACAACCTCCTAGTTTGATGATTAGTGCCTCGATCCCGAACTGAGCGCCCTGCATTCTCCACATGAACCGTCTGCATACCTGCCGACATTCCAACTTCAAGCCTCCTCCCACGGTGATGCTTATATGGGTGATGCTGTCTACATCAACCCTCTCCCTTCGTATAATTCTCTCATCCAGAAAGTTGTGTGTACTTCCATTGTCTATTAATATGTGGAGGGACCTCTTGCTGTGGCTTCCCACCACCCTCAGCTATTTGTAATCCGTCTGGTCCTTCAGTCCCCACATGGCTTCCAACGAGATATTGGGATTGAGGGGAGCTCTGTCTTCCACTTCTTCGGTCACCTCCTCTTTGTCTTTTGGTTCCTCAACCATGTATAGTTGGAATTGCTTCAGTCTATAACGATGGCCCGGGGTATACTTCTTGTCGTACCAGAAACAAAGCCCTTTGGCTCTCTTCTCATCAAACTCCCGGCTGTTCGACGTTCGACTGTTGCGAGGGCCCTTAAAAACCGCATTGCAGTCGTTTGGGCCTCCGGGTGTAGGCAACAGACTCGCCTCCGAGTGTTGCCTGGGTAGGGGTGCGGTATGCGTGTTACCTCGGTAGGCATTGATTCCACCCCCTTCAATACTCCCACTCTTGCCACCTTTACCGAAGTACACGGGGACACTGGCCGCCATGATTGCCTCCTGCTTGTGTGCCCATGTATAAGCCTGATGTAAGCTTCTTGGGTCCATCATTTTGACTGTTAATCCTAACTCCAGTTTGAGCCCCTTCAGGAAGAAGCCCACCAGATATTCCCTTGGTAACACCAGTTTATTAGAGTACCTGTCGAACAAGGCACAATACTCCAATATCGACCCTTGCTGTCGCAACTCCTTTAGATCACCGATTGGGTCTTCAAAAATATTCTCGTAAAAACGTTGGCTGACGAGGGAGATGAACTCTTCCCACTTTATGTCTGCGCTCTCCTTCCTATTACGAATCGTCAGCTGGTACCATTCAAGAGCTATTCCCTCCATGTGGAGAGACGCCAGTCTTATCTTCATCTCCTCCGGTGTTTGCTCCATTGCAAAATACTGGTCGCACCTATAACTCCAGCTCTTTACTCCGGTTTCGTCGAACGTTGGGAAGTCTGTCTTGTTAGACCTCATTACTATCGTTCCCATACCTCCATCTCCCATACTTCTCACCGGTGTTTCGGACTCCTCTCGATCCATCTTCTGCATCAGCTGCTGGAACATGGATTTGATTTCACTAATTTCTTTCTCATGTCGTGACTGGGCTTCCATCATTGTTTTGATACTTTCCTCCAACCTACGAGCTTCTGCACCTCGCGTACTTTCTACCATTGGTAATCCGAGGAACGTAGGCTCTGATACCAAATGTTACGTAATAATGAAATGGAATGATTGATCGCACAAAAAGAAAGATCACGCACACTCACACGAGAGAGAGAGAGAGGAGAGAAGGAAATATTAGAGATTGAATTCATTCATTCATTGCTTGATTCCCTTTCGATTACAATGGATAGATAACAACGAATATTCCAGACTCTGGCACGTGAGCTGGGAGAGTATACGTTGCTTATACGCTGCGTCGTTTATCTTATTTGGGCCGGATCCCTGACCCGTCTTCGTCACCTTCTTCCATCCTTCATGCGTTCGTAACAATCATCTTCCATTTCTGACCATCTATCATCTTTGCCAAACTCTTAAAAAAAGAGACTCTCTCTGCTCGTCGTTACTTTCTTCTCTTCGCTGTCCTCTTCGCAAATCCCATCGCCTCCATCTTCTGTAGGTAAATTTCTTGTCTACGTTTGGTTTTGCCTTTGATTTCTTTTAAGGACATTGCTAATTCTTTTTTGCATATGAGGCCTGGACTTGTTGCAGTAATATATGAATCTTTGGTTTTGTGATTTAGGTATTTCTAGATAGTGTCATGTGAGTCAGAGAGCGAGAAGGAATCAGATAAGCTCCATACCTTTGGACACTGTAAGTTAAGTCTAAATCAGTTGTTACTAAAATGGATTTGATGAATTTGGCTTCTGCAATCCTTATGATATCTTCTGGAACTTAACAAAATGAATCTTGAAATTCACAAAATGAGTTCTGGAACTAGCATGTGATTAATTCTGTGAAGATCCAACTCCCCAATTGAAACAACCCTTTGTCCCATTTGGAATGAGCAAGGATTGAGATTATTCTCTTAACGCTATAATTGTCTTTATGATGAGTTAATATACTTTAGGCAGAGATTGCAAACAAAGTTGCCTTAACACTGTTGCTTCAACTTGAATATGAGAGTTTGTTTTGGAGTGAAATATAGAATTTGTTTTGGTGTGAAATATAGATTCTGGACTATGTTATTTAATTTTCAGATATGTTAAGAGATAATGAAATAAAGAATTTGTTTTGGAGTGAAATACATATTATGGACTGTGTTATTTAAGTTTATGATATGTTAAGAGATAATGAAATACATAATTTGTTTTGGAGTGAAATACATATTCTAGACTGTGTTATTTTTCTAATAAGTTAAGATATAATGAAATACAGAATTTGTTTTGGAGTGAAATACATATTCTGGACTGTGTTATTCTTCTGATATGTTAAGTTTTCTGATATGTTAAGAGATAATGAAATACCAAATTTGTTTTGGAGTGAAATACAAATTCTGGAGCTTGTCTATAAGAGTACCAACTATAGAAGATCTCCACTTTATTCATAGTTGTTGATTAATTAGTCCACTTTAACATTGTGTTATATATACAATTTTGAATGAAAACTACACTTACAATGTTTTGGCAAGATAATAGTCGATTATTTGAAGTAGCCTAAGTAATTGCTGGAGCAAAGTTTAATAAGTGAGTGTATTTGGTCTTTTGTGTATCTATGTGATTTGATTTCATTCACCATTTAATTATAAAAAAAGATTTCATTCACCATTCTGTTGTTAGTTTTTTTTAATGTATATGAATTGATTTCATTCACTGTATATGTGATTACTGATTTCTGTTGGTCTTTAAAGGTGCCTTTTTAATAATTTCCTAGCAAAATGATGAACTCACTTAATGGCATAAGTTTTCAATTAAAAGAATTTGATTACCTAGAAGATGATACTTAGAAGAAGAAACATCTTGAAATTAACATAATTGCAAAAACTAGAGCAAGAATTGTGTATTATCTAACATATTAAACTAGTAGTTACTTTTTTTATGTAAAAGAAAATTAAAGAGAAATTTTGTAACTAAATCTATATGTGGTTTAGATTGAAAATTCATCAAACCTTAGATCTAATTCAATTTAGGATTAAATTGTCAATACTTTTAAGATTTGTTGGAGAGTTAAACAATATATTAAACAATACATGAATTTAGTTAAACCTAGAATTTCAACTGATGACATATTTTCAAGGATTCCTTAGCATGTTAAAATGGTATCCTAAACAACAATTTTATACTTGTGAATATCCTTTTATATATTTACAATTTACCTTAGTCAATGAGATAAGGTTTATAAATTGCTAAAAAGGGTATCGTAAAGAACAATTTTAAGCTTGTGACTGTTGATGACGAGAATTATTTTAAGTAGGAGTCTTTTGTCCTGAACATAGTATATATCTAATTATTTTTTATACTTTTTATGATTTAATCATAATGGAGAATATATAATCATTAGAAAAAGATTCGATGAATATCGCATTATCTACTCGTGGTAAGTCTGATCTAGCATGGAATTATTTTTCTTCTTCTCAAGCATCTGATGGAAATATCGAATACAATTGTATGTTTTGTGGTAGAATATTTAAAGGGGTGGAATTTATATAATGAAAAAAATATCTTGTTGGAGTTAATGGTAATATTGCTTCTTGTAAAAAAGTACCACTTGATGTACGTGATATAATTGGAAAATATTTGCAGCACTAAGTAAAAAAGAAAAAGGAAAATAAAGAGACTCATGATATATCATTTGGAGATGATGAAAAACCACAAATACTAGATAAAGGAAAAAGGAAAGCTATTATTGACATAGATTCTTATTTTTCTACAAGAATTACTCCTAGTTCTCAACCTAATCTAAAAAGTGTTTTGACTGATAAGAATGTTGTTTTATGATGATAAAGAGCATGGGCTAGATGGTTCTCTCACTCATGCATTCCTTTAAATGCTTTAAGTTCACCATATTTTCAAGAAGCAATAGATGCTACAACAACACTAGGTCCAAGATTTAAGGTACCTTCTCCACTTGTAGCAGTCAACAAGTACCTATTAGGATGTGTTTTTACATCAGCAGCTGTAACGCAACCAAATCCACTTCTCAGTACATTTTAACAGAGCAATAATAGTAGCACAATATTAAAGCAATTTTATGAAGTTAAGTACAAGCTTTTCCTTTTCAGTAAATTTTAATCACCCGTTAAATTTCAAGTTTATAACAAAAGGATATATTTCCTGTTATAGCTTTTAATTTGCATTTTTGTTATAATTTTTATTTTATTAAAAAATATATTTAATTGAGATATATAATAAAATTAAAATTAAAATATATTTAATTTATTATTATATTATTGATTATATTCTTATTATACTATTAGATATTAGTATTAAATTTTAGTTTAATTTAATTATATATAATTATGTTTTTAATTTAATTAATTTTCATAATTATTTAAAATACAAATATCAATATTTAATATAATTAAAATTTTACACACTAACAAATTTTAAGCAGCCACCAATTTATGGTTCATATCCTTTATATGTGCTTAATTGTTGATATTTTTAATTATTTTCACTTAGAAATTAATGATACAAAAATGATTAAGATACTCACTTTAATTCATATTTTATTTTTGGTACGATTCGGAAGAAAAGAAATTAAAGTGAGTTGAAAGCGTGACATATGGATCATTTTCTAAAGATTAATATCTATTTGCTTTCATAGAGAAAGAAGAAAAAAAATAACAAGCAAGAGAAATGGAAGCACCAAAGACACAAGCAATAGGATTTAACTGAATGGCATTTGTAATTGTAAAATGAACAACGGCAGCGCATAAGGAGGCTTTAAGTTGTTTTAAATTGTCAAGAGGAGCTGAGTTAAACGTACAGGAGACACGCACGCAGGAGCATGAGGTTTTGCAAACTTAATTGTCTTGTCAACTCAACAGTGGACAAGCAATAAATCAGGCGATTAAAATTCAATAAAAGAGACTAGAGGAACACGCTACAGACACGCAAGCCAGCACAGAGGGAAAAGAGAGGAAATTTGAAATTGATAGCGTGGAGGATTTAAAGGCTTAAATTGTCTAATCAATCAGCTGTGTGAGCAAATTACAAGAGAGTGAAACGCAGGTGGAGGTGGAGGAGGGGAGATGCCATAGTAGAAAGCAACAAAAGACGTGGACCAAAGAAACAGAAGCATTAAATCAATTTACAAGAAGCAGACACGCAGTAGGAGACTAGAGTGAGCTGGAAGCAGACACGTGGAGAAGCAAGCTTTGGGAAATAATCAGCTACAAAGAGACAAGCACGAAATTACTAAGGCAACAAGTGGGCTGGTGTGATCAAGTGAAGCTGGTGCAGAAATAAAAATGGAGACAGCTGGAAACAATTGAAGTCATGCACAGAGGAGGAATTAAATTGTCTAATCATTGAACAAAAGTCAAGCAAACAAGCAAGTGAAGGCAGCGTGAATTAGCTACAGGGAAGTGACCCAGAAAACGTGAGATTCAACGCACAGAGACAAGAGACACACGCAATTTGAGACAGCTGGGCGTGCGTGAGAGAAGAACCAAGCAATAAAATCAACAACAACGGCGTAATTGAAGGAAAATCATTGCACAGTGAAGACGCATAGGATAAATAGAAGAGAATATAAATAATCAGCTACATAGAGAGTAGAGAGGCTGGCGCAGTGCACGAGAGAGGAATCAAATTCTGGAGGCTGCCGCGAGCAGAAAAGTAGAGAATAAAGCTCATGACAGTCTCAACGCCAGTAACAGTCAAAATAGATATGGAAACTATAGTGTTGGGTAACTAAACTTTTATTTCTTGGTGTATGGAATCCTTGTTATTGAACTTTGCATGTTGTGAGATTTTGTTCTTTATTTCAATCGATTTATTAGTCAAGTTTCAATTATTTTTCGGGGTCATTGTTTGATTGTTTAATTTAACAGCTAGGTGCACAACTAGTTTGTATTTTTATTCAATCAATCGCTAGATTAAAAAGGTTGACGTTCAATTCTTTTAATCAAAAGTAGCG
>JAOQMR010000007.1:23977693-23988388 GCA_027563865.1 Erythroxylum pelleterianum
TCTATAAAAACAACGTTTGCCTTTCTTCCCTATACTCTTTATTTAATTTGATTAAATTGTTTTATGTGTATTAATTCTGCAATTTTTTGTAGAGCTTATCGAAAAAGATTAAAGATCTATTCAACCCCCTTCTAGATCGTTTACACATAATTCGAAAATTGCCCATGTAAGATCTTAATTCTGGGGCTCTGATACCACCCATGTTGGACCTCGCCTGTTTCCGGAGCCCAACGCTTACTTTGATACCACCTATGTTGGACCCCGCCTGTTTCCAAAGTCCAACGCTTGCTCTAATACCACCTATGTTGGATCCCGTTTATTTCCGGAACCCAACTCTTCAGAATACTGTAATACTTGAACGTGGTTCCTTGTAATCTCTTTAACCATCATCAATTTATCTTCTAGCTTTGATACCACTAATTTTGGGTCCCATTTCCGAAACTCAACTCTTGCAGACTCATACATCTGTTAGACGCCGCTTGATTCCGGCGTCCAACGCTTACGAAATCATAACACCAAACATGTTGGATCCCGTTTCCGAAACCCAACTATTCGAAACATCATCAGACGTGAGCGTGCATATTAACTTGAGGGGTTAATGCATTGAACCCTCATTAGCCATCATCAATTCATCTTCATTCTCATAACATTCCAAAAATGTTCCTCACAATTTGTTCAATGGCGTGCCCATACAATTCAATCACCATACTCGAACTCATTTCTCCTAATTTGTGAACTGAATTTGGAAATCTTCAAATCAGGAATTCAATTTGACTTCTTCAAAGAAATTTAAGCTTTAAGTCTCTAGTTTGTTTTGAAACAAGAACCATCTTAATCGGAGCTCTATAGCGCAAGATATGCTTAAAAAGCCAAAATGTGTTCATACCCCAATCATGCTCTTACAATGGATCCCTCATTTTCTTTCCATCAAACTTTTTCAAATAAACTCCAAAAGATTCCAATTTTTATGGAGAAATAGATACATGTCTTAGGAATCCATTGATTTAAGAATCACTTCAATTGGAGATCAGATGAGGAAGTTATGACTAAAGAATCCGACATGTTTTAAGTCCTCAACCATACAGTAACATGTTTTGGCTCGATTGCCATAACGTTTACCACAGATGTTTGATTGATTTCATTCTTGGATCATTTGAAAGAGAACATCGCGATCTACAACTTTCATTGAAGACCACAAAGTAAGATTCTACCTCTAAAAGGGTCAAAAATTGCGATTTACTGAAGTTGTCTCGTGAATGTCCGTTTAACAGAGATTGTTGGGCCTGGGAGCACTTTTTCACCTGAGAAGGTCCGTTAAACGGACATGGGCGAAGCTAAGGGTCCTTTTTGACCTGTAAAGGTCCGTTAAACGAACATAGGTGACCCAAAACTCCTTCCAAAGCCTCCAAAGGTTCTTACATCCATTCTAACATCATATACACTCATAATCTCCCCAAATTCAACTCTTCTAGTGCCAAATCACTTCATATCAATTCAAATGCCTAATTTATCTCATAAAACTCTCAATTCTCAACCCATTTGGTTCATCAAAACCACAATTTCCCCTCATTTATCATAGCTGTCCTATAAGCAAATCCTATGCAACATCATAACTTGTAACAATCATATTTTCCCTTCCGATATCAAAAAATTACAAACTTTATAGCGTTGGAAAGCTATAAAGCCGAGCTACAACTTCCGTGTAGACAACTTTGTCTAATTCAATCTAAATCGATACAGTTTTTCCTTGGAAATCAGCATACACATTTTACCCTCATGAGAAACTTGACATTCATCCCAACTTCATTTCCTCTATTACAACATCATTCATAACAATTCAACTGCCAATTGGAATTCATCAAAATCTCAACTTCAATTCATTTGGCTCTTCATATTCAACAACATCTTATCATTCATAACATTCCTATGTGTCTTTTCCATAATATCTCACTGAAGTGTATATATATACATATATGTACCAACCATTCATGCTTAATATTCATCATAGTCATCCATATACAAATTCACATTTCATGTCCATACACAAGTCCATTTTTCATTGACCTTATAAAAATAAGAGTTTTACAAACTTTAATGACATTTCAAGCCACAATACATTAATATTCCAAAATCCCCAAATTACACAAGATACTTGAATAATAATTGCTCAAAATGCAATTAAAACTTTGTCTTATATAAATTACTCCAAAACATCACAAAACATGTAAATTCGGGTTTATACTTTGAGTCACTTTCACTTGATCTCTTGCTCATCACCTGAATTGGGGAAAGGAAGGGGGTGAGCTTGAAAGCTCGTGGGTAACAAGCTTATAACCGAGAAACAAGCAAAAATCATTGAAATATTTATTTCCATTGGAAAGATCAAATTGAAATCCATGTCACATATTTTCAAATTCACAACTTATCAAGCAATTCATAACCATCATAAATCATGAATTCATCAAACTTGTCACAAATCGTAAACACATAAGTACATCAGAAATGGTTTGGGTAGTCCGTAACAGAACGTACTAACACAATTCCATAAAATGGTCTTGTATAGCCGTGAATAGAACGTACTATCGCAATCCCATATAATGGTTTTGCGTAGCCGTGAACTTAAGGAAGTCCATGAAGGAGCTCCATATCACTAGCGGGCAGGCGGGAGAAGCCTTCAGACAATTGCACTTGACATACAAAACGGACCAAACCAAACCCACATAACATGTAATTCATGACTTGCAAAAAGATTGCCTAAATGGCAACATTTTGGAAACTTGTTTTTCATGAACATGCAATTTTTTGAAAACTCTTTCATTTAAAAATTTTAGAATTCATCATCAAGATTCATACACCAAACACATGTAGCAATTTCACAAATCATTCAAAAGCAATAAAAGCAACATTTATGAAGTAACTGAAATCATTTTATCTTCTTGATTTTAAAAACACATTAATAGCTCATTACTCAAATTATAAACATGAAACCTACCTTATTTCCTTGCTTAATACTTGTTTAAAAGGCCTATACTCCCCTTGCTCCTCTTACCTCTCTCTTGATTTTCTTCACAATGGCAAAATTCTCAAATCAATAGTGATTCTAAATTGAGAAACCCATAAGACATAATCACCAAAATTGATCTTAGAAAACTTAAACCCATACATTTCTTAAGCTATATGAACCAAAACCCTCAAAAAAATCCAAAGATTAAAATCCCACTTACCTTGGATCTTCACCAAATGAAGAGTTTGTTGGCTCATATGGAAGTTCTCATCTTCTTCCACCTTTTTCTCTTCTTGAACAACCATAAATTCCTTCTTGAAAGCTAAGCAAACATGAACCTTAGTTTCTCTTTCTTCTTTTTCTCCTCTTCTCCACGATCTCTCTCTCATTTCCCTCTTCTCTTTGTTCTTTTCTTCTAATTTTCGTGCTTTCTTCTTCCTTAAATGCAAGCCCACTTGTCTTATTACAACTTTGTCATTAATGAGAGAGCAATGACCCCGTTGCCCCCTCCTTCAAAGCCCTATAACCTTAATGCTTAAGTGACTTGCCAATTTTTCCCCTCATGCAATCTTGCCACCTTAATTCAATTTAATCCATGTCATATGATCTTACTCACATTAACATGTTAATTAACTCCACAAAATAAAATAATTAATCTATCAAGACCTTAAAATTATTTAAATCATGCTTAACTCCTTCCAAAAAATCAAGACATTTTTCTAATCATGCAATTAAAGGAATTTGATAGCACTTCCTTCTAGAAAAATGTTCCTCATTGTCTTAATTTTCTAATGACATCAAAATCATTCAATTTGACTTGGTAATCTGAAAGTTATACACCAAACATTTTGGACTATTCTTTTACTAAAACATTATCCTGCGCTTGACTTTCAACCGAAAATTGATACTCTTAGAGACTGAATTAAAACTCAATTTCATCGGACAATTTATAGCCTTATCTCTCTAGTTTAATCCGAATCAAGAATAATCTCATTTGGATAACTAGAGCAAAAGTTACGGCCAAAACACCGAAGCATACTCAATGAACATGTTTCAATTTCATTTTCCGACATTGAACTTCCAACATTTCACATATAATAGTTCTAACTTCCAAGAAAAGTTTGGGGCCCAACATTTAGTCCCATTTTATATACCACCAGGACCTGAAGAAGGTGGTGCTACATAATCAGAAACTGTGGAGCCTACAGTAGACATTACACAGTATGAAGAAAGAAGAGAAGAAGCAGAAGATAAGGGTGAAGGAGAAGCCTTACACCTACCTTCGGATGATGCATAAGAAAATCTACAAGACTACCAACTCACAAGGGATAGGGAACCAAGTAAACCAGTCTTCTTTAATTTCTGCAATTGTTTTATATCTGCAAAATAACCAAGCTTTATCAAGTTCTGTGTTTGAAAGATAGCAGATTTAGTTCTTGAGTTTTAAAGAACAACAGAAAAGCAAAGTTATCCTAACAGCCCGAATTTGATTAGATGTACTAAAATGGATATTATATATATAAGATTAAGGTTTTTAAAAACCGGCTATTTAAACAAATTGTGAATGTATAAATATTCTTACTTATTCAGATGTTCAAGTATTAAAAAAGTTACAGAAAAACGTTAACTACATTTGGATAAACAACTCTCGTGAAGGTATCGATGGAATAACACTCATTTTGATATTAGAAAGCTCGTTTAAAGTTATGGAATCGAAATAAGATATTTTTGCATTTTTTTTCCTTTTCAAGTTCGATCAATAATACGTAACTAAAGCTCATGTTACGCATTAAACTTTCAATTAATTCTAATAAAATTTAAATTTAAAAAAGAAATAATTTTATTTTATGTAAAATTTTCAAATTTCAGGCATGATTAGTTGATCAACCTGAACCTTTTATCAGCCCAAAGCTCTAAAGGCCTGTTTGTTTCAAATTTTTTTCCTATTTTTTGTGGTTTTCATAAAAAACGAAAGAAGTCCTTAAAATGTATTTGGTTGAATATTGTTATTATTCTTGTTTTTAAAAATCAAAGAATTACAACAATTTTACAAAAACGTAAAAAAGAAAATTTTTCTAATATTTTGCAACAGGTTTTCATACATTTTTGTTTCTATTTCCTCTTCTTATAAACTTCTTTTTTTTGTAGAAACCCTATCTTCTTTATGTTTTCTTACGTTCAAAACTTAACTCTTTTCTTTCTCCTACTTCTTTATTCTTTTCTTTTTTTTTACGTCCCTAACTCATCTCTTACGTTCTTTTTTTATTCGTGCAGAAGACAAAAACTTGGCCTTTTAACCAGATGAGTTTCTGAAACTAATTTGATATTTTTCTAATTATATTGTGTTTTATTATGGTTTTCTTGGTATCTTATTTTCCATCAATGTCTGATTTTTTTTTGGTTTTGGATTTTTTCCTGATTTTTTTATGCGTTTTTATGTTTCTGGTTTTCCTATTTATCATTTATTTGTGTTTTTGTATTTCCAATTGTTTATTATTTTGCGTTTTTGTTTTGACTTTTATGTTTCTGCATTTCACCTTTTTGACTATTTTTTTAATTTCGTACTTATACATTACTAATTTTCCTATTTATTGTTTATCTATATTTTTGCATTTTCAATTGTTTGTTATTATGCGTTTTTAGTTTATTTTGAATTTTACGTTTCTGCATTTCGCGTTTCTAATTTCTGGTTTCTTCGTTTTTAATTTTTTAATTTCTGCGTTTTTACATTACAAGTTTTTATATTTATCGTTTATCAATACTATGCATTATAATTATGCTTTTATTTTTAATTTTTATTACAAATATTAACCAAATAAGTTTTTCTTTTTAGTTTTTATATTATAAATCTTAATTAAACAAGTTTTTAAATAAAAATAAAACTAAAAAACAGAAAATAAAAACTAAAAAAAAACAAAAACAAAAATGAACCAAGCGGTCTGGAAATTTTTTGAATAGAAAATTACACCGATTCAAAATCTAATAACTCAAACCGTGTTTTGTGTGTTAAATCGGACCAGGCTGTGCCGGACCTGTGCCTGTTATTATGTCTTTAACGTTCTAGTCATCCAACTTATTGTAGTACATGCCTAGGATTTATTGAGGCACAGCAGCGGAGCATTTTAGTAACAGCATATCTGTTCCCTTTTTTAGCCATTACAATCAAGCAGACAGCAGAAAAGCTATGAAGTTTTGGTTCTGACTTTGCTTCCTCTCCATGTCTCTCCTCCATAATGTTCATGCGATCTTTTCCTATGAAATGGAAAAACAATCGATACACCTACTTCAAAAACTACTCTACTTGCAACCCGATTGCAAGTTCCGATTGCCCTCACGTAGTCTCCACCAACATCGCCATAAGGGGGCATGCTCGTAACGGCGAGTTGTACATTGCGCGCTACCTGTTTGATCGAATGCCACAACGGACCGTCGTTTCCTGGAACAACATGATCTCTGGTTACGCGCACTGGGGCAAGTTCGAGGAGTCTCTCTCTCTATTTACCATGATGCACGGTTCCGGTACGAGGCTCAGTGAGATCACTTTCTCCGCTGTATTAAGCGTCTGTGCTCGTGCGCAGAGTTTTGGTAGCGGGAAGGTGATTCATTGCCTTGTTTTGAAATCTGGGTGCGAGAGTTTCGAGCGTGTTGGAGGTGCATTGTTGTACTTTTATGCCAAGTGTTGGGAAATTCACTATGCAAGGAGGGTTTTTGAAGAGTTGCGTGGCGGGAATGGTGTGTTGTCTTATTTGATGATTGTTGGGTATGTGCAGTGTGGGCTCCTGGCCGATGCTTACGACTTGTTTGTTAAAATGCCAACGAGGGATGTTACGTCTTGGACTGCTCTTATTTCAGGGTATGCAAAGAGCGACAATTCATGTGAAATGGCCTTGGACTTGTTTCGATGTATGAGAGGGAGTGGTGAGGCGGTACCTAATGAATTTACTTTGGATTCCGTTATAAGGGTTTGTAGCAGGCTTGGTGCTTTAAGTAAAGGATTGAGCATTCATGGGATTGTTGTGAAATGTGGGTATGAATTCGATCCATCAATATGTGGTGCTTTGATTGAGTTATACTGTAGCTGCCAAGCTGTTGATGATGCTAAGATGGTCTATGATAGAATCACTGGCCCATGCTCAAACACTTCAAATTCGATGATTTCGGGGTTGATATTGATGGGTAGGATTGAAGATGCTGAATGTGTGTTCAAGAGGATGAAGAAAAATGTAGTTTCATACAATTTGATGGTGAAAGGATATGCAATAAATGGTCAAGTTGAGGATTCAAAGAAATTATTTGAGAAAATGCCTCACAAGACTATAATCTCTTCCAATACTATGATATCTGTGTTTTCAAGAAATGGTGAAATTGACAAGGCTATGATGCTTTTTGAAGATACAAAACAGGAGAAAAACCCCGTGACTTGGAACTCGATGATGTCAGGTTATAGCCAAAATGATCGGCATGAAGAAGCTTTGAAACTGTTTTTATCCATGCGACAATTCTCAGTAGAATGGACTAGATCAACTTTCTCTGTCTTGTTCCATGCCTGTTCTTGTCTTGGATCACTTCAACAAGGGCAAATGCTTCATTCCAACTTGATTAAAACCCCATTTGAATCAAATGTTTATGTTGGAACTTCTCTTGTAGACATGTATTCTAAATGTGGTAGTATCATTGATGCTCAGAAGTCATTTTCAAGCATCTCTACCGCAAATGTGGCAGCTTGGACAGCTCTTATTAATGGATATGCACATCATGGTTTTGGCTCTGAGGCAATACTACTCTTTCAGTGTATGTTAGAGCAAGGAGTAGCTCCTAATGGTGCAACTTTTGTTGGTATTCTGTCTGCTTGTGGTCGTACTGGTTTTGTGAATGAGGGGATGATATTCTTTTATTCAATGAAGAAACTTTATGGAATAACCCCAACTTTAGAACACTATGCATGTGCGGTGGATCTTCTTGGTCGAGCAGGCCGTCTGCTTGAGGCTGAGGAGTTTATTAAATCAATGCCAATTGAAGCAGACGGGGTTATTTGGGCAGCTTTGCTCAGCGCTTGTTGGTTCTGGAGGGACATGGAAGTAGGTGAAAGGGTCGCCAATTACATGTTCAATTTGGATCCAAAGGTATCATCTGTGTATGTCATTATGTCTAACATGTATGCATTCCTAGGAAAATGGGGTGAGAAGATAAATATGAGGAACAGACTCAGGGGCTTAGAAGTGAAAAAGCATCCTGGTTGTAGTTGGATCGAGCTGAATAATAGACTTCATGTGTTTTCTGCGGAAAACAGAACCCATCCCCTTAGTAGTGTGATTTGCACTACTTTGGGGCATCTGACTGAAAATTTATTGTCTCATACCAATGTCAGCACATCCATATAGCAGTGTAATTTGTACTATTTGGGAGCATCTGACGGAAAGCTTAGTGTGTCATATCCATGCCAGTCCTGTTTCTATGATGATGATAGAGAAGGTAGTTGAAGAACTAATTTGATTGTCAAGCTTATTTTGTTTCATAGCCCAGATTTTGGTTCCAAATTAGTGATCAAATCAGCATTTCTTCGGAGGAATTAATATGGTAACATGGGATATGGCCTCTCTTGATTAGAGTTGGCAACTGGACAAGCCGGATCCATGCCCAAGCAACAGGCTCAATTTTTTTCAGCTTATGAGTGCCCTGAAATCGGGTAAAACGACATTGTTTTACATTGGTTTGTTCTAGCCGGTTCCCTATGCTTTTTTTTTTGGTTGAAATTTTCATATAGCTCATAATCCCTGTATTTTCTGTTGATTTTTTATTCAATTTTTATGTTTTAAAAATTATCATTTACCTTTATAATATTGTATAATCATCACTCAATTCTTTGATTTCCTTCTGTTATATTTTATTGAATTTTCTTTTTTCAGCTTTAAACAAATGTTGTATTAGAACTTTAAATATTTCAATATTTTGTCGTTTGGTGTGAAAAAAGATAAAAGGCGTAGGAAATATAATGGGAAAGGTTGTTTGATAACTAAATAATATAGTGAATAAATTAAAAATTTTAAAACATAAAAATAAAAAGTCAAATTAAAAGGTAAAATGTATTCATTCATATGATTAATGAAAATAATTAAGTCTCAAATTATTATTTATCAATGTTTGAATTGGTTCGACCGATTTAACAGTGAAAACTTTGACCCAATTAACTTTTCAATTTGATTTTCAATTTTTCGGTTTAATTTAGTTTAATCTTTGTTGTTAAAACCTGATTATGTTATTAATTAATTTTTTCAGTTTTTATAAATTAATCAGTTTTTATAACTTAAAATAAGCCAATTAATTTTCATTTAGCATTCACCTTTTTCAATTAAACTTTAAATTATTTTATAAGTAAAAATACTCTTCTTCAATCATTTTTCAAAATTTTTAATTTTATTCAATTTTTAACTGATTTTATGATAGTTTAATATTGGTTGTGTAACGTCTCAAAATTTCGATTTCATGAATAGTACTTTTTGGGTCATGAGTAATATATACCGAGGGGAATAGTGACACCGGGACTCAAACTATATTTTATTTTATTTGCATCGGATAATTTTGCTCAAGGACAGGCCGATAATCAAATTAGAGCTCCAAATGAGTTCGTTTTAAGGGTTTGACCAAGAGTTAATCAATGGTCAAAGTTTGACCCAAGAAATGGTAAAAGTCAAACTAAAAAATATTAGTGGAAATAAATGATATTAATTAAGGTCTCTATGTGAAGTTGATATTTTTCTTATGATTATTTTTTATTGAGAAAAAGAAAGAATGGATTAATAGATAAAGTTAATATAAAGAAAATTGGAAAACTTTTAATGAAGGACCACATGACATTTATGTCATTTTCTTAGCTATCTACCCTCTCTTCTTCACTAAGGAGTGTCAAGAACAACTATTCGTCCTTTCTTCTCCATTTTTCTTCCATTTCTTACATTTTCAAGCCATTTTTCTTTCATTTTAACCCCCAAATCACCTATTAAACACTAAATTACCAACCTAGAGTCCCTAAATTCACCATATCAATAGAAAAATTGGGAAAAGATGAAGAAAAAGTATATGGGTGTTCTTGATGAATAGTACCTGAAAACTTATAAGGTGAGTTAATGAAGTTTTGATTATTTTTAGTACATGATTTTGGTATGGTTGCATGCATTAATGAATCAAAATGCATGAAATTGAATTTGTTATGCAATATTATGAAGATAAAGAAGATGAATTGAAGGAGAGAGAGAAGGAATAAGGAGTTGATGATGAAATTGAAGTTTAATTTGAAGATTTGGACATTAATTTGGTACGTGTTCTTGCAAATCTACTTTTTCCTAAAAATTGTGTAATAGAAAATTTAGAGTTCTTCAGTAACATTGACAGCTTATGAAATTGTTGTTAAAAATATTTAATTGAATGTTAAATGAAGTACTATATGTAAATTTTTTAGATTTTGGACTTATACTTTGTACTTTCCTCCATTGACATACATTATGTTTGAATTGAAAAACTTGATATACATGTTATTTTTGATTAATTGGTGAGATGAATATGTCTTAAATTAATGTTGTATAAATTAAATTAAAACCAATAATGAAAGAAAAAAATACATTTACTTTGGCTGAATATGGAATAGCTTGAATTGGTTATTACGAGCTTTTGTTATGAAATTTCAATGGAATTTA
>JAOQMR010000007.1:24000203-24017527 GCA_027563865.1 Erythroxylum pelleterianum
TGTGTGTGTGTGTGTGTGTGTGTGTGTGTGTGTGTGTGTGTGTGTGTGTGTGTGTGTGTGTGTGTGTGTGTGTGAATGATGATTATTGTACATTATGATTGTTTGAATTATTGATCCAATAGACCACATAAAGTCATTTGAGTCAAGTGGGAGAATGTTAGAAATTTATCATTTAAGTGATTCATGTGTTAAAAGGTAGTTATGGAACTTAATAATTTAATAAATGTGCCTTTCGACTTTTGCCCATTACGATGGAAAGTTTTAAAACTGAAAGATGGTTGTTAGTTTATTAAGAGGATTAGGGTTCTGTCTCTACCTAATAATAAGTTTTTGTCTTCTCACAAAACATCATCATAAGAGAAAATGAAATAGAAAGTTCAAGGAAACAGACATATTGAGAAAAGAGCTTATTGAAAATCATTTTTGCATCACTGAACTATGGACAAATATCAATATTTATAAACTTTATCTTTGTTTAGAATAAATTTATGATCATGATTGAATATTTATAAGTTCCATGATTTTCTAGATTGTGCTGTGTTTATGAAAATTTATGCTTACACTTGAAACATAAGACAATGATTTTTAAAGAACTAACCATAAGGGTATGGAGTAATTGCTGCACCACTCACTGCTTTACTGAAGAAGCAAGCAGAGTTTGTGTGGTCATCAAAGGTAAATCTCGCATTCAACCAACTTAAGCAGGCTATGGTAACGGCCCTAATGTTACCATTACCTGACTTTTCTACTGCCTTTGTTGGGGAAACTGATGCTTTAGGGATAGGTATAGGAGTTGTTCTTATATAGAGAGCACATCCTATTACTTACATCAGGAAGTCATTATCCCTATTTCATAAAAAAAAACTTCCAATATATGATAGGGAGTTGTATGCTATTCTCTTTGCTATTAAGAAGTGGCATCATTATCTAGCTGGCAGGCATTTATACTTCAAACTGATCATAAAAATCTAAAATATTTGCTAGAACAAAAGATTACTACACGTAGTCAGTCTACTAAGCTAGCCAGTTATGATTATGAAATCAAGTATAAACAGGGGAATGATAATTTGGTAGTTAATGCATTACCTAGAATTAGTGGTCAGTAGCTTTAGTTGATGGCACTATCTGTGGTTTCTTTTGACTTATTGACTAGAATTCAAGCTTCTTGTGAGGGAGAGTTGAATGTATAAAAGATCATAAAAGATTTGTTACACCAACCAGCTAGTCATCCTCACTATACATGGAAGGATGACTAATTAAAAAGGAAAGGGAGGTTAGTTGTGGGCAATGACAAAGAGTTACAACCGTACATCCTACAACTCTACCATTCATTAGTAGTTGGTGGTCACTCAGGAGTGCAAGGGACTTATTAGAGAATTTCAGCTATGTTATATTAGAAAGGATTATGGAAATTAGTGAGAGAGTACCTTTGGCTTTACCCCATTTGTCAAACATGTAAAACAGAAACTACAGCTACTCTTGGATTATTACAGCCTCTTCCAATCCCTACCGGTGTTTTTACAGATATCAACATGAATTTTGTAGTGGGACTTCCTAAATCAGCAAGTAAAGATGCTAGTATAAAAGTAGTGGATAGATTAACAAAGTATGCTTATTTTATAGGGTTAACTCAACCCTTCACAGATGTCACTGTAGCTCAGAATTTCTCAGATCATGTCTATAAACTTCTTGGTCTCCCTCATTCTATAGTCAGTGATATGGACATTGTCTTTCTCAGCCCTTTTTGGAAGGAATTCTTTAAGGTACAAAGTGTTTCATTATTGCATTCTTCTACTTACCATCCTCAGATAAATGGTCAAACAGAAGTTATCAATAAATATTTGGAGACCTAACTAAGGTGTATGGTTGGAGAGATTCCCTCTTCTTGGGCTAAATTATTACCTTTGGCTGAATTGTGGTATAATACCAGTTACCATACCTCACTTCAACTAACTTCTTTTGAAGCATTGTATGGTTATCCTCCTCTTATTCACTTGTCATATTTTCCTAAGGATTCATCAGTTGAGGTAGTGGATACATTATTAACACAGAGGGAAGAGCTACCCAAGGTCATTAAGCATCATCTTCTTAAAGCACAAAATCAAATGAAACAACAGGAGGACAAAGCCAGAATTGAACGTTCTTTTGCTATTGGAGATTGGGTGTTGGTCAAGCTACAAGCTTATAGACAATTTTCAGTGCATCACACGCCCTTTCACAATCTGGCAGCCAAGTACTTTGGCCTTTACAAGGTTCTTGATAAAATTGGTTCAATGGCTTATAGACTGAAACTTCCTTCTCCAGCTGTATTCACCCAATCTTTTACATTTCTCATCTTAAGAAAAACACAAGGAAACTTTCAGACGACTTCTTCAATCCCAGGTGCATTTCTATCGCCAACCTCTACTTCACAATTAATGGCTATTTTGAACAGAAAATGGTGAAAAGAGGAAATCAAGCAGTAACTCAATTTCTTATTCAGTGGTCTCATTCTAATCTAGAGGATGCAACTTTAGAATGGGCTATTGAGATTCATCAACGATTTCCAACATTTTTTTCTCAAAGACAAGGAATTTTGAAAAGGGGGAATCTGTTGTGAAGAAATGGGATGCAGGGATTATTTTCTATTATTTTAAAAAGTTAACCAAAGTAATACAGCTCTTTTATGTTTATATCTAACACACTCAGCTGAGTATACTTTTTAAGGAAAGAATATCAATAAATTTGTTACTTGCACTTTGCATCAGATTTACTTTCCTTATCCATTCTTTTCACATCCTTTTCACATAGCAAAAGCTTGTATATATATATATTTTCTCCTAAGTGTATTAAGAGAGTCTCAACTATAAGAAGGTATCTTTAAGCCATTCACTCTTAGACTAATCTCCGCTCAAGCCGGATAGGTTCTTTACTAGAGGCAAAATTCTTGCCTCAAATTTTAAACGTGTGCATATGTAAGAGTGGTTTGAACCCACGATCTTACTTAAATAAGGAGAGTTCTTTGCCAACTCAAGGTACTAAGGTTAAAAGTATGTATACTTTTCCAATGATTTATTAGTATATTTCATTTTTTTTTTAAAAGGACATTGCCCGCTCCAAATATATGTCTGTTTGACTCGTATGTAACAAAGAAGAAGAAGAGAAAAGAGTTTCGAACTATGATTCTTTGACTCATGGAGGACTCTGTTGTGGTCCTCACTGTCTCAGAACTGGTCCGCCGTGGCCGGTCGGTAACGGCCGCTGCGTCACTAGATTCTGGCCGCCCTATTTCCAGAATACTGTCTGATGGAGAAACGCGGTCTACTGAAGACCGTAATTTTAACCCTAACCCTAAGCATGATCCTAAATTGCTCACTACGCTGGACCACCCCGCAGTATTGATAGGGACGATTACGCTACCTTCCGAAACCCAAAGTTGTCTAAACAATAATTGCTTTCAGTTCTCCGACAATTCAACCACTGTTTGCTGTGATGTACTTAACTTTGGCATTCATTTAATCGGGAGAAAGATTAGGGTTCTTGCTTGGAATTTCATTCCTTTGAAACATTCTGGTGGCGGGTTTCTGGAAATTATCAAATTGAGCCTTTTTGATTCAGATATCATTGATTCGATTCCACTGACTTCTCGTTTATCTTCCGTCTCTTCTGACGATAAATCCAAGGCCTTTTATAACGTTCATGGTGCAGTTGAATTGGTAAGCCCTGTTTCAGTTGTTCCATGTTCGTTTGGTGGTGGCGAATCTAAAAATCTTCGTGGGTTTATCACCCGCATTCTAGTTTGTAAGTGCAAATTGTGTAGTTATAAGGAAGATTCAATTCAAAAAACGGATTGTCATTGTTTTACGAAACCCTTGTTTGTATATTTTTGTGGGTCTTCATGGTGTTGGCATCCTGTGCTTTGCAAGCTCACAGGGAGCTTTATCAGTTTGACGCGGTTGAAAAAGAAGCTGGTCTTCATAGGAAAAGAGGAGTCCCAGATGATGTTTATAGTTACCGAAAATTCTCGTCTGCATTTGCATAGAATGTCCAAAGAAAGATCGAAATTTCCTAGAAAATTTGTCGAGGGGAAAGGGGAATGCGGTGATTATACTGGAGTTGTTAAAGGTAGCTACATGCAAGGAATGGTTGTTGAACTGGATAAAGAAGTGTGGCTTCTACTAACTGATCAGCTGCTCACTGCACCTCATAGTCTTAGGGTTGGCGCGATAGTAAGTAAACTATGTTCTATTATCTTGTTTACAGAAAATGACTTCATACGTATTTATGGCTAGAACAAATCGATTAATCAAAGTATGCTCTTCTAACCAGCTTCTTTAATTGTAGGTTTCAGTGAAGAATGTACATTTTGTGAATCCAAAGTTTTCGTGGTCAAAACTGCTCATACTAGGGGCTTGCTTCAAGACTAGCATTAATGTAGAGTTATTCTCCCCATTGGAATCTGGGTACGGCATGTTGAATCTACTTTGTATAGCTCTTTAATTCTTGTTTACTAGTATCACTTTTGTCTCTATAATCTTCCCTTGGGAACTAAATGAAATTATTTCTTAATTTGGCCCGAAACTGATTGTATACGGATATTTTGGTTGCAGAACTTATGCTTTCTAATCTCTTCGTTTTAAAAGATGTGGCAAATTATTAGAGCTATTGACTTTTCTTGGAATGTGTCAATATAGACTGGTTAACCATATTCTGATTTGTTGCAGGTGTCATATGGTTTCACGATCACAGGGTCGACTGGGGAAGTTCATTGAGTCATTGACATTTTCTGCCAGGCTATGGTGTCAAATTTTGCCCATGCTTATGACATAAGACATTAGCCACAATTTTTGTATTGATATGTTGCTAATTCGGTTTCAGGGTACTCCTTGTCATTTCATGTTTCAAGAGGAAATTTGCTGGGATTTTATCAGTAAAAGAGATTTTGGGATCAAACCATGTAACTTCCTTGCTTTACTACTGTGTGAAACTTCTGCTTTCCAGCTGTCTTTTACATTGCCATATGCTAACACATTGTGAATGATTGCAAGTTTTTTTCAGAAAGAAGGGCTGGCTGAGTTGTTTTCTAGTTCACATTTACCTCATTCAGTGTCTCGAGCTAGGGTATATTGGTAAATTCAGTTTGATGAACTGATATGGTAAGGCTGTTGTTTTGGATTTAGTTATGCCTTCTTAGAACAAGTTTCCTTTTGCAGCATGGGGTACTTAGAGAAGTATCAAAACATGATTCATTGGGCTGTTGTAGCGAAGGATACTTTGACAGCCTAAAATTGGTCAGTTAAGTAATGTCAATGCTCTTTTCTTTTTCATTGCACAGTACCATCAGAATGATTTGCTTCATATCATTAGAGTATCTTTAGCTAATTGCAGGATTTACTGTTTTGTAGCGATTGAGAATGTATATTAGAAAAAGTGTTAACTTTCTAACCACCCATCTCAGGTTCCACCTGTCTCCACTGTTCTTCATCGTTGTCAAGCCATGTGGATGAAAACATTATCGCAGGTGGAGAAGACTAATGTTAGTTTTCTAAATTGTGAAGGGAAATCTTACGCCCTACCATTGAGAAGAATACTTACAAGTCATGAATTAGGTGGTCTTTCTCTTGTTGGGTGCCTTAAGGTAGTCATAATATTTTCTCTGGAATTTTATGTGGCCTTCTTTATTTGGGTTATGTGATTGTTTTAAAATGTAAGAACTTGTATCATAAAGTTAGTCATTGTATGGTTAGTAGTCGAGCACAATTGACTTTCTGATGGCAAGTTTGAGGTGGTTAATCAAATTGGGATTCATATATTTCATTTTGTTGGCCCACTCAATGTTTGGATATAAAATAAGCTTCTAATATCAAGGTTTTGGGTATTAATCTATGGGTGGATAATATTATTGTTAGTGTGTGAATGTTTGTTCGGATAAAATTCGTTTGACCATTTGTTTAATTGTTCGCTCTCTGCAAATGTCTAAGTGCAAACTATGTACTCTGTTTTCTGAAGGTGACCTGGGTGAAATAGTGGAAAACTAGTTTTGATTAAAGTCTTTTTATTGGATGTTCAGATTTCTCCGCTTACTGGAAGGTTGCAGCTGGTTGATGCGACAGGCAGTATTGATGTCATCATACCTGACCTTCCAACCACTTGGAAAAGCAGCAGCATATATGAGGTTGTTCTTAATTACGAGTCAACCACCCTGGTCCTCATCTGAATTTTCTGATCTTCATTATTAATCTTTATGTTATGTAAAATGTCAGAAATCAAGTAATTTGACTTTTTTTTCAGGTTGTTAACTATAGTCTGATTGTAGAGGGCACACCCCATGCCCTTGATCTTTTAGAGTTGCTTGAGAATGAGTTACTCTCATGCAGAAACATTTTTCATTTTGTTCCATGGGAAAGCAAGGTGCAATTGACAGTTTATGCTTGTTTTCGCTTGAGAAATGCAACCCAGAAAAATATTCCTATTTATCCTTGTTTGGCCTCGAACGATGATTGGAAAGAACTTCAGAGTGGTAGATTTCATCTGATCTGGATAGCACATAAGTACCCTGTGCTGCAGAAGGTATGATATGCTTTAGCCTGATTAATTCTTGGCAAGTTTAATCATAGTTGCTTTTATAGTTTTTGTTTTATTGGATTATGTTGCCAAAAGAAACCAAAACTGGAATGAAGAATGGCGTGTTTGTTCAAATGACTACTTTTCATTTTCTTGTGCTAATTGTTAATGTTTTTATCTGCAGTCTCAAGATGAGCCAGTCATATCTGATGGGTATAGTATGTTTATAGAGGCCTTCATCTTGCCGTGGGATCTCTTTTTCCGGGGAAAAGATGAAACCTTATGCACTGTTAAAGATTTGAATAGTCCACTGACTAAACCCTTGGGTCCTTGTGTAAATTCCCTTGAAGCTTTACCTGAGAAGAATTGTAAAAATGATCGGTTATCAAGCCAGACTTTTGCCTTTGATTTGATGAATGATAATAATCATGGTAAAGGTAAAGTCAGTACTTGCGCTTCTTTTGATGAATCTGTCAAGTGGGAATGTCGAAACTTCCATTCTCTTGAAATTCCCTGCTTAGCTATGACCAGGAAATCTGATGGTTCTAGCATGCTCTGTTTAGCAAAATTGTGCTCTACAAAATTTAAGTTACAGAATGGTGCTTATCGTAAGCCAAGGGCAGAAAAGGTATTGCTGGAATTCAGTTCCGAAAGCTTTTTCAAGTATCAGGTATATCTTATATCTTCTCTTTCTAGGTTTTTTGTTTTCCAATTCTCTGTTTGTGAAGAGATATTGAGAATTTTATGTATGTGCTTACTGACAATATATAGGTGCTTGTAAATGCCAGTTGTTGCAGATTGGTGGTTACTACATTGTAAAGCATCATATAGACGAATCTAGTTGCCATCTTAAAGACCCTGGTGCTAATAGTTTCCGTAAGGTACTTATCACTTTTGGAACACACCTGTGGGAGCTCTCATTCTGTCATGATGAGGCTTTAACAAATAGTGGATCAACAGAAGATTGTCCTGAGAATGATCTTCCTTTCAGCATTGAAGAGGCCAGGATTAGAGATCAATTTGAACTAGATATTGACAGGTCCATTGCCAATTGTGCCAAATTTTGTTCAGATGTTCATCTTCATCTCCCTGTCAATGTCCTAGGTTTATTGGAAATAAAGCTTAATGAAGCTAAGTTTGCTCAAGCATCAGAAGAGAATGCTAATGATCTTCCTTCCACAATGCCTCTTTGTGGTCCATTATCTGGATCTTCCATCTCCGGCTGTCTTTTTCCTGAAGGAAGTCTAATATCTGTGTTTGGAGATGTGGTCGGAGTTCATGCTTTTGACGACAGCTCATCCAGTAGTCATTTAAGTTGTGGAGGGCCTGGTGATTTTTTTGCAAAGAGATTGAAAATATCAATCAGTGTTTGTATACATGTCTTTGTGGACAATAAAATGGTAAATTTCTTGTAGATTATTTCTTACTCTCCCTTTACTCAGGAAATGACATATTTTGCATTATCACTAACGCTAACTAGTATCTTCTAGGTCAATATTTTTGGTTTCAGAAGCAAAAATGAGTGCCCTGTTGGATTCGGACCTGGTGTTAAAGCAACATTTCATCGGATCCTTAAGTTAGGGTATGCTGCACATAAAAGCCTTGTTGAGCTTTCACATGAATTCTAATTTTCACTTTGCTCTGCTTTCTCTTGCCAATTTAATGGCAATGCCTCAACTCTTCTATTGAGATTAGAAAAATTAGAAATCTTCAGTGGCTCTTAAAAGAACCCAGTGCCATCATTGCACTGAAGTTAGTGTTTAAAGATATCCTGAATTTGGAAGAATTTAATCAAGAAACTTCCACTAGAGTGAGTGACGTTGGGCAGAATCAGTAAAGCCAGAATATTCTGGAGAACTCTGAATTTATGGTGTTATTTAGATTGGCTAATGGATGAAAAGGGTGGATATGCAAACTATTAGTGAGTTGAGTTCTTGGAAATTCATAGTTATTATTCTGTTGTTTATGTGAGGACATCTGCTATAGTATTTTGGCTTTATATAACAGCCTGGCTATAAACTTTTCTATGTTTGCGTTTGGCTACTGATGCTGAGATCTGCATTTTTTCATGGCTAATATGTATTAATTTTCCAGGCAGGGTAATCGATTGATGCTGACACCTACGTCTTTTATTGTACTAAATTGCACAAGAGTTCTCCATGAGCCAAACCATGATATGTCTAATTTCCGTTCTGATTTTCATACATCAACTGCTGGATCTTTGGACAAAGTTTGTTCCGGCTCAATCTATGAGTTAATTTGGTGCAAAAGCTCCAAGCCTATGCAGATTAGTTGCAGGGTAAGTGTAATAATGATATTTGCATTTTGTCTAGGGTTAATTTCATAAATTTATGCTTCTCCTTCATAAATATTCTTCATTGACGAAACAATTTATGAGATGTGGAACTTCAGTTATGATTTTCCTCCGTGTTTCTGACAGATAGTCACTGTACATATCTTGGTTTTGGAGTACAAGAAATATGATGGGATACATTCAAAAGTGCACTCCAGTTCACCTTGTATTGACATACCACTTGCGGGGTTTGTGTTAGGTAAGTTGTTATAAATGGGTGTAAAAATTTGCAGTATTTGTGATCATCATTAAGGGTAATATTTATACCGAGTTTTTTTAAATAAAACTTGGGGTTGCTGTGGCATTAATCAATGTTAAGTTTAAGTAACAAATAGATCTGCAGTCGTTACTTGACCTACCTGCAAATTCTGGTTGCTACATATGTGGCTGATTGTAAAAGATGAAGTGAGAGCATAGAAAGCTTTCTTGATAATCGTATGGAAATAAGCAAACGGTAGCTAAGAAGCCACTACCTTTACTTGCAGTTGCAAGAGACTTGGTATACAGTGGCCTTGCCGGCTTTAAGATTTTGATTCCAATGTTATGTTTTATACTATATCTCATTTGCATGTGTAGATGATGGATCATCTTCATGTTTTTGCTGGGCTGATGCTGAAAGAGCAGCAATTTTGCTAAGGCTGGATGAAGAACTTCCGGTGGAAGCTCTTCATAGCTGTGGATGTTTATTGATGCATGGGTCTTCGAGGTCCAACAAGTATCATCTGGAAACAATTTTAAAGAAGCATGATAGAATTATTGTGAGAAACTATGGATTGGTAGCTGATTCTTGTAATCAAGATCTCTGTATTTCTGTCAATCCAGAAAATGCACTCAGCAGCTCAGATGAGAGTCTCTTGAAGTTTATAATTTTAAATGCTTGCTTTGGCTCAGTTTGGGTGAGAAAATTTAAAGAACTTGAGACGCAAATTCCCAGTGTTTTATGATTATGTCTAGGCTGAATAAAATGATTCAAGTCTTATTTTATACTTATGGAACCCTTCGACCATTTGGTCGTATTTGACAGATTTTCCTATATTTCCAGTGTAATAGCCCACAATTGATATAAGCTGTGTATTATCCCTAATCAAGCCTCTTCTGTTTTTATAAAGTCCAGCTAATTGTAACTTTTTAACATCTCATTGACAGACTGTTGTTGCTAGTGCTCTGCATCCAAATGTTGTTAAGAAGCTGGATAAAGAGAACCTTGTGCAACTGGAAACGACAGCTAAGAATGTATGGGCCATGGAAGTGTACAACACAAACTATTTGATTGGGGCCAGGGAGAGAAGTGGAGAACTGCTAAGTAGGTAACTATCCATATTTATTTCAACTGGATATGAAATAAGATTTATATCATATTTAGGTCCTCAAAGGTAGCTAGTGCTATTCTTTTGATATTTGTTCAATTGTCCCCAATGTCTTCTCTTGCAAGATGTGTGGCATTGGTTGGAGGTGGCACATGTTTGTAACATATGATGACCATCAGCTATATGCATCGTTGAGTCTTTGATGGCATGGCTATTACTTGCCGAATTTTGAATGAGAAATGGCATATGAAAGTATACATTCACTATATTGATTGTAATCGCTTAAGAAATTGCACTTTCTACGTTCTTTGGCATTATTCGTATGATCTGTCCGAAGTATGAATTCAGTATTAAGTTTATATATTTGCCTCATTTGACTGGCCAATGAACCCTAATACCCTGCTTTGGCAAATTACCTAGCAATTGATCAGGGGGGGTGATCGGAAATGATCTTCTTCAGGAGTCTACTCATGTTATTGGAAGTAGACATATGAACATACGGTTTATTCACAATGGCCACTATAAAATTGACAATTGTGGTGTCTGAAAAGATTTATTCGAGTTGGAAGGGAAACTTTGCATTTTCCAGTGTTTGATGGATTGATTCTGGGTTGAAACTGGCATTCTGGAGCTAAGAGAGGTCCATCATTATTGAATTTTTGTCAGAACCCGGTGGTCCACATTTCCCTGCCTTCCAGCGCCATTTAGCAGCAAAATGAGTTCTTCGCCTATGGTTCATGGATGATGTACGGTTCCATGGCGCTTTGACAACAAACAGCTGTTTTTGGAATCTATTGTTTTTGAAAAGAGCCAGAGATCCTAAACCATGCAAAATCATGGTGCAGTCAAGAAGATAGATAGAAGATCAACCGGAAGAATGGCAACGAACTATCTAATATATTTAAAGGCAGTGTACGTGTGTAGCTGTTATGGTAGTTGAAATGGTCGCTGTCGAACTATATGTATCCGGCCATCTGAAGGGTTGGTCAAATACTTGTTCACTCATAATTTTCTAAGCAGGAACTGCCTGCCGTGAATGTGGGAAGTGGGAACTTTACTTTTATGACCTGAGAATTTCAGACATCATATGTACTATTATTTGTCACAAAGGCTCTAATTTATGGGGAAGTTTCAGAATCGAATTGTATCCTACAATACGGCTTAAACGCGAGCTGGTACTAGAAAAAAAGAAACTATTCACGGCAGTCCATCAAAAGCACAGCTATAAACATCAGTGAATATACTTTCACTAGGTTAAATTTCCCTTGTTTATGTAGATGAAGGCATAGATTAGAAAAGTCCTTCAGATTGGTTGGACAGTGTTGACAGTAATTAGGTATAGCCTACAGCCTAGACTCCTGGTGGAAGTCACTCAATTTTGAAATAATATGTTCTGGGTTTGTTTAATAATATGTTCGAGGTTTGTTTGGTATCTTACAGGAGCAGAGAGTAGTCCTGAGAAAGCAAATAGACCTTTCTGAAAAGTGTTCCCCTGGCAGAGAGGTTTTGGAGCTTAATACAGACAATAGTCAGTTCTTTTAGATTCCCCAGTTCTTCTGTTCACCTTTTGCTTTTCTTATCGTCCTTTTTACCGTCCGGAGGTTCTTCTTCTGACATATTGTTATAATAACACATGTGGGGACAAGTAACATTCGCCTCTGGTTTCGTCCACCATGTTAAGTCATTTTACTCGAACCCTTTTCACATGATGCCCCAAAACTACTAGAAAGAATCCTGAAGCTCTCATCAAGGCTGCTGCTTCTTCATTGTTTCAAAGCCTACACAGGAGTAACTTAAAATCCTTTCGTCTCGAACCATTTCAAGGCCAGAATGTCAATGCCAGTTAGCCAACAACCACCAGCAGAGACTGTAACACAGCAAACCTTCAATTTTCACTCAACCCACAGCTCGGTTGGTCCAGCAATTGCTGTACTAGTAGTGATCATGGTCTTATGCATGGTTGCTATTATGATTGGAAGGCTTTGCTCAGGCAGGAGAATCATGAGCTACGGACGGTACGATGTAGAGGGTTGGGTTGAGAGGAAATGCTCTTCCTGCGTTGATGGAAGGATTAGCCCTCCACCCCCAAGGCACAGTACGTCTAACAACTCCACACCAGCGTCAACTCCAGTTCAACCCAACCTTGAAAATAAGCAACCAGAGCAATCTTCTGAAAGCACAAATCTCGGTTCTTAAATCAGCTCCTGTTGTGACATGTATGTCAGGCTCATCATTTGTGCATCAGGTTCACTCATTCGATCTTCTGTCTTAAGCGTTAGTTGCCTCCCTGACTTCGTAGCTTCAATTTGTGTTCTTAATTTCTAACTTCTTCAATGGTAATAAGCTCACATTTGCCAGAAGATATCTTCCATCCCAACAATGCATAGCTTATGGTAGCCAACAGTTCTTATTCTGGTTATGAGCAATGTTTGACTTCCGTCATCTAGCATTAAAATTATATAAGAAAGCATCTTTTCTACATCTAACAAACATTGATTGCTAGTTTAATGAAAAGACAGACGCTCAGATTTGTAGTTTGATATAATATACTTGTGTTGTTACTAGGACACGGTATATATGGAGTTCAGATCTTCTGTCCAGTTTTATGGTGTCTTATTCTGTCCCATGAATCTCAACCATTCATTTATGTGAGTCTCGTGTGGGTCCCGTATAAATAAACGTGAAATCCGCATAAATGAATGACTAAAATTCATGCGACAGAATAAGACACTATAAAATTGGACAGAAGATCTTGTTTCGTACATATGATTCGGGAAGTGAACTAGTATTTAGTCAAAGTCTCTTTCCGAAATTTCTGTTCCTTGTCTTAACCAAAATGCAAAAGAATTTGAGTATCTTAAACAACATAATCAACCAAAGTACACCCTAATGCTTGCCCTTCATACAATGGGAAGAACAGATTGGTTCGATATCATCTCTCAGCAGGAATTACATCCTCATAAGTTATAATGGATGCTCCTGCAGGATGCATCTTTACTGCAAAATGACAACTAGTTCCACAATGACCAGGAGGGAGAATGAGAAGAAAATAGAAGAGAATAATCCAAATCAGTTCTGTGGCTGGTCTCTGCACAACTAATTACAAGGTTAAAAGTGTGATTTATATTTTAATGTCTACAAAAAATTTAGAAAAAAATCTAATTTTCATCTTAATTTTATTAAAATAATTATTATTTTAATTTTAATTTTATTAAAATAATTATTATTATATTTTGAATATGATGTACCAATAGGTTAAGAATTTATTTGACTTTTATCAAGCATAAAGGAGAAAATCACATCTTTAACTAATGTTTAAGAACACTACAAGAAAACTGTCAGGTGGCGACGGAACATTACCGACAAAATTGTTGCCGTTTGAACTTAACGACGGACAAGGCATTTTCGTCGGTATTTGCGCATAATTTAGCGACAGTGCCAATATCCGTCGCCAAATTTGGAGGGAAAATATCCTGGAAAAAAAGAGCGACGGAATATTACCGACGTAATAATATACGTCAGTATACTGCTACGGAATTATGTTGTCGGTCGGTACAATTGTCGTGGATTACTAATGTTTGGCGACGGAAACATATGTCCGTCGGCAAACCTGAAATTTAAATTTGAAATTTGCGACGAAAGGGATTCCGTCGGCGAGTAAGGCGGATCGAGACATCACCGACGGTTATTAGGGACGAAAGTTACCGTCGGCATGCTCTTAAATTCACTTAAACAAAACGACGTCGTTTTGTTTAGGTTAAAACGCCGAAACAGCCTCCCTTCGTCATCTCCCCGTCGCATCTCTCCCGGCTTTCTTCTCCGTCATTTTGTTTAAGTTAAAACATCGAAACAGCTTCCCTTCCTCATCTCCCCGTCGCATCTCTCCCAGCTTCTCTTCTTCCCCAACTCCTCGTCGATTTTTCTCCTCCGGCGCAAAATTATTTTTAAAATCATATTAATATTTAATTGATTCAAATTATTTAATTATAATATCATATAAGTTAAATTAATTCTTATCTACTAAAAATTGTTAAAAATTCAATTTTAAATAAGATTCGACAGCTTATTTGTACCCCTACCATCAGTGGGGTCTTTTATTTTCAGAAGCTAAGAGACACCTGCCACAACGTACATACTTCCTGGTACACACGTCTTTTCCAGTCCCTTCCCTTGACCAACAGTATAAAGCAAGTAAACAGTTTTATGTCATACTAGGGGATCTGCAAACAGAATCATATAAATGGAGCCACTGCTGTCATCGTTTCACCTCATTGATACATTCTTGTCTCTGAAACTGCAAGGACGAAGCTTCCGTAATAAACAGGAAACGGATTGATTTTACAGCAATTTGATAAGAGAAGGCTGTGCAACTAGAGTTTCATTATTGACATTAAATGATTGATGATACTAAAGTCGCTTCCAGCACCTAACATCACTAAAACGTTCCACATCAATGGCACTTGTATGATCCTGAATTGTGAGATTCTGGCACACCGATGCACTCTATGGATTAATCGAAATCCTCTTCCAGAAATTAAACCGAAATCCTTGCTTGGGGGTTGCCATTGCTTCTTTGACGTAACAAATTGAGACAAAGTTCCCTTCGTGTCAGGTCTCAAGCAACAGACTAGAATTTGCTGTAAATGTTTGTTTTGGCACGTAGTTTTATCCCAAGTCCATTTCTTTTCAAGCTGCCGTGCCAGTGATGTACCCTTCTTGTCAGAAATGAAGGTATTGATCACAATTAACAAAGCCAGGCCATTACTCTTGGGGAATCTGAAAATTGGCACTTGGGCTATGACTACACTGATTGGTCTCCGGAGAACAATCCCTTCTACATCGATGACACTTTAGGTCAATCCAAGAATTCCTGAAGCCCATTATAGTTGGTTTATTTCCAGAATTCTCAAGTTATAAGGCGCCAATCTTGTTCAAGTTCTGTCTTCTTGTGCAGTGTACAAATATGATCTACCATGTGGAAATAAAGTAGATACAGTGTCTACATGTTGCAGCAAAACTATAAAGCAAGCTGTTGGCTAACCCTTACCAAGGAAGTGGATAAGCATTTTTTTTTCTTAGCTGAAGCAATGAAGGCCTCTCTATTTTGCTAATGGGTCGATCAAGTGCTTTGCCGTGCCATGTACTCTTTGTGTTCACGAAACATACAAATACCAGAAGTAGTAGCTGCAAGTCTTATTCAGAATGAGAACATTTCAATCAATTTGGCAGACAATGATTGACTATTTTAAATATTATATTAATATCTGTCTTTGGTCCTTCAATCCCTACCATGATAAATATACTGCATGAGCTTTCTGGATTGAAATGAAGTAACATGTGGTGGTTGTGTACACTACCACTCAGAGCACTATTCTGACCAATTCGTGGTGGATATGATTTCAATTCTGAAATGTGATTGTTACGTAGCATTAACTAGCGCTGAAACTGACGTGAATCTGTTTGATCCAGATGTCCATGTCCTGGACTCTCTTCCTGGGGCCAACCATGCACCGAAAGTTGCTTCTGTTGAACCTCAATTCTGTGTCCTAGGTGGTCCATTTGGTCTATGTGACCCACCTTGTCATACAAGTCGTTCATCGAACTTTTATGGTTCCGTCATCTTTATCAGAAAATATCCACCAAGCTCAAACCCATGGTTGTACGTACTATCATATTAGGAAAGATTTGTATACCGTTGTATGTAATTATCTTTGCCTTATCTAGTATGTTTAGATTATTCTTTTACATATAGATAGCGTTGTATCTGCCTTAGATAGCGTTGTATCAGCCTTAGTTTGAGGAGTAGATACTGTTGTAAATCTGTATAAATAGCTTGTGTATTTTTCTTATGATCAATACAATCCTATTCACCAATCTGTCCTCATTATTTTACATTGTATCAAAGCATCGATCTTGGTACTCTGAATAAACCTTTTTCCTATTGTTCCGCTGCCATTCAATCATGTCGACAGAAACTTCAACCAAAAATGCTGCAATGGATCCATCACATCCATATTATATTCATCTTTCAGATCAACCAGGGCATATGCTCGTACCAACCAAGCTGAATGGATCTAATTATCAATCTTGGCGGAAATCCATGATGCACGCCCTCATTGCAAAGAACAAGATAGGTTTTATCGATGGCACACATGAGATGCCCTCCCAGGATGACGAACCTATAGAGTTTGCACTGTAGAACCAATGCAATAGCATGATTCTTACATGGTTAACACACTCCGTTGAACTTGACATCGCAGCAGGAATTGTTCACGCCAAAACAGCACAACAAGTATGGGAGGATCTTCTAGATCAATATTCACAACAAAATGCTCCAGCTATTTTTCAGCTTCAAAAGTCTATTGCAAACATCTCGCAAGGTACAATTTATGTGGCTTCTTATTTTACAAAACTTAAAGGTCTCTGGGATGAACTGGAAATATACCGCACGCCAATGACTTGTAACCGAACCAAGGAGCATCAAGATGAAAAGGAAAGAGATAAGTTAATGCAATTCCTTATGGGACTCAACGAGTCTTACAAAACTGTTAGATCAAATATACTAATGATGTCTCCTTTACCTAATGTTCGCCAAGCATATTCTTTAATAATCCAGGAGGAAACCCAGCGTCAAATGCATTCAGAACCAATTGAAAATTTTTCTATTGCAGCAGCAGTACAAAATCGCTCGTCCAACTGGAAGTCCACCAAAGGCAAGGTATGTGAACATTGCAACAGATCTGGACATATGATTGACGAGTGTCGTACTCTCAAGTATCATTGTAAGTTCTGTGATAAACGAGGGCATACTGAGGATTGCTGTCGGCTCAAGAACGGAAATCAAAATGCCATATCCTCACAATCTGGTGGAAATCGAAGTGGAGGACGGTTCAACCCTCAGGTAGCAAACGTTACAGAAACATCTCATGCTGCTGGGAATGGTGTGGAAGGATCTGTTTCCACACAAAATTTCACTCATGAGCAGCTACAACAACTAGCACAAGCCTTAGCTGCACTCAATCAGGATTGAACCTCCACCAAAGATGGAAATGGTGATGTATTTGTCAATGCCGCAGGTCTGTCTTCCTCACCCAATGTTTTCTCCAGCTCAACTATTGCAA
>JAOQMR010000007.1:24020540-24031037 GCA_027563865.1 Erythroxylum pelleterianum
ATTATTATTATAGTTAATTTTAAGAAAATTAAAATTCACAATAATTATAAAAGTTAAAGTAAATAAAATATATAATTAAACAAATTTAAAATTAAAGTAAAATATTTAAATAAATTAAATAAAAATAATTTAATTTTTAAGTTTTATCTAATTTATTATTATTATTGTTATTATTATTATTATTAATTTTAAAAAATTAAAATTCACAATAATTATAAAAGTTAAAGTAAAATATTTAAATAAAATAATTTAATTTTTAAGTTTTATCTAATTTTTTTATTATTATTATAGTTAATTTTAAGAAAATTAAAATTCACAATAATTACGAAAGTTAAAGTAAATAAAATATATAATTAAACAGTTTTAAAAATTAAAGTAAATAAAATAACTAATTATGAAAGTTAAAGTAAATAAAATATATAATTAAACAGTTTTAAAAATTAAAGTAAATAAAATAACTAATTAAAAAAACTTTAAAAAAACAAGAATAACGGCCGGTAAGAGGAGAACGAAGCATGCCTTATAAGGGTGTAGAAACGGAAAAGTTGTAAATGCGTTTTCCATGCCCTAATGCACCGGATCCAATCAGAACTCCGAAGTTAAACATGCTAGGGCCAGAGCAGTACTAGGATGAGTGACCTCCTGGGAAGTAATGTGGAAAAACAAAACCGTAGGCAGGGCCCGGGAGGTCGAGGCCTTGAGAACGTGAGGCTCGAGAGGCCGAGGTCCTACAGAAACTAAAAACTTTGCATGTAAATTTTAAAAAATAGTTTTGAGCAAATTTACCGACGGAAATTGTTTCCGTTGGTAATTACCGATGGTTTACCGACGGAAATTTGCTTCCGTTGGTAATTTTCTGACAGGACAAAATAACCGTCTGTAAATTTACCAACGGCTATATTCCGTCGCTAATTAAGCGTACCGACAGAATATGTATAAAGGCTGTCGGTAATTTTCGTCACTAAACTCTATTTTTCTTGTAGTGAAGGAGGACTTGCCATTGTTGGATAAGGTGCCATCTGAGAAAGTGAGCTGTATTGAATTCGGACGTCACCATTTTCAAAATCCTCCCTCATCTTCTCCAACTACGTTCTTAAAAATAGTAATGAGTTACGTTAGACTCATATTATTGGCTACAGCCATTTTTTTTCGAACTTGTTACGGGTCAAATTTTATATAGAAAAAAATCATTGTAAATTGAATTAGGTCAACTTTATCAAATTTCAGCCCATCTTAAAATGGGGTTAGCTCGAAATTTTGTCTATTCACTCGGGTTTGGCTAGACTGAACCGGTTCGAGTCATTTACAAATCCAACCGTATATTTCAAGGAAACATAGGCTAGAAAATTCAACTATAAATGAAATTCATAAGCTTTTTAGTGATCTTCAATAACCTGAGAAAATCACCGATTTTTAATATCATTGATTTAACAATTACCATAACTTCTAGTATTCCTCGCAATTTTATAAGATAAAAATTGATATAATTAAAACATCAAATATTAAAAAAAAAAGAAAGTATGTTTGGACCAGTTGTCTCACCCTGTGAGGTGCCTATAAATTAACGAGGGAATTAGTCACTAGATCTATAGCCTGGTCTAAGACCAAAAAACAAAGGAAAGATATATTAACTTTGGGGATTTCATTATTTAATTAACAACTTAAGCTTCGAATACAATTGCGTAAGTTCTGCCATTAATGGTTGAGTTGCATCTCCACTTTAGTTTTCTCTTCATTCTTTTCTATATCCCAGTTGTTGGGTTCTTCTTTGATATCCCTTTTACCGTAACTGAAGTATAGCCCAAGTTGAATGATTCCTAGTACGCAACCAACGATATTTGGTGACTGCCATGAATGAATTTTCAGGTTTAAGAATATTGCAAAAAATTGTAAATATTTGAGAACACAAAGATGATGATAACGAATTGAAGGCCACAATAAGACTACAAGATGATGATGATGAAGGTGACGATAAGACGAACTTTTTTTCCCATATTTTTATTTGAGAGAGGAAAAGAAAAAAAAAAGAAAGAACACGAACCGCAATAAAGAAGTCGAGATTCATTAGTCCAAAAATTGTCCAAAGAACGCTTGACATTAAGGTGAAAAATGACAAGTAGAATGGCATGAATTCTACACTTTTTGTTTTCAACACTGTTTTCTGCAAGAGAAGTAGGGGAAGAATTAGCAAATTCCATAGCAGAAGCAAACTATACTATAAAAAAAACAAATTTAAGAAAATATAAAAAATTTCTTAAATTTTAAAATTCTCGAAATTTTTAATTTTTCAGAAACATACAAACATAGAACATAAATTAATCAAATTTAATAAACTTTAACTTTGGGTTAATTGAACTTTTCCCTTTTTTAATAGAGAAAAAAGCTCTCAAGTAATTACTAATATAAAAGTGCAGTTCAATCTCCGAAAGTGAGATCGATTTGAGTCCGGTCTTATTTGATCTTTTGAATTAGGTTCTTAAGACAAAAGAGGGTTTTCTTAATCATCTCTCTTAAGGCCTATTAAGTAAAGTAAGTAAGTTTAAGATCTAAAGAGAAATGATTTTTATATCTCTTTAGAGTAAAGTTTTAAGATTTTTTGAAATATTTTTTATAAATATTTGAATAAATTATGTCAACTTATTTTAATAAAAATTAGTATATAACTAGTCACTATAGAGTAATTTGCATTAATAAATAATAACATAAAACTTAGTAAATATAAAAAAGTATTAGATAATTTCAAATATTTTTTAGAATAAGTTTGGTATCTTTTATCTTAAAATTTCAAACCCCTATGCTCAACTTGTAATTTGCAATTAAGTAAAATACAAAACTATGTGTGATATTAAAATTCTTTAAAGTGAAATAAAAATATTATATCAATATCTATATTGTCTTTTACATTTTACATTAACTTTTTAATGAATAAAATCATTACATATGATTTTTTTTCAGGTTAACTCACAAAATGTTTTGAGTGGGTTCGAACTGTCGGTAATATCTTTAAATTATTACCACCACGCCCACGTTTGTAATTTATGAGACTCCAGATAGCGACTTAGCACTACCGAGTATTTAATTTTGCTGCATACTCAAGCGTCACTAAAACCTCCAACCTTAATTAAGCGAAGACCAACCCCTTCGGTGCTCCGTGGCTTTAATGACACCACGAGAGTGTGGTAATATATAACAAAAAAGATTATTTATCAATCAATTTTTTTCCGACATTTCAAAAGTTCTCGATCGTCAAGTTTTAACTGTATATGAACTAACTTAGCAAGTGGACACTGTCATGATCTGAAAAGACTAAATAGAATACGTTGATCGTTAGTTTGGTAAAGTTATTTGATCTTTGACGAAAGCTGACGAAGCAGAAGTTGAAAAATTCCGACTACCAAACACGAGTTTCATGGGAAGATTAGTTACTCACCACCGCCACTAGCGGAGAGCCGTACATTACGGCGGCTGACACAACTCCGACGCACCCAACAAAGAGTTTCCGATGGTGGTAATCATGGTAGGCGAATATGGCAACTAGAACAACCAAAACAAAGGACATGATCATGAGTAACGTTATTGCAGCAACCTTCACCTGCATGTCCCAAGACAAGTAATTAGATACAAGAAGAAGCTAGTTAAGTTCAGATTAATGGATTTTAAGGAAGTTAGCTAGCTTACCTTCTCTTTTAATGGAGCAAAACATATGTATATTATGATGAAGGATGACTCAAGAACTGTCCCTATAATTTCGATTGTGACTAACGGCAAGTTTTCCCATCCGTAGCTCACCAGAGGAGTTCCATAAAAAGCGTAAATAAGGCAGGCTAACAGTGAAATGATGTATGGAATACAAGAAAACTCCTCTGTGTTCTTCTTTTTTATGACCCTCGTGAATGTTATTCTACAAGTAACAAACACAACAACGTTTAGATGTTTCAGAATCATAGTTATAAGTGAATAAAAAGAAGAGAAGACAGTGTCAGGATTGTGGATATTACATGGGTGCACAATAGAGTGACAAGGTAGCTACATTCCCTGAAACACGCACAGTTTTTGATATCTGTTAGGTCAGGTTTAGATTAAACAAATCGAATCAGGAAAAAGAAAAGGATCAAAGTGAGAATTACCGATTATTCCTACAGCCAGACGAAGAATACCCATCTTTAAAATATATATATATATATATATGATCACCTGAAGATTAGGATTGCTATAAGATCAAGAACAGGGCCTTCAAGTAAAGCGACTAAGGGTGTGTTTTTGTGTTTGTGTGTTGTGGACTGTTGGACAGCACAAGTTCAGGGATTTATAGACATTGTTGATGTGAATGAAAGCAGATTGGAATATTACAGAATTATAAAGTACTCCTCCGATTTATAATAAGTGTCGTTTTAGATACATTTTAATTATTTAAATAAGTGTCATTCTTGACTTTGTATGTATGTTTATAATTTCACTTTCAAAATTAACCTTTAATTTCTCTTTCATCTTAATTACACATATCACAATTTTAAGGCAATTTAATATGTAATTTCTCTCACATGCTAATAATTTCAAGGTAACTTTATGGGAGTATTAATAAGGGTATATCAATAATTTCATTAACTTTCTTAATAAGCGTGCACTTTTCTAAAACGGCACTTATTATAAATCGGGTGGAGTATTTAATAGAGAAGAAAAGCGATCCTTCCTGAGAAACAAAGGTGATGTTACATTTTTGTGAGTCTGAGGGCAGCTTTTTTTTTCGGTAGCTGTGAACTTGCTTTATGAAATTGTTGATGACCATTGGTTCAGTGTAGATACATTTTATATCTTGTGAGGGGCAAATTTAAGCAGTCAGTAATTATCTTCTCTCTCGTAACAGTTATCTTTTTTTTGGGTTGCAATTAAGAGAAATTAAAACTACCTCATAAAAGAAATATTACAGGTATCAACCCATATAATTAAGGAGAGAGCTTCTCGAATATCATTCCAAACTTGAAAATTTGAAACAATGTTATGACTCAATTTAGTCAAACAATTTGCTGCAAAATTACCTTCACAAAGCACATGCTTAATAGTGCAACTCCAATTCCTAGCAAATAAAGCTTGAATATCCACAATCAAAACAGACAGGAAATGTAAAGAGATAACACCACAAGTCACCATCCACACCGCCTCCATGCTATCAGATTCTACAATAACAACTCCCTGTTTGTCTATACGTTGCTATTAACTCAAGATAGGTATGTCCATTTAACTCTTGTCTATTCATTACTTTTCGGGTACTTTGTGAATCACATGTTCCGAATAAATAATTTAATGAGTGAACAATTTAGATTTAAGTGAAGAATTTGATTCAAATAGACTCTGAATCACTCTCTCCTTCAACTTTGCAAACCCTAATTGTGAACTTCAAATGTGATTCCTTGATTTAAGAGACTATTAAGAAGTTAGTTTTGTCATTTGGGTCACCCCTTAAAAGTAGGTGGGAATAGATTAGGTAAGACCTATTCTTTTTGACTTGTGGGGACTCAATATCTGATCGAGCTTTCGACAAAACGACATTGGTTAGTTAAAATTTAACAAATCGATGCTGCTTTGGTCCAAATTGGTTTTGAGTGTTAACTTTGGGTTAGAGGAAGGGTCCCAGCCAAAATGCCAACCTACCTGGGAGTGAGTAAATGGACATCAACTAAAAACAAATCTTAAAAGATATGAACATAAAGCTAATTTGATTGTATACCACTAAACAAAAAGTACCTAATAATGCACAAAATGAGTTACGAATGGATCCAAAACATAGAACAGGCAAGTTAATTTCCATTTTATGGTAACTATGGCCTTGAAATATCTGCCAAAAGATACAAACTGTGAGAATATGAAGTTTAAAGTATCAACATATATCGAACAGAGTTACAAAATAAAACGCATATCTGTCAACTTATCATTCCCTCAAGCACAGTAACGTACAGACAATGAATTAACTACCATCCTTTCAAAAGCAAAAGTACATTGAAAATGTGAAAGGATTTGATACTTTAGTACGTGAAAGTTTATCATGAACCACAGGGCCATGAACAAGTCACGAAAAATGAGAAAAGGGAAGAACACCAAGTTTTCCTTTCAAGAAAAGTCGATATAATTTATTCCCGATGTTGCAAAGAAACAAAATAAAAGTTGAGACAACTGTGACAAAAGGGTATTTGATCTTTTAGGTAATTGTTTCATTCCTTGTTATTATTCACGTTTGCATGCTTTGGTTCAAGCTTTTTATGAAGTGCTTAAGCTATCTTTTCATTCTTTACCTATGACGTAATTTGGCTTACACAGACTCTAAATAATTTGAGATCAAACTCTGTAACTATCCAACTATACCTCGGTTTTATTTAAATTTTGATAAAAGTACAGACACAAATTGTATATACTTAATATTAATTATTACTGATACTATATTATACGAGAATTAAATTTGATATATATAATATTCATAATCTTACTTTTTGTCTCTTTAAATAATATGAATTATGATGAAATCGAGCCATGTTTAATCTCAAAAATACATATTATAAGTATGAAAAATACACTGTAACATAGATGTGGTAAAAGGAGAAATAATATATAATAGAACTAACACATTAATTGTACGTATCAAATTACTCTCATATCACTATACATTACTGAATGCAGCTTCTGAAAGCATCAGTTAACTGATTATATTAATGTTCTCATTATCCTACTTGCGTCGGCCCTTATAGATGAAAATTGACTTATGAGGATAAAGATCCATACCTCGATTATTGTGATTCGATTATTGCGATTCTTTTGTCATCTTTATCAGGGATAATCATAAGCTGGCTCAACCGTATTCATCGTTTTGAAGCCCTTTTGGAGAAAGCTTTGCCTCTCCTGAAAAGTACAATTGGAGAGATTCTTCATCATTTTAACGAAACCACAGTCACTATGTAATTTTATAAATTATACACTTCGATTAATTTCAATATTTTAAAAATAGACTAAAACTTAAATAAGTAAAATAAGAATTTTAAAATTTAAAAGGTTCGATCAGTATTATAAAGTCATAAAAAAGTTACAAATTAAATAAAAATTAAAAATTTTGAAATATGACTAAAAGAAATTATTCTTATCATTCAAAGAGTTTGAAATTTAATTAAGAGATTGTTAAATAAAAATTAGTTCTTTTATTTTTGTTCATTAGGACTTATAATTTCAAGCGGTCCTTCTTTTACATTTTTACAAAGAGGCTATTTCTATAACTCGAATCTGTAATCTTACAGTCACAAAATAGTAACCTTACCAGTTACTCCAAGGCTTGCTCTCATTTATAAAGACTTGTTAAGTTACAAAAATTAATCAATTAATTAATAAACCGATTAGTTTTTAACAAAAAAAGTTTTTAAAATAATTCAAACCGAAAAGTTAAAAACTAAAGAAAAAGTTGAACGATTTAAAATTTTTATAGTTGAATCACTAATCATTGATTAATTCATTTAACTAGTTAATGAGTGAGGCAGTGTAATGTTAACATTAAAAGAAAATAAATAAAAGAAATTTGAGTTTCTCTTTTATTTGAATTCACAAAGAAAATTATAAAATTTCAACCTCTTCTGGAAACCTTAAAAATATAGAAAATAAAAAATAAAAAATTAATAAAATAGAAAACAAAATTATAAAAATAGTAACGATGAAATTTTAGCTTAAAACGATAAAGTGGTTATAATTTTGTAAGACTAGACTTAAATCAATATTTTTATGTATATTATAGACCTCATAATTTAACACTAATAAAAAGTTATAACCTCTTAAAGTTAACTCATATTTCCAAAGTAAGAATTCAAGTTAGTTTGAAATTTTGATAAATTTAGATGATTTATAAATTCAAGGTGGTTCGTGTTCACATCAAGGAGTCGAAACAAATGAGAAAATTAAAGCAACTAGTACTTATTGTTTCATCCGATTAATAAGATGTTGAAATTCTTTTAATTAAAAAAGAGATTAATAAATAAAAATTAATTGTTTTATTTAGATTTATAAAAATTTATTAATTTAGAAAAATTAACAAATTCATTAATAATTTGTTTATTTTTTAACAACAAGAGTTATTAAAATAAATCAAATCGAAAAGTTGGGTTGTTTAAAATTGTTAACTTATATATTATATATCTTTTTATTTAGTTTTGTCATCTTATTTATTAATTGAACATATAAGATATTAATCGGATAATGACTCGGATTCAAAAAGCTATCGGTGATAATCTTCTAGTTGTGATAGAGTCTTATCCTTAATTAATGTGTATCTTGACAAGAAGTATGATGAATTACGTGAGTGATGTAGAGTAGAGCACTACTGAATTTTTAGGATAATGTAGTACTCTATTTTAAGTTGGAGTGTATATAGATCACGATTGTGGTGTATTACGTTAGTGAGAGTTAAGGTTTATTGCTGGAATTTTCAAAGGTGTGGCCAAGGTTTTTATATGGCTTTTGGGTCTTGTCATTAAGTCTTTGACATGGGTGAGGTAAATAGGTGTATTGTTGTGAATTTCTCTTTTATGACACCCGCATGACTTCAGCTGGGTTAATGGTGAATTAATGTTGAGTGTGTGAAGGTTATGTGAGTGACTGGGCTGAATGGTAGTGTGTGAAATCTACAGTTTAGTGTGTGCGTGACTCTATACTCATTGGTTGCATGATTTCAGGAACTTTGAGTTGTGTTTGTTTAATTTTTTAGACTGATTTCATGGGAATTGAATCCTAATTTAGTGTTGCAATTTCTGTCAAGGTTTTCATGACTTTGTTGGAAAGTTTATTGTTGACAATGTGTGTGATTTGGCAACTACGTTTTCTTCTGTTTTGAGAAACCATTGAGAGCTTTTTTTGATGTCTAGTGTGAGGATTTTGGCAGTCATGATTTTATTAAGCTGTTCATTGTCAATAGAGTGTTAATTTTGTAGTTGTTGTTTTTGGTGTCGGTGTACAAAAATTCCAGAAGTTCTTGTTCCTTTTTACTGCTATCTTTGTTGTAGGTTTTGTGTGAAAAACTTCAGTAGTTGTCACTGTTGTTAGAATTATATTGGATTAATGTTTCGGTGAAGAAACATTGTTAATTTGAGACGTTTTTGTGGCTGTTGTACATAGGATTTTTAATGAAAATATTGAAGTCTCACAACGGATCTTTCAATAAATAACTTTTCGTTCTTTTGTTGATGAAGCAGCATATTTAAGGGAGTTATTTTTTATCTCAAGTGTTGTCTTTGTTTATGTTGGTTATTGTTTAATCACTTGAGTTGTTTATTTCGTATCTTTATTATCAAATACTGTTGAAAAAAAATCCTCTGTTGAGGTTAATACGAGTCGGTCGTGTTATTGGATGTGAAAAACATTCACGGGAAGTGAGGTTGAGAGATAGTGTCAAGGGTTGAATGATGTCGACTCAGTAAAACCTTAGGTAAATCTATTGTACTTCGGTGAAAGTAATTAAGATGAGTGAGGGCCTCGCAGACGTAGGCAAGGTGTGCCGAATTACGTTACCAAATTTCTTGTGCTTTTTATTATTTTGTTTTTTATTGCTTTTTTTTAAATTTGTGTTAGAGACGTTTACAGTAAAATTGAAAAGTTTGCGAAACTACTACCCTCTACAAATTTTTCAAAAATTTTAATAGTTGAAACAATTCAACTGATCGAGTGATTATAATATCAATTTTACAAAAAAAAAAAGGTTCCACTTAAATAGTATGATTCGTGCCATTGGATTAACCGCATTCAGTGGTATAGTTTCCCTTTTTGGTTTAGAGAAAAGGATATTCTTCCGACATGAATCATATCATTATGTCACAATTGCGTCTAAGATTCGAGGTTGATTTTTCAACTTTGATTCATAGACCAAACTATAGTCTATAAAAAGATTAGGTCACTTTAATTATGGTTCGAACTGTTGGCATTATAAAAAGAAAAAAGCTGGTCGAGACAAGGCTTTTGATTTCTCCAACAAAGCTTTCCATGATCTAGATTGTAGAAGCCGTGTCCTATTAGAGCCTGTTTTAGACCCAGTTCGGGACATTATTGGATGATGATGAACAAGCTATTTCACTCTTAATATTTGTTAATGAATCGGAAGTATTTTAATTCGAGTAACAGATTAGTACAAAAATGGACTATCGTCCTCTGAGACAAGATTTGACAATCTGACGTCTACTTTGCAACATAAGAAAGTTTTGAAAAATTAAATAAATAGAGATAACAAGTCTAATTTGATGCAATTGAAGTTTCATTTGATTGATTGAGTTTGGTTTTATTATTTCAACCACTTGAATGATTTTCAACCACTCCAATCGTTTCACAACACAACTTCAGATCTAAACCATAAGAATCTTGATTCGAGAAGGTAACCAGAAAGAACAATAAAAAAAAACAGAGGGCTTTGGTTCAGCCTGATTCTGGCCGAACGGAAAGTTGGTGCTTGGATCCATGAGCGGGCTGTCCTCGGTGATGAATCTG
>JAOQMR010000007.1:24074859-24088317 GCA_027563865.1 Erythroxylum pelleterianum
ATTGCTAAAGGAAAAGACTCAAAGGCAAAGGAGTTGGATACAAGAAGAAGGAGAGGATAGCGCAGCAAGGATTTAAAGCTGTAGCGAAGGTGTCGGTAATTCCTTTTATCTTGTTCATAGTTTTATTATCCTTATACCATATCATGTGTGGATCAACATGTTGATTTGGATATATTGCTTCCGCTGCAAAATGATTTCTTAACAAGTTTTGAAATCTACCGTTTCTCCAAATAAGGCATGTTTTCTTTTTCCGATCCAACAGAAGGTCGCTCTGAATTACCTCACCCATTTCCAACTTCCCTCCCTAAGTTCTCCTCCTCTTTCAACTTCTACCTCAACTCCTGGTAAAATATTCCTTCTTTTTCGTTTGGCTTTATACCCTAGTTTTTGGACCTTAACCAACATTTCTACTTGGAATTCTCTTGGAAAGATGATTCGTTATTTCTAATAAATTTGTGATTTTGTTGTTTGTAAGTTCAAATTTAACGTGGAATTCTTCGTTTTCTTACGATAATCTTATTTGTGAATTTGGTGTTTCTAACTTCAATTTTAAGGGAAGATCGGGCTCGTGGTTTTCTTACAATAAATATAATGCAGATCGTCTGATTCAAAACATCCGAGGAATTAGCGATGATCGTGGCCTGATACTAAGGGAAAATGATGAAAGAGAAAGGGTAACGGTGCGTAAATTTGGTTATAAACATTGGTGTTAGCATTTCCTTTTTACTATTTATCAATATTTTGATTTTTTCATGCGCTTGCTATCTTTGTTTTCTATATATTTCCCTACTCAGGATGAATCTATTTACAAGAATCCCTTGCAAGAGTTGGTTCAAAAATATCATTATCCTTTGCCAATCTATAACACGATGAAATTTGGTGAGCTTCATTCACCAGTTTTTTTCTCAATCGTAGAAGTAAAAGGACAGATTTTTAGAGGTCTTGAAGCAAAAACCAAAAAGTGGGCCCAAATGAGTGCAGCAAAAATAGCTTACACATCTCTAAAATAGCGTATGTATTCAAAAATGCTCCCTTCAACCGTCCAAGAAGAAGCAACTCTTTAGACTGCAACTTCGTTGTATGGTCGTCTTCGTCCTCGGTTGTTGTATCGTCGTCCAAACAACCTTCAGCTACATTTTGGAAAATCAATGCCACGTGACATGATTGACTGCCTGAGTCATACATGTGGTTATTGTTCCACTCTTTTTCTGTATCGTATTTTATATTAACTGCTACAATTAAGGACTAAGTTAGACAATGTTATTTTATTAGAGAGATTCTAACATTTATAAATAGATTAATATATATAATCAAGTTTAAATTAATCTATTAATTATAATGTAAAAGGAAGTTCTAAGATGATAGAAGAGCAGGCCGAATTGTGGTCATCTTTTCGTTCAAACCCTTTTTTAAAAACAAAACTCTTTTGCTCAAACAAGACTTGTTCTTTCCGCAAGAACTACTATAGATCAAACTTGTAAATTATTTTCCAAAACTCATCTAAAACACTACAATTGGAAAGAAAATTTGGCTTCAATCCATGAAACAGTATAACAATTGAAATACTTTATGTAAGCCAAAAATTATTTGTCCAACAAGAAGCAACTCTTTGCACTGCAACTTCGCCGTATGGTCATCTTCGTCCTCGGTTGTTATATCGCCATCCAAACAACCTTCAGCTACATTTTGGCAAATGAATGCCACGTGACATGATTGACTGCCTGAGTCATACTTGTGGTTATTCTTCCACTCTTTTTCTGTATCGTATTTTATGTTAACTGCTACAATTAATGACTAAGTTCCACAATGTTATTTTATTTTAGAGATTCTAACATTTATAAATAGATAAATATATACAATCAAGTTCAAATTAATCTATTAATTATAATGTCAGAGGAAGTTGTAAGACGATAGAAGAGCAGGTCGAATGGTGGTCTACTATAGATCAAACTTGTAAGTTATTCTCGAAAACTCGTCTAAAACACTACAATTGGAAAGAAATTTGGGCTTCAATCTATGAAACAGTATAACAATTGAAATACTTGATGTCAGGCGAAAATAATTAAAATGAACATTTGAAAATCAAACAATATACAAATGATACCAGAAATATAATAAAGATATCATTTTTTAACGTGTTATATATTGTATATATATTTCCTTAGCTCAAATTTGCTTCCGTCTGCTTTTTTAATAACGCAGCTTCCGTCTGTTTTTCTTGTTTAGCTTCCCTCTGTATTTGCTTCCGTCTGCTTTTCTTTTTTTACCTCCCGTCTCTTTTTACTTCCGTCTCCTTTTTGAATATCGTAGCTTCCGTCTCTTTTTGTTTTCTAGCTCTCATCTGTATTTGCTTAAGATTGTTGCGTGCGCTCCCACTAACTACCGGATCGAATCCACCAAGCATACTCATAAAGTCTTCCAACCGGTCAGCATTCACTTGCTTTATATCAATCATCTCAGTCAATTCATGAACACCAGCTCTTTCCCAAGTACATTCATGGAAACAAACCACCTTTTCAACCCATTCCTTCGATTATTTACATGGGTTATTCCATGCTGTGAATGTAAGCATCCTCTTACTTTTGTTTTCGCGCTTCATCTTATTTTTCTCTCCTCGCTTCGTCTTATCTTTTCCGCTTCCCTTCCGCTTACTTTTCTCCCCACAATTCGTCTTATTTTTATCTATCCAATTCGTCTTATTTTTGCTTCTCCGTTTCATCTTATTTTTGTCTTTGCAATTCCTCATTCTTTATTTAAAGCAGTTAACATGATTTTAAAATGAATTAAGTTGATGTCATTTCTAAGTCACATTATATTTTATTTATGAATTCAATAATCCTTCCTCAAGTAAACTACCCTTGTCGTATCTTGACTTTAAAGATTAGATACGTTCCAGATCCGCTTCTTTTTAACCTATTTAATGTCGCAGACATCATTTCTGTTGTTCTATCTTCAAAACCCAACATTAAGGTGTCTTCCTCTAGTCTACATATGTAAGCTATTTTTGACCTTTGTCTAGGAAATTCATTTCTGTTTCACGAGTTGGGATGGACGACCACACAATCCATCCCAACCGCCCATTTAATCCAACGGTTACTTTCTCCCCCTCCCCCTATTTGAAACTTCTCGAGCCACCTCCCTCTCTGAAAGTTCTGATCCATCCCATCGAGGAGTTATCTGTTCATTGAATGATGTGCTCCATAGTTATATCAAGCCATCCCAACCCGCCATTTAATCCAACGGTGATATGGCTACCTCTCTTCTTATGCCTCCCGGTTATATGATGTGTCTCTCTGCATCCATCCCGGTCGTGCCTTTGTGCAAAGGGTTCTCTCTCTTTCTTTAGCTCTCCGGCCTTGGCTTCTTGTGCAACTGTTGTTGGGATGGACGACCACGCAATCTATCCCAACCGGCCATTTACTCTCTGAATGAAAGTTCTGCAGCCATCCTGCTCCTTCATTTAATCCGACGGTTTAAAAGTTCTAGAGCTATCTGCCTACCCGGTTATATATGTCCTTTATCTTTATTATTACTTTCTCTCTTCCATTTATTCACTCGCTTAACCTGGAGTTGTGTAAATGTTTCTCTCTCTTCCTTCACCTCTCCGCCCTTTCCTTCCTCTATAGCGCTCTGCCGTCGGTGTCTTCTGTCTCCGCTGAGTTTTCCTTCTTTTGTTTTCCTTTCTGGCTTCGTGTTTTTTCGTTCGATTTTTGTCCAGCTTTTACTATGTATACAGAGTTTCTCTTTCCGCTTTGCTAAGTTTTCCTTCTTTGTTTTTACCTTCTTTTTGTGTTGTTAAGTCTTCGTTTTTTTCTTTTGTTTCTCTCCAGGTGTTATAGTTTCTCTCCGGCAGCTCTGGTATCGAGTTCGAGTTCGAGTTCAGCTTTTTATCGGAAATGGTAACTTAGTTGCAATGGTATTGTGCAATTGAGATGGAATTTTGTATTGTTTCTGCATTCTGAAGTCCTTTTTATTATTAAACAAATCAATTTATGCAGGCTGACTAAGATATGTAAGGGGTCAAGTATATTACATGTAGAAAATGATCCTCTGGTAGATTATTTTTTGCTTCCAGTGTCATGCTATAAAGCTTCCATATAATTTTTTTTGGACAACTATATTTCTTGCCTACCAGACAGTCCGTTGACACCTCTATATTTAATAAAAAAATTTCTACGCCTTCTTCTTGTTTAACCTAAACAGTCAAAGTTACGTCTTCTATTTCAACAATCTAAAAATGGCCATAAAAGAGACATGATCGTCAAAATGAGCTACATGAATTACTTATTGGATACCATGCACGGAATAAAAAGTTACATAATAGTAATTTAAATATTTCCTGATAATGTTATTACTCGAAATTTTATAATTTAATTACAAAGTTTTTTATCTTGCTTTATATATTTTTACATTTTCTATTTGATAAAATAATATAATCAATTAAATTCACAGGACATTATTACTGCGCATTTGCGCAGTATTACTCTGCTAGTCTTTTTCTATGTTCCAATAGATGAGCTCTTCTTTGATACCTCCCTTTTTGTTGTACTTGAAGTACAGAACAAGTTGAACCATTCCTAGTAGAGTACCGATGACATTTGGTGCCTGCCAAAAACGAATTCATATTGAGAAAATGCACCAACTTCCAAACTGTACACATGAAAATAAGTGAAAAAAAAGGTACAAACCGCAATGTAGAAGTCAAGTTCCAATAGTCCATAAATCGACCAAAGAGCACACGCAAGGAAAGTGAAAAATGATAAATAGAAGGGCATAAACTCCACACTTTGTGTTTCTATCACTGTTTTCTGCCAAAAAAGACGTCGTCAATAGATATTTTATTTTTATGCTAAATATAAAGCTTCAATTAAAGAAACATCTAATGTTTCACAGTTTATAAATTTGTTGAAATATATTAAATTAGATTTTAAAAATGGCTTAAGTTGAAGTAAAAGTTGGTGGCTGAAGCAGTCAAATGAAGAAGCCAAAATTGGTGTTGATTTCGGCGCCACCTTGTTGTCTTTAATAGTCAATAATTACTCGAGAAGAATTTGGCTAAAGAAGCCAACCACCTATCGTTGCTTTTATATATATATACATGTGTGCTGTAACTTTAAAAAAGAAGAAGAGTGTGTGTGCTGTGAGTGTATTCACCAGCAACATAAATAGCTTTTATATTGTTGTAGAGTGTATGTCGTGATATTCACCAAGAGAGTGAATAACATTTATATAGAGTTTGTGTGAGAGAAAAATATTGTGAGTTTGTGTACTTTGTTACAATTATATAGAAGGAAATTCTCTTGCATTATTTTTTCCTTTTCGCCATCAATATTTTCTTTATTTGGTTCCAACAAAATTAACCCTTTAATGTTAATATTTATTTGCATATCAAACTTAATAACGAATTAAAGAACTTGTCTTTATTTATTCCATATATTAAACATATGTTAATATTAAGAATCAACTTATAAGTATACAAAGTTAAAGAGTTATTTAAATTTTTATGAACTGAATTTATATATTTAATATAAATATAAACTAGCTAGAAGTTTTAAATGTGACGCACCATAGCTACTAGTGGAGAGCCAAACATTGACGTAGCGGCCACGACGGCGACCCATCCAACAAATAGCTTGCGATGTGAGTGATCGGAGTATACGAAAATTGGGACTAAGACAAGCACAACGGATACCACTAAAACAAGTACGAACATAGCACCAACCCTAACCTGCATTAGAAACAATCAAGTTACGCATTAAAACTTTCCCAAGAAACAAACGCCATTCTAGCTGACTCAGGGAATGGATTTAGAGACTTTCAAATTATAAACTTTGAGAGATTTTACTTGGTTAAGCCCATTAACTTAAGCAGCTAACTTGCCTTCTGTTTTCCTGGAGCAAACCGTAAGAATATGACAATGAATGCTAACTCGACAAGCCCTCCAAGACCATCGACTGTGAAAACGGGCCCATTTTCCCATCCTTCGCTGACCATAGGGGTCGAATACCAAGTGTAAGAAACGCAGGTCAACAGTGACATAAGGTAAGGAATGCAGGAAAACTCCTCTGTGCTTCTGTTTCTAACCACCCTTGTGAAGGTTGGTCTGCAACCAAAAACAACGTTAAAATGAACATGTTCAGTATCAGAGTTCCGATCTATATGTTCCAAACTAACTGTGTCAGAATCGTGGATATTACATGGGTGAAGAGTAGAGAAACACGGTAGCTACATTTCCTGAAAAAAAAAAAAAAACATGAAGAGAGTTGATCTGTGTTAGTTTAGTTCACCGTAAGGTACATCGGAAATCGAAAAACGACAAAGGACAATGTAAGAAACTACCCAGGATTCCGACAAGCAGACGAAGAACTTCCATTATTATCCTATGCTTTTAAATGCCAAGAAATGGCTTCAACTCCGAGAAGTGACTGAAGTTGTTTTGGGGTGGTGAAAATTGGAGCGGATTGAAAGAAGAGATGATAGCTTTCTTCACAGCTCTGTGTCAATATACGGACGTCTGACATGTTTGGACATGCCAGCATGTGGGACATATTTGAGGTAATCTAAATTTTCTGTCCAATATTAGTCTGTCTCTCTCTCGTGAAATCTCAGTTATTTATTTTATGGATCCACACAGGACCTATACGGAATTCACATAAATAAATTACTGAGATTTATTGGACACAATAAAATATCATAATATTAGACAAGGGATCTGGACTCTATTTAAGGGTCGATATCCTCGGTTTAATATTATGAGTTTCGTCCAATTAGTAAGAGAGATTCATATAAATAAATGACTAAGATTTATGAAATAAAATAAAACAGCATAATATTGAATAAGAGAGATCTAAATTCAAATTTAAGCTCCTTAAGTAATTACCACACATTAATTAATAAAAATCTAAATAATTTAGAAAATAAAACAAATGTTAGTAGATATAAAAATTGATAAATTTTTTTTTTGGGGGAAAATTGATAAATTTTTATAAGTGCAAATCTCACTTATCTTGTTGGATAATTTATAACACTTTTGTTTTTATTATAAGAAAATATTCTTTTTATATAAAATAAATTATGTATTAAAACTTATTGTAAAATCGATTAAAAGGTTAAATAAGGTTAAATTTTTTTAAATAAGGTTGATAATTTGTTTTTACTTATAAAGTTAATTAAAAATTATTAAATAAAAATTAATTAATTAATTTTAATTTACAAAAATTTATTAATTAATAAAATTAAATGATTAATTAATAAATTAAAAGTTATTATAATAAATTAAAGGATCCAACTTGAACTTTTAATCATTGATTGTGAAAATATATTAAAAGTAAAGGACATAAGACACAGGACGTCACTTCACATAATTGAGGTGTCAACAAAAAAAGCATGTGGATATGACAAAGGAAACGTCGAGGCCAGCTGTTTAATAGTAAAAGGTATCTGTAAAAGCAGAATATATAAAAATAAAATATACGAAAATTCTGTTCAATTTAATTTAAAATTACTAAAATTTACAATAATAGAGAATATTAACAATAAAAACATGTGGATATGACAAAGGAGATGCCGAGACCAGCCGTTTAACGGTGAGAAATATCTTAAAATAAGGAAGACCTAAAATATTTTCGTTTGACTTAAAATTAATAAATTAAATTTAAATCAATCAATTTAAAATTTAATTTAAATAATTTGGACTTTTCTTATAAATTAATATATTAGATAATTTAAACTTTACAATTAAATTGATTTGAGTTTGTAATATCTGTTAAATTAAGTTTGCTAAAATTTATACGTGAATTCATTAATATAAAAAGACGTTAGTTTAACTTTAAATTATTTATTTATAAAAAGTTAATCATAATAGAAAAAGTTAAATAATAACAAATATAATACACAATTTTTACACATAAAAATTTCTACATTTTCTTTTAATATTTTAAAATCGATGTCTTTTGCTTTTAGAAAGTAACTCATAAAATGATAACAACTGTTTTCGATTGAAACAAAACACAACTCGTTTTCCATGTCCTCGGCACTACCATACAAATGAAGCATGCAAATGAATCCAAAATTACGTCTTAGTCCTCAATTATTAAAGTGTGAAAAAGAAACTTGTTTTGACTTTGTCGAGTCCATCATACTTATCAATTAAAAATGTCACTATATATATATATATATATATATATATAATAAAAATATTAAACATTAGATTTAGTTTATAATAATGATAACTTCCACAAAAATATATACAAAACACACTTTCCATCTTTTATTTTTTCAAATACCAACGATGATGCAATTATTGAAACTTGAAAGCTCTAGATGGCTGATCACAAATTGAAGTTCTCAGCCGAACATCGAAATACTAAGACAATACGGCTCCAAAGATATACTCAACTTCTTTCAACATCTTTCCGGTTGTTACTGATTAGAAGTAGTGGCAACGGATAAGGAGTTGGAAAACTAGGTTGAGATCTGATCCTGACCGCAGTAGAATAATCATGAATTTTTTTTGTCACTTTTGATTTTTGAAAACCAAGATGTATTTAATTTTATAAAATGATTAATACAAATCATAATAAAGTGAAAACTTAATTCATATCTTATTTCGAAGCTTAATATTTATTTTGTCGTATCCTTCGAACTGTTCTCGAAACTGATCTGTCTCAATTACCGTAGCCGCACAAGTGTCGCTTCTAACAATATCCATAGAACAGGTCGAGAGAACTCTGTAACTCTTTCAGAGAGGGTTAAGCAAGAAGTGCTAGCTCCACATAGCTTAAGCCTGTTTATAATAAGCTTTGGACGTTTTAGTATTTAATTGAAATTAAATTCTAATTTCAATTATGCCCATATAAGATTCAATATCTCATATTGATCCATATTTATTAAATATCTCATATTTAATCATAAAGTTTCTCAAAGTTTACAATCAAGTCTAACTTGATTAATTTTGTTCTCTTTAATCTATTCTATATGTGAGACCCATTAGGTTCTCAAATATATTGGCAATAATTATAAAATATGATTTTAATTCACTCCTTTTAATCTATCTTTAATTCTCCAATTAAACAATTTATAATCATAGATCAAGATTGACGTCTAGTAACACATCATGACCACCCAAATATTTACGGGTGTCAAAGTGATTTTGACTAACATTTTCATGTATAATTTTTTTTCGTATAATTCAATCATTTCATCGTACAATGATTCGATTAGACATAGAGTATGAAATTAATGTATATTCTATTTTGAGTCTGATCATATTAGTTCTCCCCCATTAGCTATCAATTCAATTAATGACATTTGTAAACTATGTACAAAATATCATTTAACTTTGGCTAAGGATTTCTTGAATTAATACTAATCAAGAATAACGAAACATTCTTCCTAATTACATTAAGGTGATGAATCCTATCTTGATCACTCGACTATCTCCATATAGTTCATACTACATCCAATGACTATCTATTAAACGACCTATGATTAAATAGATCATAAGTAATATCAAAACATAGCAATCCCCACACAAGATAACTTTGATGATGTCAAGTCAAAGGATCACTTATACAATCATCACAATGAGAATTCCATAGACATACAAGTAATGTTCCAAATAGATTTCTCATATCGGGTCTGTTCAGTGAACTTATTCTCTAGCTAACACCCACACGTTTGTTTAAGTATCTCTATACTTTAGCCTATGAGACCGACTACTTCCTTTATAAGGAAAAACAAAATATATGCTAGTCTTTTTACATTCTATTAATGTCCAATCTTAATAGAACAATGACTAGGAACATTTATGAATAATACATAAATGCAATATGAATCTCATAATTATAATCTCATTATAATTTCATTTGCAATGTACAATTATCCCATAGACTTTATCATATACATATAAACATGTACAAGATAAAGAATGTCTTTAAATCATTTATCACTAAATTACAACCAAAGCGATTGGCTGTAGGGCATAAATCAACATTGTTCCACTTACACTAAGCCAATCGTTTAAATATCTCATATCATATCACCATTTGACGATTATTCTACTACTGGGGCAATGTCTTAATGAAAGAATTCTATAAGATTCTCTATAGTGAGTACTTGATTAAATCTTACAACTCCCATCTTAATTATCATCATAATTAAGAAAATTTCCCTAAACATATTCTTGGATCTTTGTTGAGACATTATCTCCTTATGCATGCCCAATGGCTCTAATGTTCTACATTACATTACTGTCTTGAACAATGTAAAGAAACTATATCAAGTTCACTAAAGAACTTGTTGATCCAATTAATCATTTCCTCTAAACGAAAAATGTATTATGGCTTAATTAGCAACCAATTGCTACATTGGAACTTTTCCAATCCTAAATGATAATCTTCTAAGTAAATAAACTATAATTAGGATTTACTTCTAAAGTTATATCCTTATCACTCAAATATCAACTCATACATAAAGTAATAAATATCTTTAATACTTCACAAGTATTTGATATCTTAAATACTAAACATCTTTAGTACATTATCCATGCACTTGGACTTAGAATAAGTTAACAATGTCCAATCGATCTCTGTAGATCTAATTCCTATAATCAAGTTGTTACCTTTTGATATCCAAAAAGATTTATTCTTGGAAAATTATGTGTTTGACAATTGAAAGCTAGAACTTTTGTTCTCTGTGAGCAATATGTCGCTATATAGTCCCACTGAAGAGGACAAGTATACTCTCACTTACCTTCTTGTAGACATGATAAATTCATAATCATCTCCAAAACAAACTCTTTGAATTCATCGTGAAAGTTAATCTTTTTGTTGGACCCCAAATTTTTTCTTTTATTATATTTTCTTAGAATTTAGTCAAAAATTTAGCAAGCAAAAGTAGAAATGTTAGAATTAATGTTAGAAGTATAATATGGTAGTTAATGGATTAAAGGAGTTAGTGGACATTTCACTAAATGAGGAAGGGTATAATTGGAAGGACAAGACAAAATGTAGTCTTGATTAAATGAAGAAGAGAGGAAAAAAAACGTGGGAAAGAAGAGAAAATCATGGAGAAGAAAGAAAGAAGAAGAAGAAAATCATGGAAGCTAGGGAAAGAAGAGAGAAAATCGTGAAAGAAGAAGAAGGAAGAAGATTTGGCAAAGTAAGGTAAGCTTCATCTTTCTTCTTGTTTGGGTAGAAAATGAAGTAGATAATTGAGTTTGTGTAAGAAGAAAGAAGAGAAAACCATTTGATTTTTCATGGATTTCTAAACTAGGTTTTAGTTTTTCTGACCTAGAAAAACTATGGGTGGGTTAAGTCTAAGCCCCATTTTATCATTTTTGATTATTGAAGCTTTATGAATCTTCCATTTGAATATTGGGTTGAATGGGATTTTTGCCAACGTTAAAGAAAATCAAGAGAGTTAAGAGGAGAGGCACCTTTAAGCAACTTTTTAAGCAAGGAATTCAGGTGGGTTACATTTTTATAGTTGAGTTAATGAGCCATGAATATTTTTCCAAATCAATATAGTTAAATGATTTCAATAACTTTATAAATGTTGCATTTATTACTACTTAAATGATTTAAGAAATTGCTACATGTTTGGTACATGAATCTTATTGATGATTTATGAAATGAAGATGGAAATGGTATTTGAAATATATTATGCTTATGGAAATCATGCTTTCGAAATATGCCTTTTGGGCAATATGTTTACAAGTCATGAAATTCATGTTTGTGTGGGCTTGTGGTCCATTATATTATGTCACGTGAACATTGATCATGTTAAAGGCTTCGCCTGCCAGTTCGTTAGTGGCTTGGAGCTCCTTCACGGACTCCCTTATGTTTATGAACTATGCAAAACCATCATGTGGGTTTGAGATAGTCCATTATGTTGTTACTGAAGTGTCCATTATGTTGTTATTGGAGATTCACAAGAACTCCTTCATATTTATGAACCTACCCAAACCATTCTAATTGCTTATGTGTTTATGATTTATTGACAAGTTTGATGAATACATGATTTATGTTGGTTATGAATTGTTTGACAAGTTGAGAATATGAGAAATAAGTGTTTTATTGATTCAATGCAAATTTACTATGGCAATGAACATTTTCAATGGTTTTGCTTTTTCTCCGTTATAAGCTTGTTACCTAAGAGCTTTTAGCCTCACCCCCATTCCTCTCCATCTCCAGGTGATGAGCAAAAGATCGAGAGTCAAGGCATCACTCAAAATCTACATATATTCTGTATTTTAAGTTAATTTATGGAAAACACAAGGCTTTAGCCTCATTTCACGTATTAGTCGTTCATGTATATTTTGTATTTTTGGGTTATGAGACCAATGATGTATTATGGCTTGAAATGCCCATTAAAGCTTTGTAAAACTTTTTTCTTTTGATGTTATTGAAATATATTTGTGTTTTGCTAATGACTTTCCAAATTTTCGCTTTTCATTCTCAAGCATTTCATAGGAAGTTTATTTGGTATATGTTTGTATTTATCTTTTGGTTGAGTGGTTAATGGTTGTGGATGGTTGGGTCTGGGTTACAGATTGAAGGTTTCACCGCGGCGAACCCAGACTTTTGCTGTAGTAAATTTGTCCCTAAGGGTGCATTGGCTTGACCTTGGATCTTGGCCGCAGCGAAGCCAAACATTGGCTGCAGCAAACTTGTCTCGAAAGGTCCTTGGAAATGATTCCATAGTATCGCCGCGATGAAACAATACATTCTCGCACAAGCCCGTCATTGCTAACGGCGAAATTTTCTTTACGAATTGAAAATCTTATGGTATCAGAGCATCTAGGTTTAGGAGTATCCTTGGCATGAAATGGGTAGTTTTAAAATACAAAATGAACATGCATTGTTTTAAATGAAAACCTTGTTTTTGTATTGTTTAATATGATTTGAAATTGTTTTACAAGAAGCGTGGTTTAAGAAGGTTTTACATGCACACATACCAGTTTAAACCTGACATGAAACATGAACTAAATATTTTTAAATAGTTTTGAATTGAAGGAGTTATTATGCCGCCTCGAAAGAGAACTCGAGGAGTTAAGACTCGATCGAGCTCTCACCAAGGAAGTACAGGTGAATCTTATGTCCCACATGACGTAGGGACACACTGTGCTCATGATTCTAAGGCACCTAGTCTACAACATGAAGTTGTAGGAAAATCCCGGTGTGTCCATCACATGAACACGGTGCAGAAAACAACAATTTTTATTCCGGGACCTTCCCGAAAGCCAGGATCGTTGTGTATATACAACAAAGTCAAACCATAACGACCAAAGTAGACCGTCTCTAATGGTATCCACGCAAAGGTTGGAGAACCTAACCGGGGCAAACCCTTTTGACCCGGGAATAGATAGAACAAATTAAAGACTGCTAGATCTTACCTTTGTTCTTGGAGAGCAAGTGGAGATGATGAAGCCTTGGAGAAGAGAGGAATATCACGTGT
>JAOQMR010000007.1:24125440-24140162 GCA_027563865.1 Erythroxylum pelleterianum
TTTGAGTTATTATAAAGTGTTTTTGCATTAGAAGAAGTGAATTTGACAAGTTTATAAGTGTTTATAATGTTAGGAGGATTGTAGGAGGCATGAAAGAGGGTTTGGAGGGCTTTAGGGAGCCCCCAGGTCCATTTAACGGACCTTCTCGGGTGAATTTGGACCCCTTGCCCAGTGTATGTCCGTTAAACAGACATGGGAGTCCGTTTAATGGACATTCTTGGGCGAAATGGTGCAGTTTGGTCGATTCATGTCCGTTTAAACGGACATAAAGCTGGTGTATTTTGACAATATTAGAGGCCGCATTGGACTTTGTGGTCTTCGTGAAAGTTTTAGATCTCGAAGTCTTCTTTCCAATGGTCCAAAAGCAAAAGCAATCCGACATTTGTAGAGAACGTTATGGCATTCGCGCCAAGATAGGTTCAAATTTATTTAGGTTTGAAACATGGTTTACTCTTTTGGGCATAACTCCCTCATCCGACCTCCAATTGACGTGATTCTTGAACCAATGGATTCATAATACATACATGTATCTCTCCATAAACATTTGTATCATTTGGAGTTGAATTGAGAGAGTTTTCATTAAAGTAAGTAAGAGGTCGGATAGGAGAGCATATTTAAGATATGAGCACGTTTTGGTATTTTGATGATATCTTGAGTTATAAAACTCCGATTGAGGTGATTCTTGCGCCAAATCATACTAGAGACTTATAGCTATGATTCCTATGAAGAAGTCAGATTGGAATTAAGGTTTTAAGCTTTCACAATTCTGTTCGTAAGCAAGAGAAATGAGTTCAAGCATGTGACTGTTTTGTATGGGCGCACTATTGAACAATTTGTGAGTGAATTTTTGGGATGTCATGAGAATGAAGTTGTATTGATAATGTCTATTAAGGATTCAATGAAAAAGAAAAAAAATCAATGCAAAAACCCTTCTTGGTTGTAGGCATGTAAGCTCAAGTTTCATGATTTTTTGCAAGAGAGTTGGGTTCCGGTAACGGGATCTGACAGAGAAGTATGGTGCAAAATATGGAAGCTTGAAGTTCCACTCAATGTTCGTGATTTCATGTGGCGAATGGCCAAAAATGTGATACCAATGAAGATGAATCTGAGAAGTTGGAATGTTGGTGTTGAAGAGAATTTCTTATTTTGCCCTATGCAAGAAACTGTGGATCATTTATTCCTATATTGTCCTTATGCAATGGAAATTTGGTGAGTTGCTGGTTTGGATGTGCCACCTTTGAACCCTTCTTTTTCTGATATATTTTTGCAGATTTGTTTATCCTTGAGCAAGGAGAAAGCTGTTTGTTTTACTATGATTTGTTGGTACATATGGCGGAGCAAAAACGACCTGTGCTTGTCCCCAAACGAGGGTGCAGTAGCTGGTTCAAGCGGCGACTACTCATCTGCAGAACTGGCGGGACGAGAATGTGTTGAAACCCGTTGCTGCTATTTTGCACCAGATTGGAGGACAGTAAGGTGCTGGAAATGGCATCATTAATATGGATAATTCTCAATGTAGGCATTTGTTGATGCTGCAATATTTCAACAGGAAGATTTCACAGGTTTTGCAATGGTGTTTGAAGATCCTGAAGGTGGTTTTATCAAAGCTATATCTGGTTACCAAGAAGGTGTTAAAAGTGTTGTTGTGGCGGAGACAATTGCCTTGCGTGAGGCGTTATTACATGCAAAGTCTCACTTTCATGATGAGGGCTTTATTTTTACAGATTGCCAATATTTATTTCTTGCTTTGTCCTCTCATTCTCTTAATGTTTCTAAGCTAGGATTGATTGTTAAAGATTGTTTACTTATTCTTAAGTCTAGACTGGATATACAAGTTTGGTGGATTCGATGAAACTTGAATGGAGTTGCTCATCAACTTGTTAAAGCATCCATTAGATTCTCTCCTTTTGCTTCTTGAGAGATTGTTCCGGATGTTATCATCCAATACTTCATTTGATTAATGACATGGTTCTATTCCTTCCAAAAAAAAAAGTTTCGAAATTTTAGGCTTAAGCTAACTTGAAGTCTAACTTCACGGGTTAGACTAGACTAGGTCATGATCTTTTTACCATCACTACATCTATAAAACAGTTCAAATAAATGATTAAATCTAATCGGTTTGGTCGGTTTAATAGTAAAAATCTTGAACTAACCAACTTTTTAGTTTAATCTATTTTAATAAATATTGTTGATAAAAGTATATCAGTTTATTAATTGATCGATCAATTTTCTTAAATTAATCAATGCTTATATAAACTAAAATAGATCAATTAATTTTTATATAATAATATAATTTTTAATTAAATTTTAAATTCTTCGTCGAATAAGGATACCTCTTTCAAATATATTTCAAAATTTTCAAAATTATTCAGTTTTTAACTAGTTTTATTATAATCTGTTGAACTTTTTAAATCTTAAATCTATTATCTTACTTCTTTAAATTTCGATTAAATTTTTAAAATATTATTTTAAATCACTATTAAAATTTATCCATCTTTTATTTTATAAGAATCCTATGAACATAGTAAATAAAACATTTGAATAAAATTAAAGAAATAATTTTCTTGTCTGTGTATGTAGGTTAGTTAGATAAAAATCCTTCCGGGGCCCCCCGAGTTCGAGACAAGATCCTCTCTCCAATATTACTGTGTCTTATTCTGTAACATGGAATCTCAGTCATTTATTTTGCGGGATGCACGCGGGACCCACATAAATAAATGACTGAGATTTATTTGACACAATAAGACACTATAATATTGGATAGAGGATCTGGACTCCCCAAGTCCACTCAAAATGGACAAGGCCATTTAATGTTTTGGCATTATGTTCAGGTGGAGCCTACTGTACCTCCCGAAATTAACAGTCCAGCTTGATCCTTCAACACGAGTTTGCACCAACCATGATTAAACGACAAAAATTGATCGTGGTGGAGTTACATGTTTCCAGTTCGTAATCTCCAGTGAGAGACTAAACCTCGTGACCATGGAGTCTTTCAAGCTTCATTTATGGAGAGACTTTGTGCTTCTGTTACCTTCTGATATCATTAATTTTATTCCCTTATATTCGAGCTTGGTTTTGTATTTCATCTGATAAATTTGACAATTCAGTGGATTTGAGCTATACCTACGTACCAGTGTAATGACTCACTTGACTCTGATCTGATTTGTAGTACAATGTTCCCAAGCATCCAACAATTTGATCCTTTTGTTTTAAATCCAATAATCCATGTTTTAAGATTTTCAAAACCTTTTCACTTAAGAACTTTTAAACATTCTGTGTTTGACCATTTTATAAAACAAAACTTTTAATATTCTATGACCAAAAACATTGTAGTTCTTGAACTAGAACTCTAATTTTGGAAGTGGGGATGCTAGGAGAATGATAATATTAATAAAAGTTAGCAGCAAACTAATATTTTGAAGATAATGGAGACCTAATCACTTAGCATTAGTTCAAAGTGTATACAGGGTGATTATAATGGATCCAATGTCCATAACTATCGTTATCTTTTTTTTTCCGTATTTCCACTTTAATGGTAATACTCAGAATGCACTAGCCGTAAGGTCATCCTTGTGCTAAAAGATGTGGCTACAAATTCATAGAAAGTTGAGGATGAATTTACAGTAGAAAACATGGATGACGTGCAAAGTGTTAACTTTATAATCTTAAATATGGCGGATTGTACATGATTAGGACATGAAACATAAATAATTCTAGGAGATTTCTTTAGTTCTTTCCAATAATAGTTTCTTTAACCTCGGGTTGGAACTCAGCTTGAATCTTCTTCTCTTCATTCTTTTCTATATCCCACTTTTTGGGTTCTTCTTCTTGGATACTTCTTTTCATGTATCTGAAGTATAGTGCAAGCTGAAGGATTCCTAGTACGCATCCGATGATGTTAGGTGTCTGTCAAAAAATGAATTCTGGTAAAGAAAAAGGAAAGTTTCGAAGAACTCTTTTTTTTTTTTGTTTTTCTAACTAAATTTTTTAGTTGAAAAAGAAGGTTACAAACCGCAATAAAGAAGTCAAGGTTCATTAGTCCAAAAATCGTCCAAAGAACGCTTGAAAGGAGTGTGCAAAATGATAGGTAGAATGGCATAAATTCCACGCTTTTTGTTTGAATCACTGTTTTCTGAAACAGAAATAGAAAATTAAATAGTTAGAGGAACCCAAAAAAAAAGTAAACAAATATTCAATTGGATTATATCCTTTATTTTCTCCTTTTTAATAAAAAATAAATATAAAATTATTAAAATAGGTTAGGATATATTATATAACTTTCTATAAATATGACAATGATTCAGCCACACAAATGAAAGTTCTAAAATGGATAGGACTACTCTGTTATTATATAGAAATAATTGCATAACTAGTATGTTTTATATCATAAAAAACATCACTCACCACAGCGACTAGTGGAGATGCATACATTACAGTAGCTGCCACTGCTCCGATGCATCCAACAAATAGCTTTCGATGGTGATGGTCGTGGTAAGCGAACGTGGAAACTGTGATAATCAAAACGAAGGACAGAACAGTGAGTATGGTTAGTGCAGCGACCTTCACCTGCAGGGTAAGAACAGTGTTCTTGCATAAGTATAACCATAGGTTTTGTAACTTAAATTCAGATATAAGCAGAACAGTGTTTAACTAACTTGCCTTCTCTTTTACTGGAGCAAACCATAAATATATGATGATGAAGGACGCCTCAAGAATTGCCCCTATAACGGCAATTGTGACCACAGGCAAGTTTTCCCATCCGTAGCTTACCACAGGAGTTGCATACCAAGCGTAATCTAGGCATTCGAGCAGTGATATGATGTACGGAATACAGGAGAATTCCTCCGTGGTTTTCTTTCTTACGACCCTTGTGAATGTTATTCTACAAGAAACCAAAAACGGGTCCATATCTTGTATCAAATTAGATGTTTCAAACTCATAATACACTCAGCTACAACTTTTTTTTGAAAAAAGGAGAACAGTGTCAGGATTTTCGGGATTACATGGGTGCTGAGTAAAGACACAAGGTAGCTACATTACCTGAAACAAACACAGAGCTGGCATGTGTTAGGTTAGATTAAACTAATCGATCGAACAAGTAAAAAGAAAAGATCAAAAAATACGAAGTACCCGTGATTCCTACTGCCAAGCGAAGAACACCCATTTCTTTTTAATGAAAATTGGGATGCTTTAAGGCCAAGTAATGGCTTTGTGTTGGACTATTGACTAGCACTCCTCGGGAATATATAGACATTGGTGGAATGGGTGAAAGATGATGTTACGTTCTTGATGAGCATGTGGACACCTTTCCTCATAGTGTTGTGGGCCGCTTTATAAAGTTGTGGATGCCACTGGCATACTCTGGTATGGTATTAATTAAGTTTATTATAACATTTTAGTGAGCTTTACTTGATTTTGATTGATCCAATCCTTTCCCATATTAGAAGTCGTACAATTAATGACAATCTTAATCATCATCCTTTGAAGTGTGATGTTAATTTATATTTGTTTAATGTGTAAAAGTAGAATATATTTTTACAATCGACATAATTGAAACGACTAGAAGTATATAAATCTATAAACATAGTTTAGCCTTTTGAAACACAATATAAAGTTGTAGTGCGATACTCACTCGAATATGAAAATTTTTCTTTTTATATATATTAGAAAGTGTTTCTTACCTTAAGAGTTTTAAATTAATTTAATAATAAGGTTCTATTTTTTAATATTAATTGTAATTATTTATAATCTTATCATCAATTTTACTTTTTATTTCCTTCCTCTTAATCTAATAATAATCTTTACCCTTTTATTTGATGTTGAATTGAAATATATTTTGTTGAAAATCATTAATCACTCACGATCTTTTCAATTATGCTACTCTTTATTTTTATTATTTTAATTTGATTTTAAAGTTATTTTAGTTAATTAATAATAGTTTTAAACTTTACTCAAATTTTACAGATAAAATTGTAATTTTTCTGTCAAGATATATGTTATAATATATCTTATTATTTACTTTTGGACATTATTTGTTAATTGGAGTTAATTAAATTGAAATTGGACTCTCTCTTTTTTTTTTGGTCCAAAGAATTGGACTCTTTCAAGATATGATCAATATGAGATTCAATATATATCTTATTTTGGGATAATGACTATCATAGTTTTGGAGATTTGGCTAGATTGTTTGCATCTCTAATATGTAGAGATTTATTTAAAGAAGCAAATAAGAATTTGCTATCTCTTTATTTACGCACAAAGATCTATTTATATACAAAATTTTTAGTTGAAGCTAATGACAAACTAATTGATATAACTCTTTACAGTTACAATATATCAGCTATATAGAAAAACAACTATGCTGTTAACTTACATTGAAAATATCTACACTATGTCTATGATATAACCGTTTACAGTTACAATATATCAGCTATACCAAAAAATAACTATGCTATTAACATTGAAAATATCTACACTATTTCTATGCTATATTTTTTACATTTCCCCTTCAAGTTCGAGGTTGGTGGAAATCAATCGAGCCCAACTTGGAATGGAGCATAGAAAAAGCAGGAACACTAAGAAGCTTGGTACACGAATAAGATAATTGAATTGAAGACTAAACATGGGCTGGTTTAATAAATCCTTGTGTAACTTTGTCTCGAACAAGATGGCTGTCAATATCCAAGTGTTTTGTGCGTTCATGAAATGCGGGATTAGTAACAATATGTAAAGCAGCTTGGTTATCACAGTATAAAGAAATCAGTAAAGGAGGTGAAATGTGAAAATCTTCAGCAGATAAGTGAGCCATTAGAGCTCACAAACAATCGTAGCCATGCTACGGTATTATGCTTCAACAGAGGAATGCAAAACCGTAGCTTGCTTCTTGGTTTTCCAAGAAACAAGTGATGAACCTAGAAAAATATAATAACCCGTAACAAATTTACGAGTAGATACACAAGTAGCCCAATCAGCATCTCAATATCTAGTGACAGTAAATCGGGAATTAGAAGGGAAAAATAGACCTTTAGCTGGACATCCTTTGAGATAGCGAAGATCATGGACAGCTGCATCTCAATGAGATGTTTGTGGAGAATTCATAAACTAACTTAACTGTTGAAAGGTAAAAGAGATATTTGGTCGGGAAAGATTAACATAGAGAAGACGACCAATTGAATGATGATATTTAGCTGCATTTGAATATGGAGAATCTGTCGTAGATTGAAGTTGAGTGTTAGCAGGGAAAGGAATAGCAGTAGGCTTGGCACCTGTAAACCAGTGTCTTGTAAAATATCAAGCACATATTTCCTTTGATTAAGATAAATCCCATCAAAGGAGTGAGCTATCTCAAGACTAAGGAAGTACTTAGTAAATCCAAGGTCTTTGATAGTAAAGGTAGCATGCAAAAACTGCTTAACATCTTGAATGACTGCTTCATTAGATCCTGTGATTAACACATCATCTTCATAGATAATGAGAGCTACGAAAGAAGAATTTTTAAGACATGGCAAATAAACAATGATCATGTTTAGATTGAAAAAAACAAATTGTTGAAGTTTAGCAGAAAATGACAAGTTCCATTGTCTAGAAGCCTCTTTAAGGCCATAAAGAGACTTAACAAGCTTGCAAACTTGATTCGGACTAGCTCTGGTATATCCTTCAGGAGGTAATATGAACACTTCTTCGTTAAGAGAACCATGGAGAAAAGCTTGATGCAGAGACCATGAATTAGCAAAAACAACGACAAGAAATAAACGCAAAGTAAAGAGTTTAGCAACAAGAGAAAAGCTATCGGTATAATCAAGACCTTCAGGTTTATATCGATCCATACTACCATCAAGTTTAAATTTTATTTTATAAACCCATTTAGAATCAATATCTCTCTTGTTGGAAGGCAAAGAAGTAAGCTTCCTGGTGTTCTTTTGCCCTAACGCATGAAGCTTCTATTGCATGGCCTTAACCCAATTTTCATCCAGTTTAGCTTGATTATAGCTATGAGGTTCATGGACAGTAGATATATTTTCCATAAAATGCAGTTATAAAGAAGTAAAACAAGGTGGGTGAATGAATGGAAAGGAGGAAGGAGTATAGGACGTATTTGAAGTAGGTGACTGAGCTGAGAAAGAACCAGCAATAGATGTGTAGTTATAGCTAGAAGCATTTATATTCGAGACAAAATTCTTTAAGTTTGAAGAAGGATATTTGACTCTTGTGCTTTTTCGAATATGTAAAGGAGGTATAGAAGCATCAAAAACGTCTGAAAAAGAGATCAATATTGGTGCTTCAGCTAGAACCGAAGTACTCTACATTTTATCTATAGAGGAAGAATCAACTGGTGATACATGAGGTGTGGTATTCTGTAGGGGTGAGTCTAAAGGAAGATAAAGAAAGTCATTAGGAAATGTGGGAGGAGGATCAGTGGGAGAAATTTCTGGAAGAGGAGTAGAATAAAGTTGTGGTGGTGGTAAATCGTGAACATAAGGAAAAATAAAATCATAGAAAATAACATCTCTGGAAACAAATGTTTTGTGGGTAGCAAGATCATATAATTTAAATGCCTTCTGACTAGTAACATAGCCAATAAAGATACACTTAAAGGCTCTAAGATCAAATTTATCCTTATAGGGTAGAGTATTGGTAGCATAACAAAGACAACTGAAAGTTTTAAGAGTTTCATAACTTAGTGGCTTATTATAGAACAACTCATAAAGAGTTTTCCAGGACAAAAGAGGTGTAGGAAGTCTGTGATTATGTAGGTAGCCACTAAAATGGAATCCCCCCAAAACTTCTTTGGCAACTTACTTCGAAACATCAAAGATCGAGCAGTTTGCAAGAGATGTTTGTGCTTTCTTTCAACTATCCCATTCTATTGAGGAGAATATGGACATAAACGTTGATGCAGAATTCCTTTAGTTTGGAACGTACTATAACAATCTAAATTAACAAACTCACTATCATTATCACATCTCACGACTTTAACAATGGTTTAAAACTGATTTTCAACGAGAATGAGAAAGTTTGCAAGGTTTTGGCTGTTTAAGTCTTGTGGTTAAGTAAAAAAGTCCAAATAGCTCAACTATAATCATTAATAACAGTCAAGAAATAATGAGCTCCAAAAATAGATAGAGTTTTATAAGGTCCCCAAAGGTCTACATGTATAATATCAAAAATATTGGATGAAGTAATTGTTGAAAAAAAAGGTAATTTGTGCTGTTTGGATAAAGGAAAAATGTCACCTTGAGGTAAAGAGATTGAATCAGTAGAAGGAATAGCATCAATATGTTTGATAACAGAGTAAGGTGCATATCCTAATCTGTTATGCCAAAGTTGAAAATCAGTTTGTTTTCTCTTGTTTATACGTTCAGTAAACGTACAAGTTACTTACTGTTGTGTATGCAAACTTGTCATCTTCTTATCTGGAATCAACGAATCAATTATGGCTTGTGAGAAACTGGTTTTATCTTGAATGTAAAGGCTTCCCACAACTTGTCCAATTGCTAAAACTTTCTCAGTCAGCTGGACCTGAAATAAACACAAAGAAGGGTAAAAAATGATTTTAATTCCAGATATATTTGCAAGCTTATGAACTGAAAGTAAATTGAACTTGAAGCTAGGTATATGAAGAGCAAAGGTGAGTTTAAGAGAAGAATTGATGGTTATGTCTCCTACAAGATGAACCAATTTAATTGATCCATTCGGTAAAAACACTGGTGTACATTCTTTCGATATTTTTGGTTGAGCAAAGAGCTTAAGGTTTGATCTCATATGGTTTAAGGCTCCGGTATCAATTATCCATGAACCTAGTTCTATAAAATCAAATGAACTAAAAGCAAAATTAAGCATAGAACTTGCAAAATCTGTTAGATAAGCAAAATTAACTCGATTACTATCATCACCCATACTCATTCCTTTCATATATTTCATAACTTCTTGTTGTATAACATTTGTAATTTCTACAGACCATCCAGGTGATTTCTGAATAATCTCAGTTTTATCAGCTCCTTCAAATGGCGTGTTAACTAGGTTTGCATCACTCTTAATTGTTTCTTGCCTTTTTTATCCTTGTTGCCCTGAAACCATTTCAGATATCCATATAATTTAAAGCAAGTCCCCTTTAAGTGACCCTCTTTTTTGCAGTAATCACAATACCTAAATTTGCTTCTCTTGTCTTATCATTCCACTGATTATGTTCTTTTCCTCCTTCCTTCTTAAAACCATGTCCTGTGGCCATTAACACATTGCGTTCAGAAACATCCTCCATGGAATGTATTTCTTTTTTCTTTTCAACCCGTAGAATCGTTGAATAAACTTTGTTCACACTAAAAATAGGATCCATAAGAAGAATTTGATTTTTAACATGATTAAGTGAATTGTTTAAACCCATCAAGAATTGGATTAATCTATTCATCCGATTCAAATCAACTGTGGTTGTTAATCAACCACACGTACATTCTGGCATTGGTAGTAAATAACTCAACTCATCCCATAGTTTCTTTAATCTAGTACAATATCTGGCAATGTTCATATTGCCTCGAACAATCGAACTTATTTCTCTCTAAATCTGATAGATCATAGGTCCATTACTTTCTCCAAGTCTCTCATAAAGTTCTTCCCACGATTGGTTTGTATTTTTTGCATAAATGCATGCATCAACTAACTCTTTGGAAATAAAGTTCAGAATCCATGATGTAACCATATCGTCTACCCAAACCCAGTGTTCATATTCAGGTGATGTTTTATCTAGTACACCATACGTTCCATTGATGAATCCCATTTTTACCTTAGCTCCTAAGGCAATTCTCACAGATCTCAACCATGACAAATAATTGGATCCATTAAAAGGAGATGATACGATAGCCATACTAGGATGATATGATGATTGAAGCTGCAGAGGATCTTCAACAAATTGGGTAGTGTTGTCTCATATCATGAAGACAATGACTTTCCGTCATGACTAACAGAAAATATCAGTGGCAAAGTTCAGTAACCAGTAACCATTTTTTCTCTGATACCATGTAGACATTTATTTAAAGAAGAAAAATAAGAATTTGCTATCTTTTTATTTAAGCACAAAGAATTATTTATATATAGAGTTTTCAATTGAAGCTAATAACAAACTAATTGGCATAACCGTTTACAGTTACAGTATATTAACTATAGAGAAAAATAGTTATGCCATTAACTTACATAGAATCTACACTATTTTTATGTTATATATTTTACATAATATGGCTGGGATTCGCATTTTAATGGGCTGAACATTATTGTTTTTAAAAAGGAAAAACGATAGGTTTTGGATTACTTGGTAGCTGAGATTCCTAAGATGATTTTCGATAATCTTCCAGTTGATTGTGTTAAGCTATAACTCTATTTGTTGAAAATTTTTATAGGTTGAATCACGTGACTTGTGTAGATTATTTAGCTACGTTTTATTTGTAACTGTCATTGCTTATTGGAAGAGATAGTAGCTGTTTTTTTATTGGTCACACAACCTATGTTGATGTGTGTGTGCTGCGCTTTTCTTTGGTTTTGTTGTCGTTAATGATGGATGTGCAACACTTGTGATCGTTTTCTCTCTGGGCTTTTGCGTGTTTTTGGCTAGGTGATTTGTGACTTTATGCAGCTAGGCATTCTTCTATTATTGAAAGATAAATGAGGGTGTTCTTGGTGAACAACTTTCTAAACTATCATTGAAGGAGCTGAATTAATTAGGAAAGCTGTTTTTCTTATCTCAAGTGTATTCGTCTATGTTCTTTATTATTTTAATCACTTGAGTTGCCTGTTTATTATCTTTATTGTTAAAAGTTGTTTAGAAAAATCCTCTGTTGAAGTTAGTACGAGGCGGTCGTATTATTGAGTGTGATTTACTTTAACAGGCAATGAAGACGAGGGATAGTGTCAAGGGTGGAGTGAGACGGCTCTGTAATGCATTGAGTAAAATTATTGTTGTATCACATGTCAAAGTAATTAAGTTGGGTGAGGGGTCCGCATACGTAGAAAAGATGTGCTAAATTGCGTTACCAAATCTCAGGTGTTGATTTGTTTATTTCGTGATTAATTTTTCTGTTTCCATTCGTGCTAGAAATAACCGCGGCTGAACCAGAATTTTTATGAAACTACAATACCCCTTCGGAAATTATCAATTTCTTTTACATTAAATCTCTGCTTTATCATCAAATATAAAAACAATCATATTTTCGCAAATTTTAGATATAAAATTGCAATATTTACTGTATTAATAGTCTCTGCTTTATCATCCGCCAAACACCTTATAGAGATTTCACTGACCTTGATACTTTTAATCACATAAACAATGCGAACCACGTAGTATACTGTATTAAATCATCTGATGTACATTGTCTTCTTCTGAATTTTGACATATTCTCGTCACTTCCTTCCTTTTTTTGTATTTTTCGTCGTTTGCTGGTCGATCTAGTGAATGTGAAATATAGAAAATTAAATCACGACGAGCTTAGCAGTAATTGGACCACCCTTTGCCAAAATACGTGGCTGGAATTCGTACGAAGTTTAATTAGGGAGGTATATAATTCATAATCTTAGATTTAGATTCCTCAGTTCTTGTCAATAGTAGTTTCATATTAATCACGAAATTTCCAACTTTAGTTTAGTTTTCTCTTTGTCGGTTCTTTTTTTATACCACTTTTCCGGTACTTGAAGTATGAACAAGATGAAGGTTTCCTATAATATGTTTGGTGCCTGCCAAAATAAATTTTGGTTAAGTAAACATCAAAGTATAGAAAAATAAATATTTTTAAAAAGTTTTCTTGAGAAAAAGAAGGGTACAAACTACAAACTGTGATTTAAAAAGTCCATAAATCGTCTAAAGAATGCGTGACTATTTTCTTTCAACCATTTTTTTCTGAAATAGAATTAAAAAATTAATATCTAGACATTTTATAAATTACATAAATACATTTCATCATATTTTTTATTTTTTATTTTTAGATAGAAAGTTCCCTCTTTCGTCTATAGAAAACTAATTAAGCGACCGTGTTAATATTTTTTACAAAATTTTTAGGAGCTATTGTTTAAGTAATTATCGTGGTCAATATATTAAATATTAACTAAGTTATTATATATGTAATATACATAATTTATGATATAAGAAAAATAATTCAATTAATATAATTCGTGATGACTATAACAATCACTAAAACAATAATTATTGATGCAATCATATTTTATATGTTTTTAGAACTTTATATTTAGCATCTTGCATGTGTTTTATGGATATCTATGGCCTTTTCATCATGTTTTATAATTATTAAAGCTTAAGACACATAAAATCCAAAAAGTCCTTAATAGGTTGAAATTAACACTGTTTTTCAATTTTTGGCAGATTTGACCTTTGGATCTTTGGAATTTTTTATCTCAGAATTGGTTTATTAGAAAATTCTAAGATTTGGTAGGCATAATCTTGACTCATTGAAGAATGTTTTCACTAAGTTTTAGAATTTTTGGAGCTGTCATTTGAGAGACACGTATAACACGCATATGCAAGGGAGCAGCAAATTAAAGAGTGAGACGCAACAGGGGCTAGCGTTTTAACAGAGGACAAAAATTAAATAAGAGAGGCTACACTAGAGACAACGCAATAGAGAGAAGCAAATTAAATCATGGGAGGCTTGGGTAAATCATGCAAGTCACGCTACAGCCGTAAGGAGGACATACACGCACAACATGCACACTGGAGACGCTAGGAATAAAATTGAATTAAGAGGTAGCTAGAGAAGAGTACAGCTGGAGGCTACGGAAATGACGTAAAAACCACGCAGGAGCTCCAGGGTGAAACACAACGTGGAAGTTTAATACGCAGAGGAGAAGCCACGTCCAAGTCACATGTAGGCGTCGTTTTGAAGACAATCAACGCTACAGCTGAGAGGGTTTTCAAGTTAATTGTCTAATCAGGGGCCCACTTCATTGAATAAAAGGGACAAAACCTAGGAATTGAAAAAAGAAAGAGAAGTTGTGGCCGACAGGAGAGAAAGGAGGGTTTGAATGTGGTTTTAAATTAAAACATCATATAGCTACATAGGGGAGTGTGCCGACAGCTTGAGGAGAGAGTCGATAGTAAACACAAAATCTTTTGGAGAATATATTTTATCACAGGGAACGACGACAGCAACTTTGAGAAATATATTTTATCACAAGAGATAGTGGATTGCAGCAACGGCTTTGGGGGAAGAGACGTGTTTTTACAAAAAACAAAGGGGAAGCAGCAGAAGATAGGAACGCACGACAGTGGGAGACAGTGGCTTGGGCTTGAGCGATTTTGACATTATCACCACCATTCAAGGCACGATAGTGAGCATCATTTAAGGAGGGATTGAAAGCTGGTTCGGTAACAAAAGGTTGAACTCCAACATTTAATTTGTCAATTTCAGCTATAATAGATAGAGACTAGTATTATGTGTGGCTAATCTTTTAATCTAGACAAGGTATTTTATTTTTGATGCATGTAGTTCGTGAGACTCCTTTGGTTTAATTGTTTTCGTTTATGTCTTATGTTTATTTAATCTCCGCACTTTAATCAATTTATTATTGTTGAGTTTGTTGATTAATGAGGCCTGTATGTCTTATGTTTATTTAATCTCCGCACTTTAATCAATTTATTATTGTTGAGTTTATTGATTAATGAGGCCTGTTAATTGATTGACTTGATGATAAATTGCCGAATAGATTAGTTAATCCGTGATTGTTGTCT
>JAOQMR010000007.1:24148958-24167907 GCA_027563865.1 Erythroxylum pelleterianum
TCGCAGAAACTTGAATGGTGTTGCTCATCAACTGGCTAGAGCATCCATTAGATACTCCCCTTTTGTTTCTTGGGAGGCTGTTCCGGATGTTATCATCCAATTTTTCATTTGATTAATGACATGGTTCTTTTCCTTCAAAAAAAAATTATGCTATAATTACTTATTTTGAAAAAAAATTGAATACAAGGGAGATGAAATACAAAACCTAAACAGCTACACACTACACCTCTGGCCAAAAGCATCAGTTATGTCCTTACGCAGTAGGGTTAGACAATCTGAGGGAGGCTCCTGAAGATACATAAAACCAATTTGATGTAGACTTGTAGATTTAGCCAACCAATCAGCACATTGATTTCCTTCTTGAGAGACATGACGCGAGTTCACTACCTACTCTTTAGTCATTAGTAACTTAATACCCTGAGCCAAGGAATAATTTGTCAAACTCCTCCCTATCGAGTCCGATAGAATATTGATGACAATTAGGGAGTCTGAGTTTAACTCCACCCAGCAATATCCTAAATTCCAAGCCAAAAGAAGACCTGAGTAAACACCCCACAACTCTGCCTCAAGGGGAGAACAACAACCTATATCGTGGACAAATCCACCTAACCAAGCACCAGTAACACCCCTAATAACACCAGCAGCAGCAGCACGTTGCAAAGATCTCTTATAAGAACCATCAGTGTCAAGCTTCACCCAACCATCACGTGGAAAAAATCACCCAACATTTTTTTGAGTACGTAAAATAGGCGTAGTCAAGGCACAATTTTGCACCTCCCTAGCTAAAGCAAATTGAGCAAAAAAATCTAGAATGATGCCGAAACCATTGCTTGGCCAAACAAACTAATCATCAAACAAAATTTTGTTGCACCAAAACCACATGAACCAACAAGTTGTTCCAAAACTAATGGATCAATCAGAGCCATAAATCTGATGATGACACTTTAGGTTGATTTTCATCCATACATGTCTATCTAGCTGGAAAAAATTCCGATCAATAACATGTGAGGGAAAAGCAGCCCAAATAGGTCGTGCTCTTCCACAATCTCGAATCACATGAATGGAAGATTCCTCCATACCATAACAATTGCATGCCCCATCGGTAGATAAATGTCTTACAACCCGCTGCTGATTAGTGAGTAATCTATCTCTGCCAAGCACCCATAAGAAAGATCTAATCCGCTGAGGACCTGGCCATCTCCAAACAAAGTTCCAAAATCCACCATTTTGGAACTTTATCGAAAAACAGGAACCTGACAGAATTATGAACAACTAAAAATTAAATTTCGAAGAATAAAATGAAAGCAAACCTTGGGTTGCCTCCCAAGAAGCGCCTTGGTTTAGGGTCGCTGGCTCGACTCATTTTCTCCTCACGTGACAAAATTGTGATCTTCATGTATGACAAAATTGTGACAATTTGTTGGGAGAGGCTATACTTTCTGTATATTATATTCCCAATAGAGTGTCCTATAAGAATACAGATAAAGACCCTTATGAGTTGTGGAAAGGCTTTGCCCCTAACTTGAAATTTCTGAAAGTGTGGGGGTGTTTAGCTACGGTTAGTTTCCCTGACTTCAAAGTACATAATATTGGCCCTAAAACTTTTGATGCAATTTTTTTTGTCGTGCTCAAAATAGTGCAACTTATAGAATCATGTTTCTAAGTCATAATTTTATTTCTGAATCAAAAGATGCTGAATTTTTTTAGCATGTTTTTCCTTACAAGAATGAGTGTGATTTTGCCTTCTAATTCTGAAATTATGAATGATGAGCATGTTTCTATGCATTTACCTACTTCTGATACCATGTATGCTATTGCTTTTCTTAATAATAAGCCTGTTGTTCAAATTCGAAGGAGTAAAAGGTGTATAATTGAAACTAGTTTTGGATTTGATTTTATTAATTCTTTCCCAATTGAGACTGAGGACTTTGATATTATAACTGAGGACATTATGTCAGTATCCCTTTTAGATGATGAACCTAAGACCTATAAATAAGCAGTAATGTCCACAAATGCTCTGTTTTAGAGAGAGGCCATAAATAGTGAATTAGAATCCCTTCAGGCTAACTGTGCATAGAACCTTACTAACTTACATAATGACTGTAAACCTATTAGTGGTAAGCGGGTGTTTAGAAGGAAACATAGACCTGATGGTGAAATGTTTAAGGAAGTGTTTGTGAAGAGGGGTTTTGACAAAAAAAAAGGGATTAACTACTTTAACACCTATTCACCTGTGACTAAGATTACCATCGTTCATGCTCTAATAGCCCTAGCTACCATCCATGGTTTAGTTATGTGAAAATAGCGTTTCTGAATGGGGATTTAAAGGAGGAAATATATAGGGAGCAACCTGAAGGCTTTATGGTTCCTGGTCAAGAAAACAAGGTTTGTAGACTTATTAAGTCCTTGTATGGCTTTAATCAAGCTCCAAAATAGTGGTATGAGAAGTTCAATAGCACCCTAACTCAAAATGGTTTTGTTGTTAATGCTTCTAATTCTTGTGTTTATTCCAAAATGGTAGGATCAGAATGTGTGTTTATGTCTTTATATGGATGACATGTTGATTTTAGGTGCTACTATTGATGTGGTTAATGAGACTAAGAAATTTTTTTCTCAATTTGATGTGAAAGACTTAGGAGAGGCCAACGTGATTCTTGGAATTAACATTTCCAAAACTAAGAAAGGCTTCTCTTTGTGTCAGTCTCATTACATTGAAAAGGTGTTGCATAAAATCAATTGTTGATGTTACACCTGTGAGAACTCCTTAAGATTTTAGTGTTCATCTCATAAAAAACAAAGGTGATAGTGTATTACGAAGTGATTATGCCAAGATTATTAGTAGTGTGATCTTTCTAATGAACTATACTAGACCTGATATTGCCTATGTTGTTTCACATTTGAGTCGATATACTTATAACCCTAGTAGTGTACATTGGAATGCACTTCATCATTTGCTTAAGTATTTGAAAGGCACCATGAATTATTATTTTCATTTTATCAAGTTTCCTACCGTGGTTGAAGGATATTGTGATTTGGGTGACAATGATGAAGTTAGTTCAACTAGTGGTTATATATTTACTTTAGGTGGAGGAGTTATTTCTTGGAATTGTACAAAGCAGACTCGTATAGCATGTTCCACCATGGAATATGAATTTATTGCTCTTGAGTTGGCAGGTTAAGAAGCATATTGACTCTGAAATCTCTTAGCTAATGTGCCCAAAAATAGGTAGATTTTCTACACTTGTTCCACTCTATTGTGACTCTCAGGCTGCAATTAGAGTTACTAAGCACATTGTGTATAATGTTAAAAGGCGACACATTCGTATAACATATGCAGTAGTGCAGCTACTACTCAAGAATGACACTATCTCCTTAGAATTTGCAAAGATCCTAAAGGAATCTAGCAGATCCTCTAACTAAAGGATTATCAAGGAGATTAGTTCTTGAAACGTCGAGGGGGATGGGGCTTAAGCCTATTGAATGAAATTTTGGTCATTAATCATCTTTATGATATGTTATGTTGACCTAAATCAGGTTGAGATTAGAATCTTAATGAATCTATAGCCCATGTAAGGGTGGTCCTTGAGAGACGAAGTTGATAAATTCACTGAAATCTACTTACAGGTTGAGCACTTGCTCTTAATGGATCTATAGCCTATTAAGGTGGTGTTAATGAGAAGCACTCGATGGATTCACCTACTTGAGTATAAAGGTGGGACACCTTCTATGAAAGACTTGGGTTGTCTTTCTAAAGAACTTATGAGACCTAAGGTAAGTGCATGGTCTAGAATAGTGCACGTATTGTATCACGGAGTTTGTACAAACTGAGGTGTGATATGTATTTTGGGGGGTCTCTACTAAAGTTCCTTCAATTCAAGATAAGTATTCACTAACTGTCTGTATGGTTAGCGTCTTCAACAGGCAGAGACAGGACGAGACGGGATAGAAGAGGACGGAACAGAACAAGAATTGAAGACAGTGAGATGTTTGGTTGCAGTAGACAGGATAGAGAAAATTGTCTTTGTCCTGAGGACAGAAATGTGTTTCGTTGCAAGGGATAGAACAAAAAATAGTGTAAATGACAAAAATGCCCTTGTAGTATAATAAGAAGAGTATATGTAATTCATTTATTATTTTGACTGTGTATAAATATTTACATTACAATATTTAATTATACTATTATCCACTTGTCTGCTTTTGGTACTATTATGTCTAAATAAGTCCCATCTAGGCAACCCTATGTTTAAAATTGCAACAAACAAATATTCCTATTAACCAATGTCATAAAGTTAAATGAGACATATGTACTGTAGCTACATAATTTTACTAACGTTAAACCATTTTTCCATCTATTATCTGTGCAATCCTCCAAGATTGGTACAGGCTTGACAAGCAACAGATGTCGAAGCCTAATTACAGCTCTCAACACACTATGGAAGGCTCTACTTATTGTTTCTCCTGACCTCACAAACCGAACTTGTAATACTCTATTAGATTCATTTTGTGCTAATATTCTTAGGAAGATTAAGACTTTTTCCTCAATTGGCACATGGCCATTATCCCTCAACCTACCATGGTCCTGAAGCATTTGACATAACAATTTAAATGCATTATTGTCCATCCTTAAATCCCACTGACTATTCCTATCACCCCTCATGCAAAATCCGATATATATTGGCTTATCTATTTGGTACTGTTAATGCCCTACAGCCTTGAGCATTTTCACTTCTACGACGTTTTTTGTGTATACATACAAGCATAACAACATTAACATTCTCAATAAATTCATTTGACCATTCCAAAGCTCAAACAAAGCCAAACACTTAAAACATATGATCATGATTCATTGACTCTAATTTTGTAACAAAAACTATATGCAAAGAGAAAACAATATAATGATCATAAACTACATTTGTATTTATGTATAGAATATCTACATTTGTAAATATGTAGGCAATAGTACGAATTGCATGACATCTTTACGCATTGAGGAAGGAAAAGGATTAGTACGAATTGCATCATCAAAATGAACATTGCGAATGCCTATGACATTATCTTGAACAAGCCTAAATACTTCACAAGTTCTATAAAAGTAAAGCACAGCAAATGCAGTAAGCTTACATTAAAGAAATATAGTAATATAGAAAGTCCTTAATTTGTCTGTCACTAATAAATGCTTATTCTAAGTAGTGACCTCATTTTTTGTACTATAATGTGTTTAAAGGAATGACATATCTTATAAATAACCTTGCATTATGTTACTTTATATGTCTTATAAAGGAATGACATGTCAAATGAGCATAACTCATTTTGTTTACACAATAAGGTCATATCCTTGTTGTTTACATGTTAATTGAGTGAGTGAACAAATAACCTTCTGTTTTATGTGATTCTTATCATAATGCATATATATATGGATAACTGTCTGATGAACAAAAGACATTGCACAGAGCTAAACAGAGCAAGCCAATTCAATTTAACCAAGTGAGTGAATGGTTCTATCTTTTAGGCTTTACTAATTTCAATTTATGGCCGCAATACTTCCCTAGGAATGCAATATATAGATCAACCCCAGCCGCTCGCTGCATGTCATCCATAGGGTTTGATGATGCGTACCCATTACAAAAGCAAGGGATGTATGAACTTTCAGTTATTCCAAGCTTAGCAAAAGAAGTGTAGCAGGTCAAGGATAGGAATAATAATATATTCTGTCATACTCTAAGCTTAAACTTATTTTTTTATGTTCCTTGCTTCATGTACTGTTGAAGACCTATCCACTTGGTCTCTACTAGTTAGTAATTAGCCTGAAATTCTAGTTACTACTCATTTCTTTTTCCAGTTCCTAGTTGTCAAAATTTTCAGCACTACAATATACATATTGCAACCAAAATTGTAGGAGTTATGTTAATGATTCAAAAGTTCATATATTATATCAATGTAAAAGGGCAAAGATCAAAAAAATTATACAACCCATAATATAAGTACCTAACATAATAATTCAGAACTACTAATATTGTTATAAGTAAAAATAAACTAATAAAAATCAGACACCATCCTCCTTGAAAGCACTTTAATCAAATTCCTTACAAGCAAAATCATTCCCATTTAAGTTTCTTTCATCGGTTCGATACAATGAGGTTAGATGGATTAAACAAATAATGACAAGCAGTTAAGTTATGTTTCTAAGCTCTGTTCCTTTTAAGGATCAAGGTAGGTGCAGCAGATAAACCAGTGAGCACATGATAAAATCAGCAGATTCTCTACACAACTTGGTACTCTATAACTGTATATATCCTTCACTTGCATCTAGCTACGAAAATTGCATGTCTCCCCACTTGAAAACACCTTTCAAATAATTATTTAATCCATATATAAACATTCCATCAAATAATTATTATCATAACTCATAGCATACAAGGTAGGCTCATAATCAACTCAAGTCTAGGTCTAATTTTTGTTAATAGTTGCCAATTCTTCTTATATTGCTCTAACTTATTCTTTCTTATTAGCTGCATCTTCAAAGATGGCCTAAATTTCTAACCATCTTTTTACTTTTCGTGCAGGAGAATCCTTAAAAGGAAATACTCAATTCAGGAGTTGAGATTCTTAGAAGTTCCATGCATGTTCTTCATCAAATCGAAGGACGTCAAAATCCTAAAAAGCAGTATTATTGTGAATTTTTAGGTAAATATGTTTCTGTCTACAATCTGAAGGGAAAATGCATTTGGACTCTATTTAGTCCATGAATAAATTGATGGATGAAAATAGAGCTGCAGATGAAGTAGTTTTAGGAGAATTGGATTAGTATTTGGACGAGTTGACTAAGAAATATGCTATTGTTTTTCATTTTTTTAGCATAATGAAAGGTTAATGCAGTGAGGTAATCTATCATCCACCTTTTAAGTCCTTATCTATCAATCAATTGCTCAAATTGTTTGTGTGACATTTCAGGTAAAAGTTCCCAATTTTTTTCATCTCCAAAAGCTCAGTTCAAAATTTTAAGCAAAACCCCCACTAAAATGATCATTAACATGAAGACAATATCTGTTTTTTATCATCTACATGAAGCTTCGTAATGATTCTTCAGGTTTTGTCAGCATGTTCCTCAGTTTTCCAAGTTGCATCCTCTATATGCAACAAAGTTGTAAAGTTTCACCCATGCTCTAATATATTCTTTTAATTCCTTTTTGCTGATTGAAAGTTGTCATCCTTGTGATGTAATTATCATGTTCTGCTAGTTAAAGAGTTTGTATAAATGTTAGCCATCCTATGCGCCTCATACTTTCTATTTTGTTTTCTTTAATTACATGAGAGACAAGTCTCCTGTTTAACAACTCAGACAAAAATATTGCATTCACGTATGTGTACACAACAATCAAATCCTCAGATACAGGACTTACCACTTTCACACAACAAACAAATTCTCACAACACACAATAATTTCCCCAAATCAATCTCAAATCAAGGTAAGATAGAGGACTTACCACTTTCAGCAAAAGACGTCTAATGCGTTTCTGATTGGGACTCCTAACAATGCAGTTGTTTCTGTGATAGCAAAGAAAAGGACAACAGATTTTAATCTCAAATGGCCTTTCAAGACTATCGGTTGTCTTCATGGAAAATCGAAACATTAACTCCATACAGAAACCTCATCTACCGAAACCCATTACGTATTACAAAAGAACATAGACAATGGAAATAGTTTAAGCGTCTTACCCAAAAGAGAGGCTCCAGTGTCGAACTCTAGGGTCGCTTGAACAGAGAGTGACGTTTCTGGAGACGAGGGAAAAGGTAGAACACGAGGTGCGAGAGACACAAGGAGGTGCGCCAGATGAGCAGATGAACAAAGAGGGGGTGCGACAGATGAGAAAGAGTTGAAAGAAGCAGCTGGAAGAAGACGATGTGCAACCTCACCAACGTGTGTAGGTTTCGGACAGAACAGGGTCACCTTTGTCTTTTCCCATTCTTGTCCGTTGGACAATTGTCGTCTGTACCTCAATTTGGGATTAGACAGAATTTTCTGTCCCTGTCCACTGAGAACGGGACAGAAATTTATGAAGACAGCAACCAAATAACGTTAAGGACAACACGATTGTGTCCTTATCCACTTTCCTCACCCTTGAAGACAGTAACCAAACGTAGGGTAAGATCCCACCAAAATCGCTTTCAAGACAGTGTCCTTAGTTACCACGCAACATATTTCCATTGATCTGCATCTTTATTTCGTACATATCTCACTTACGACTTTGATGCGAGGGGTTACAATCTCATTAAGAGCCCTTGAATTTTATGCGTTCATCGAAATCCAATTCATAATATTTATTTTCTTATATTTTTACACCTTTGTCATTCCGACCTAATATTCTATTAGCATGGCTTTACTCTCGTATAGTTTATATTATTCTAAAGCTAAATTACACCAAACAAATTAAAATTTTAAAAAATATATAAATTCAAAAATAACAATATTATAAATTAATTAATAATTTTTTATAAATTTATAAAAAATTTTAACCTTTTTCTTCTTTTTTGGTATATGAAATTTGAAAAGTATATCCTACCTGAAATGTCACATAACTCATGTTCTATGATTTTCGAAACCTTTTCCCTTGACCATTAATTAATTTATAGAAACAAACATCCCATGCATATCTAAATTTGAAAGTTGGCTGCTAAGGAGATAAATCAGCAGCAGCTAGCGAACTAATTAATTTTGTGGAGATAATGGAGACCTAATCACTCAGCATTAGCTCAAAGTGAAAGCTGATTATTAATGGACCCCAACTAGTTCTTGAATAACTTAATCGAGGTTTTATACTGAGTCGCTAAAACTTCCCATGCATTATGCTTACTCAGCTTCAGTTGTCGCCTTCTCCATTTATAATAAATATATTCGTCAGGCACTGTCAATTTGGCTCTCCTTTTCCAAACAAGCAAGAAGTCACTCAAAATTGGCCCCAAGTTGAGAATGACTTTAACTCCGTAAACATCGGGAGTGACGTGTTAAAATGCTTAAGTTTCGTACATAATCTTAGAAAACGGTCCATTATATGTGATTAGGACATCAAAAAGTGTAAATAATATATATACTGCACTCGTTCTATATTAGACTTGAAGCTAGAGTTTCATTGAGCACACTACTTGATCATAGGGGATCGAATTCCTCAGTTCTTGTCGATAATATTTTGCAACTCCACGTTAGTCTTCTCTCCTTTCTTTTCTATATCCCATTTGTTGGGTTCTTCTTTGATACCCCTTTCCCTGTACCTGAAGTACAGTGCAAGTTGAAGGGCTCCTAATATGGAACCGATGATGTTTGGTGTCTGCAAAAAAAGAATTTAGGTTAAGAAAACTGATAAATCATTAAATTGTATGTATATTAAAAGATTCTTTTTTTTGTAATTTTGTTTTAAAAAAAAAGATACAAACCCCAATGAAAAAGTCAAAGTTCATTAGTCCGAAAATCGTCCAAAGAATGGATGAAATCAATGTGAAAAATGATAAGTAGAATGGCATATATTCCACGCTTTTTGTTTCGATCACTGTTTTCTGTAAAAATAAAAGAAAGTTATCACAAAGTTAGAAGAAAGCATATCACCAAACATTCAGCTAAAATATTTACCAAAAAAAAAACATTCAGCTAAAATATCGGTATTCTCTAGCTTCATTCGAGTATAACAACATTGATGCATTTAATCATATGATCTATTGTCTAATTCAGTAATTTTTAACTTTTTTCTTTTTTAATTGAAAAAAACCTCGAGTAATGATTTTAATATTTTATTTAGTAAGTTTTAATTTTACAGTAATTTTTGTTTTTAGTCAAAGAAAAATTAAAACAATTATCATAATATTCTTTATGTATCATTTGAATAAATTAAGTTAAGATTTTCTGTGAATTTCTTTAAATTCCTTGGCAAAAGCTTTTGAACAAAATTTTGAATAGAATATCCAAACTTTTCTTATAGTCTTATTAAATTTTAGTAAATAATTTTATGATTTTAAATTACTAAAAATATATCTTATAACATTATGAGCTTTAAAAATGAATTTTATATCAAGAATATGTCAACTTATTTTAATATAAAGTATTATGTAACTAGTTATTATACAATTGTCATAGTTTGTGTAATTAATCTGATCCAACTTTAATGATTATTCTCTTAAAATAATTCAGTTAAAATTTAGTAAATATCAAAATATTTTTAGATAAAGCTATTCGAGTAATTTATAACTTTTATCTAATCAACTTGCAAGCAATTATTAAATAAAATACAAAATTACTTGGAATAAAATAAAAATATTCGCTCATGTTTAATTGGAATACTATATCTTTCAATGTATGTGATATAAATAAAATATAATATAAATTTTATAAAGCACATAGAAATTTAATTTTTCTAATTAGACTTTAGTGATTCATAGAAGGAAAGGGGGCAAAAAAAAAAAAAAGATAACCATCTTTTGGATTTAAGCTTTGGACGGACTTATGATCTATATATATATCAAAGCTTTCCCGATACTGGAAAAGCGGGTTTGGTCCACTTGAGACCCTTTAACGTAAACTTAGCAAGTGGACACTATCATGAGACTCTTTTAACGTTGAGCTCTAGTTTGTTAAAGTTACTTGATCTTTGATGAAAGCTAACGAAGCAGAGGTTTACTAAATCGGACTACAAAACGCGAGCTTCATGGGAAGATCAGTTACTCACCATCGCCACTAACGGAGAGCCATACATTACTACAGCCGCCGCCACTCCGATGCACCCAACAAAAAGCTTGCGTTGGTGGCGATCATGGCATGCAAATATGGAGAATAGGACAACCAAAGCGAAGAACAGGATCATAAGTATGCTTAATGCTGCAACTTTCACCTGCATGCATGTACGAGGACAAGTAATTAGCTAGAAGAAGCTAATCAAGTTCAGATTAATGGATTTTAAGGAGGTTAGCTAGCTTGCCTTCTCTCTTACTGGAGCAAAACATATGTATATGATGATGAAGGATGACTCTAGAAGTGACCCTAGACAATCGATTGTGACCACAGGCAAGTTTTCCCATCCGTAGCTCACCACAGGAGTTCCATAAAAAGCGTAAATAAGGCAGGCTAACACTGAAATGATGTATGGAATACAAGAAAACTCCTCTGTGTTCTTCTTTCTTATGACCCTCGTGAATGTTATTCTGCAACCAACAAGTGACAAGTAAAAACAGTGCATAATCATCATTAGAATGTGTCATAATAACGTCAGGATTCTGAACATTACATTGGTGCAGCGTAGAGGGCCAAAGTACCTACATTCCCTGAAACAATTCAGAGTTGATATGTGTTAAGTTCGGTTAAACAAATCGAACAAGGGGAGAGGAAAAAAAAAAAAAAAGAGGCAAAATAAGGAAGTACCCATGACTCCTACTGCTAAGCGAAGAACTCCCATTTTAAGTGTAACTCTTGAGGACTAAGATTCTCTCTGAAATCAAGCAAAAGGTTAGCCAACTTCAGGAGAGGAGTGTTTAAGCTAACAGAAACGATGGTGTGTGTTATGGACTATTGATGAGCACTGGTCGGGAATTTATAGACATTGGTGGGATTGGTGGGAAAGAAGAATATTTCACAGTGGAATGCTTTGTAAATCTGTGGATGCGATTTACTCACTCGAATACGAGTGCTTTTTAGTTTTATATGTAAACTAGAGAAAGTCTAAAAGTGGAGGAGGAGGCCACCTACACCAATAGACCTTCACTATATAATCACTTTCTGCTAAAAAAAGAACTGCAAATTTGTCCTGATATGTTCAATCATATGAGATGAGAGTCCGTAACATTTATATGTTCAATCATATAAAGAAAAAAATTTATGTGAGCTGCATTTCATATTTGTTAGTGCTGCAACTTTTTGTCTTTTACACTTCAATAGTTTTTCTTTGTTTACTACAATACTAATAATTTCCGATAATTGAAAATTTTAACCTTTCAATCGATTCAATCGTAAAAATTTTAAATCGTTTAATATTTTAGTTTGATTTTTAACTTTTCGGTTTGATTTATTTTAACAACTCTTGTTATTAAAAAATCATTAATTTATTAGTTGACCGGTTAATTTTAATAAATTAATAAAATTTTATAAATCAAAATAAATCAATTACTTTTCATTTAACAATCTCTTTTTGAAATTGAATTTCAAATTCTTCGATAGGCAAGAACAATCTCTTTCAATCATATTTTAAATTCTTTAATTTTAATCAATCTTTAGTCGATTTTAAGGCGATCTAATATCAGTTAAACTTTTTAAATTTTAAATCTCTTGTTTTACCGGTTTAGTTTTCAATCTTATTTTTAAAACATTGATCATTTGTATAATTGGTTTGGAATAGTTATTAGTTATAAAGACTCTATGATGTACAAATAAATAAAATTATATGTGAATGGATATTCCATAATTACTCACATGATACTTTTTATTAAAATAACTTCACATACATTTAATCTTATTTTCTTAAAAACAGTTTGTAATATCATGAAAAAATTAAAATAATAAGATATTTTAAAATATATAAAAGTATAACGAAGGCGATAAAGATTACTTTTTTTTTTAATTTCTAACGAGATTTAGTGAATGCAAAATATACTTCCCAACTTGAGAATTTTCATGAAGTGACTCGTTCCGGTTTTATAGGCAAAGTAGCTCAAATTTTTGATTAATTATGGCAAATTACATAAAATACCTCGTATTTGATTATTCATCTTAATTTTTGTATTTTTAATTCGTTCATCTTTACTCCTATGTTTTTCATTCTCATTCAAGATACTCTAATTGGATATTTTCGGACAAATTTATCCTTAGATTATTGAAATATATTTTTTAAAATCTCTTGATTACAAGGACAAATTTGTCCGAAAATACCCAATTAGAGTATCTTGAATGAGAATGAAAAATATAAGAGCTGAGGTAAACGAATTAAAAACACAAGGGTTAAAATGAATAATCAAGTATATCCGTAAACTTTTTACATGATTTACCACAAATTATGCACAACTCTTTTAGAGATTTAGCAAGTGGCAGATGCATAGGAGAGATTCCACCTTCCGCCGACGCATGCTCCGCGTTTCTTAAGTGTAAGCTTAGTCATCTCTTTTAAGTTTTTAGTGGGATAGTCTCAATTTGACCGCGTTTTAGTCGGAAAAAAAAAATATTCCGTACTGTGCCTTTTGTTAACTTAAAACCTTTATTCTATATACAACTGCTTTTAAGTTTTTTTGAAGACGACACTAATAATGATTAGATCACGTCAAATTTTATCTATATTAAAGAAATTATAATTCAATTACTTAAAAACCTTGTAAAAATAAAGCTAATGTATTAGTTTGTAGGGTATAACATAATGGATTTTGGTTTTAATTATAGAAAAACGGAATAAATCAAACCCAATTTTTATTAACCTAAAAAGCCACCAAAATTAATTAATGATTAAAAAATCAAGCTAATTTGACTAATTCAATCGTAAAAATATTGAATCATGCAACTTTCTAGTTTAGTTTATCTTAATAACTCTTATTTAATTATACCGTAAGCTCTTTGATAGATAATAATAGTCTCCTTCAATATTATTTAAAATTTTTATTTTATTTCATCTTTATTATATACCAGTTTTATGATGATTTAATTTTGTTAAACTTTTAAACTTTAAATCTCTTAGCTTACTGCTTTAATTTTCAGTCTATTTATTAAAACAATGAAATTATTGAAACAAAATAATAGACTCCCAGGTAGCAAAAGGGGGAAGATTGCATGTTTAGCTCCACTATTCTCCATACTTAAGTAGTGTTCCTCATATCAGCTAAGAGGTGAAGACTGCTTTAAGCTTTAAACCTAACCAGCCAACAAATAGATCCAAAACATGCTTCATCATAGTGATAAAATGAGAATTAGCACCACAAAAGATCAAAAGATCATCAGCATACAATAGGTGAGTAAGATTAAGTGCCTTACATTTATAGTGGAATTGGAAACTCCGGTTGCAAGATATTAATTTACTAGTCAATCTAAAGAATCTTTCCATCATAAGAGTGAATAATTAAATCCCTTTACCAATCTGAATAGGCTTGGAAGGAACCCCATTAACTAGGATACTCAGGGATGGAGATTGGATGCATGACATTATCCAGTCATTAAACCGAGAAGGTAGTTGTAAAGCCTCAAGATATAAACGAATGAATGTCCAGCTAACAATGTCAAAAGCCTTGAAAAAATCAATCTTGATTAGGCAACTGTTGAGAATCTTGCCTGAGTTGTAGTCTTTTAATAATTCCTAAAGTAATAAGATATTATCCCTAATATTATGGTCAGGTATGAAATCACTCTGAGCTAAATTGATAACACTTGAGATAGCCAACTTGAGACGCTCTGCAAGTATTTTAGAATTCATTTTGTAGATGATGTTGCAGTAAGAGATGAGTCTAAAATCATTCATACTCTAAAGATTATGTTTTTTATCTACTAAGCAAATATAAGTATGATTCATTTTCTTGAGAATTTTAGAGGAAGCAAAGAACTCCATCACCACCTCCGTGAGAAGCTTACCCGTGATGTCCCAAGTGTGTTGAAAGAAAACTGCTATGAAACCATCTGGCCCAGGAGGTTTGGAAGGATGCATATGAAAAAGAAACCAGCTTTTCTTTGATGGTTTGCTCAACCAAACAATCAAACAGGTTAAGAACATTAATACTAGGGTTAGTGGACGTTTCTGAACCCATCAGGCTCTAGAAGTGATTGATAGCCATCTCTTGTAAATGTTTCTAGTATGAAAATTCTCTACCTTCACTGTCTCGAAGCATATTTTTTTGATTGACATTCCTTCGCATTAGTATAGATGAATGAAAGAATTTGATGTTGCCATCACCTTTTTTCAACCAGTTTAGACATGATTTCAATTTGAGAATAGAGCTCTTAAGGATGAGAGCTTGTTGGTATTCCTATAGCCGTGACTACTCAACCGCTTTAAGTGCAAAGTTATGAGGAGATTCATAACAATCTTTTTGGGCCTTTTATGAGATTATCTTTTAGAGATGAGAGCGGTTGGTTTCCAGTGGTCATGAACTCTCTAAGAGCATATTGCACCAGCTTGAGCTTTTTTATAAACTGAAATGCCTTATATTCATCGATGTCAGTATTCTAGCATTTATCAATCAATGCCATAAAGCCTTGCCTATAAATTAAGCCATTGAAAAAACAAAATGGTGCACTTGTTATTTTCTATCCACTAACTGTTGAATTAACATGTAAGAATGATTAGATAATAAATTTTCACCAAAATGAACAAAAGAGTTAGGGAAGTGTTGTAACCAAAAAGAATTGACAAATGATCGATCCAATTTATTATGTATGAGAAGGTTACCCTGCTGGTTGTTGGTCCAAGTAAGGAGTCTTCCTGTATAATTAAGATCCACCAAGTCCATCATTGCTAAGAAGTTAGACAACTCCTTCATCAAACCCATCTTAAATTGTCTACCTTCGTCCATTTCAAACAAACACAGAGAGCAGTTGAAATCACCCACAACAAGCCAGGGAGTAGACATATTGCTCTGAATAATTTCTAATTCTCTCCATATTACATTCCTTTGGAAACCAAAATTAGAAGCATATATAAGAGAAAGCTCAAAAACCACTGATGTATCTCATAGCTGACACTTTAAATTAATCAACTCTTCTGAAATTTGTATGGCTTAAACTCCTATCATATCCGAGTTGTATAGGCAAATAATTCTGTCGTTATAATGTGAGCTGTGATTGGAAATAAGCTCCCAATTAGCACCCAAAAACATTGAACCAAAAAGGGATTAGGGGTCTTTTATTTTGGTTTCAAGAAGTCCTAATAAACAAGGCTTCACCCCCCTCACTAGTGTTGTTTTCTTTGCTTTCACTATTGCTTCCATTAATTTTGATAGAAGATTTAACGACTACCTAATTTTTTCTTTATTTAGGAAAATTGTGAAAAGGTAAAGATCAATAGAGGCAAAATTAAAACACCTGCAATCAAGAGTCCAAATCATTATAGTTGTTCAAAATTAATATGTAAGATCTTTGTTTGCAAGTTATAATTATATCAATAAACACCATATTATTTATTGTGCCTTGTATTTTTCTTTCATAAAATAGAGTAAGAAGGAACTATATCGACAAGAGAGTAATAAGATCACACTATACAAAGTCATTCACTATGAAGAAGGTAAAGGGTGCATACAAGAAGAAAACAAGACGCTTAAAGGCTAAATTACAAGAAACTCGAGCAAAATTAGCCAAATATGATAAGTTATTCATAAAATTATTTGACCCAAATTATGAAAATGAAGAGGAAAGCAAATGTTATTAATTACATCTCTTATACTTTTTTCTTTCAATTCCTATTTCTATTATAATTTAAATTTATTAAAATTTTCTCAGATTACAGAATTAATGAAGATGCAATTACAAAGTTATTAAGTTGTGAATGATGAAGTTATATGATGTTTGCTTTAATCATAATATTTTTAGTATATTTTAACTAAGCTTTTTCAATTATTACAGATTTATCGACATGGGCAATATTAGCTAGTCATTCTAGTTATGTCATATACTTTTTTGTAATCTCAGCATTTATAATTTGTAAACTGCTCTATTTATCTATTATTTTTGTATTAGAATTGTTAAAGTTGTATTTAAGTCTTGTATACAAAAAATATTATTATTTTTGTTATAATTTAATGATATTTTACTTTTTATATACAATGCTTCAAATTTTCAGTTATTTTTGTACAATTGATTTTTAAAATAAATTCACAATAACAAATATATTGATGCATTATATACAATAATATGGATTAAAAATTTAATAAATAATTTATTTCAAAATTGTATAACATTTCATTAAAACGTGGTTATAAATGTTTGGCTACATTTTTAGAAACATAGCTAAAATTTTTTTGTTACGTTTCAAAAAGCGTAGTCAAAACTTTTGGCTACGATTATGGAAACATAACAAAAAAGCATAGCTAAAAATTTTTAGCTATGATTTTGGAAATGTACCTAATAGTATTTAGCTAAGAAAATAAAGCGTAGTCAAAATTATTAGCGATGATTTCAGAAATCGTGCTAATAGTTTTTGATTATGCAATATGATTTTTTTTTGTATCCAAATATCAACTTTATTGTTGTGAGATGAAATTCTTATTGTTGATTCAAGCATCTTATCGATTGCACCCTTAAAGTGTTAATTATTAATTATTTGATTTAAAAAATTTAATAGAAGTCACCAATATAATCGCTCTAAAGATGCCACCAACTTTTAAGCTAAAAGATTAAAAAAAAATTATATGTGAGGATGATAGTTTATAATTATAGAGAACCTTTTTTTTAGTATTAATGTGTGGTGCGTCCAATTTTCTTTTTCTTTGTCGCGGAAGATTTTTTTTGAGCACTAATTAATATTTTATTTGTTCAATTATGTATCTTTCTATTCCACTGCCTAAAGTGCATCGAGCCCCATCACCAATTAATTCATTAACGAGACCCCTTTTTGTGGATTGGAAAAGAAATGTAAATAATATTAAACAATAATAACTAAAATAAAATAATAATTAAAATATTATCATAAAAAAGGCTAAAATGATTAGTGATTAAAAAAATTGTTTCTATTTTTTAGTGATTATCACTATTATAAATTGTAAAAGATAATATTTTAATAAAATACCATCAAAATGAATATATTGGATCTTTTTTTTTAACGAAAGTGAAAAAATAAAGAAGAGAAACATGGGTATAAACCGCAATGAAGAGATCATGGCTCAAAAGTCCACAGAGAACTTGCATGGAATAAGAAGAATGATAGGTAAAATGGCATGAATTCCACGCTTTTTGTTTCTATCACTTTCTTCTGCAAGAGAAAGTTGACGGAAAGTCAAGATAAAGGAACAATTATGATATGCAAACATTCATTCAGAATATATGTTACAATCGTCATACTTCTTTTGATATTTGCTTATAGACATACAAGTAAATTGATTAGATTTATAGCATTTTGTTCTGATTCTGAGTAAGCTCCAAATTCTTGGGTAGGTTATGCTTTGGTAAGTAGTAGGCTTCAAGAGGCTTGAAGATCGAAGAAGAAGGAATATATATAGGAATATATGTAGATTGGCAGTTATATGAGATGAAGAAGAACATTAGGACGAGGCATTTGGGCTATGTGATACTTTGGACTCGGAATAGCTGTCTTTGTCTTGTCTATGGCTATGGATAACCGGCAATCTCAGCTAGGATTAGTAACGGGCTAGCCCAAAGTTTTTTTAAAGTCTAATTGATATGTTAATTTTAAGGAGAATTAAATTGGATCCAACTAATTTGTTATGATTATTTAAGTACAGAAAAATTTATTCTTGTTGATTTTGAAATAAGAAAAGCTATATGTGGCTGTTTGTTTTCGTTTTTTTCTTCTATTTTTTATTGTCATTTTTGTAAAAAGAAAACAGGTAAGTAAAACGTGCTTGATTTATTCTGTTGTGATTTTTTTGTTAGTTTTACAGAAACCAGAAAACATCGTTTCTCTAAATTTTAACAACAAGTTTTCTTCGACAGAAAAATAACATATTCCTATTTTCTATCTCGAATAATAATAATAATAATAATAAAAGTACAAAATTTATAATAATAATTAAGAATTAAGAATTAAGATTAATAATAATAATAAGATAATTAATTTGGTATAACAAAATTAATAATATTAAAAATAGTAGGTAGAAAATTTATAACAATAATTAATAATAATAATACTAATTAATAATAATATTATTAACAATAAATAATAATAATAAAAATTAATAATACTAAGAATAACTTATAAAAAATTAATAATAATAATAATAAATTAATAATCATAATAATAACTTATTAAAAATTAATAATAATAAGAATAACTTA
>JAOQMR010000007.1:24216121-24226303 GCA_027563865.1 Erythroxylum pelleterianum
AATATGTTATTAACAAATCATAATGTTAATACATGAATCACAAATGTTCATTGGCCTAAGGCACACTACTAACAAATGTAACATAAATTATGGTCATAATATATGGTTACATTGATTAAATCCACACAATTAAAATAAATAAGGAATTAAAAAGAAAATAAATTAAAAAACCCCTTCTCCCGCAGCTGTATTTTCTCGCACCACTAGCTTCAGCATGTTTTAGCCACGTCCTCTGCTCTCTCCATTGTCAGCTTCTCCCCTTTTGTTACTGTAGCTGATGTGACAACTAAGGTTTGTGTCCATCTTATTCATGCACACCACGCTTCTGCATTTTGGTCTCATACTACTCTCCTTCACATCCGCAACTATCTTCCTTTACTTAATATCCACCAGTTGTTGCTTTCATTGATGTCCTCATGCCACCAGCATAATATATGCTTCGTTGTTTCTATCCTCTTACCACCAGCTGCTTGCTCTGTCCCTTTGCCACCAGCTGCCAACGTTTGTGAGTGGAGAATATTTGTTAAGTTCAGACTATAGCGTAAGGGCTCTTCTGCCACCAGCTGCTTCACGTTCTCTCCCACCAGCTACTTTAACTCTCATTTTCTCTCTATGTATTGATTGTGTTTTAGCTCACTCTTTCACACCTAACATCATGCATAAGCACATTTTTCTCCAACTCTCTTTGCCGCCAGCTGCTGTGTTCCTTTTTTCCGCCATCAGCTGTATTCCTTCATTTAATGTCCATCAGCTGCTTGCGTTGCTCCTTTCCTACTCAATCTCCACGCTTCTCTTTATTTGTTTGTATGTCTTAAATAATTCCAACCCCTCTAAATCATGCCTAACCCTCCTAGGGTATTGAATAATTCCAGCCCCTCTAAATATTCCTTCTTTAAAAGCTTTTCTTAATTGATGGTATTAGACGTTCCAAATCTAATATGTACCTAAAATTAAAACAAACAACTCTTAATTAGTGCTATTTAAACATTAAATGGACAAGAGTTTAACAAATTATATATCTAAAATTAATACAAAAATGTTTATTAACAACACCCCCACACTTGAGTTGTTGCTTGTCCGCAAGCAACTTACTTAGGTCACAACCAACATATTCTGTCATTTCGTTTTTAACGAAAATCAAATGTTTGCAATCCCTTAACCTTTGGCAAACTCAAGTATCAAGGTACAACATATATCATAATATTTTCATCAATTCACATAAACAAAATCAAAGGTAGATATCTTTGATCAAAAGCAAGCACAAAATTAAAATGGACTTTCCTTACGATATTCACTCATGTCACTCAAATGTATAAGGGTTGTGTTTCACTCAAAGCTTCCTCTATAAGAATACACTATCATAGGCTTGCAAATTCACCTATTTTCCACTACATAGAGTACATGCTAATCTGGTTCAAAAGAGCTTTTACTAAGGGTTGTAACGGGGCTTAGGTTAAGGTGAGGTAAAAAGGACAAAGGATACTCACAAGCATTCACAAATGACTAAGTAACGTGGGACAATCAAAAAGAAATTCTGAGATGTGCAAATAGAAACACGGGACTAAAACTACTCATCACTATCCAATGCTACTATTTGATCTTTTTCTTTCTTTTTTTTTTGTTTTAGGTTTTGTTTTGGTAACACTAAACATAAAAGAAGATAATAGTAGCACAAATCAACAACAACTTAGTAGATGTACCTCTAAAACATCTCAGAACAACATATAAAACAAAAGTCCCTAAGTCAAGGACATCAAATATTTAGTACTTCATTCAACTTGTGAAAGGGTCAGGCTAAAAGATTTTCAAGTTTCAATGCAATGTGATTAATAAAAAAACAACAAAGTCAAAGCCTCAAAGGGGATAACAAGGAAAAAATGAATTGGTGGGTCATTTAAGCTAAAGGGTAAAAACAAAGAAGGCCTTTATCATGTCCATAAAGCATCTAACTAGCAGTATCAAACAGGTTCAGAGCAAGTTCTGAAGGTGATCCACATAGGGAAGCATCGCATACAATAAAGAAAATAAATGACTATGAGATGTAGTCATATAGCTCAAGACCTCACATGTGCTTAAATGAAACTCAATCAAAACTCTATACATTGCTTCATCACTCAGTATCAGCTATTGACTAAGTTTATGCAATCAACTACTTCAATCAATCCACATGGTTCACTATCCTCTCAAGCTACCTAATCCAAGTTCACGCATATAACTCAATTCTCCATCCAACTACTCTGACAGAATCGTATGGTCAAATTTATCAAAAAAAAAGGGCCCAAATTAGCTACCAAAAGATTCGCAACCATTCAAGTGTGTATCTCTTAACATCAACATCAATATCATAAACATTAGCGTGCACATAATCTCAATCCCCCCACACTTAATATGAACATTGCCCCTAATGTTCAAGTAGTCAACAATCAAGTACAAAGAGGGGAAAGAGGAAGAAGAAACTTCCTTGAAAAGAATCGGCCAAGAACTCCTTCCCACTAACCACACAAACCATACAAAAAACTCAAAACAACTTAAAGAAATGCATTAAACTATAAGGAAATGCAAAGGAAACAATGAGAAAAAATAAATACACTGCGATCAAGGGGGTGAAGTGTCATGAAGAGATAGTCGCTCCTCAGAATTATCCACAAACCTAGGCATATACAATTTAGCTCGTTGTCCATTTACCTTGAAGGGTTTTTCATTTTCTCGTTTTACCTCAAGGACCCCAAAAGGAAGGACTTGGATCACTTTGAATGGGCTATACCACCTTGACTTAAGCTTCCTAAGAAAAAGATGAAGACGGGAGTTGTAAATCAATACTTCGTTACCTACCTTAAAGTCACAGTGGTGTCATGCCACTTCTTCACATGCTTCTTATACATCTTCGAATTGTTATAAGCATCCAAACGAAACTCTTCAAGCTCATGAAGCTGCATAAGTCTCTTAGCACCTGCAGAAGACAAATCAAAGTTAAGAAATTTGGTAGCCCAGTATGCACGATGCTCTAACTCAACTGGAAGATGACAAGACTTTCCATACACTATCTTAAATGATGACACCCATAGGCATGTCATCATGTAAAGACCAGTCCTGCCTAGAAGCATTAACAATTGTCTCTAGTATTTTCTTTAATTCCCTATTTGAAACTTCAACTTGCCGACTAGTTTGGGGTTGGTATAGAGTAGCAACCTTATGGGTTACCCCATACTTAGCTAATAGTGAATCAAAAAGTTTATTGCAAAAATGCGACCCTTTGTCACTAATGATAGCCTTAGGCGTGCTAAAAGGTGTAAAAATATTGTTGTTCAAAAACTTAACAACATGTCTAGACTCATTTGTGGGGGCAACGCCTCTACTTTCACCCATTTGCTAACATAATCAGCAGCAACCAATATATATTGATTGAAGAAAGACTTAGGAAATGGTCCCGTGAAGTTTATGCCCTAAACATCAAAAACCTTACAAACAAGAATGTTAGTCAATGGCATATCATGTCTCCTACTAATATTCCCGACTCTTTGACACCTATCACAAGATTTGACAAATGCAAAGGTGGCCAATAGAAACCACACTCTAAAATCTAATGGGCTGTCCAAGATGCACCATAATGTCTCCCAGCCTTTTTAGAATGACAATGATGTAATATAGAGGACATTTCCTTTTCAGGAATGCAGCGACTAACAATACCATCCACACAAATCTTGTAAAGCAAAGGATCATCCGAAAGATAGTATCTTACCTCGGACAAAAAAAATTTCTTTTGAGCATAAGAAAAATTAGGGGGATAGATATTACCAGCAAGGTAGTTTATATAGTCTGCAAACCAAGGAGTGACCGTCATAACTATCAGATGCTCATCAGGAAAAGTCTCCTGAATGTCCTTTGTTGCACTCTACATGGCAGCTTCATCTAACCTTGACAAGTGATCGGCTATAAAATTCTTGACTCTCTTCTTATCCCTCAGCTTAATGTCAAACTACTGCAAAAGCAACACCCAACGAATTAGTCTTGGTTCAATCACTTTAGATAAAACCAAATATGAACAAAACTTGTCAAAAGCGAACACAAACACGAACATCTCTTTTTTGTGGTGGTGTAATGGCATTGTCCGTTGTTTAGTGTCCTACTTATATAGAAAATGGGATGAAAGGTCTTACCTCGTCTTTGGCCTAAAATAGCACCGACTATATAATCAATTGCATCACACAATAATTCAAAAGGAAGAGACTAGTCATGAGATATAAGAATAGGTGCAGTCACAAGCATATCCTTTAACAATTGAAAAGATGTCAAATATTTATCGTCAAAAGCAAACTCAACATCATTTTCTAGCAACTTAGTCAAAGGTCTAGCAATCATAGAAAAATCCTTATGAACCCATGGTAAAAACCAGCATGGCCTAAGAAACTTTTAATGGATCTAACATTATTTGGTGGTGGAAGTTTCTTAATAACATCAATTTTTGGTGGTCCACCTCTGTACCCTCGCTAGAAATCTTGTGACCTTAAACAATGCACTCATGTACCATGAAATGACATTTTTCCCAATTAAGCACTAAATGGGTCTCTTCACACATAATTAGGACTTTCTCTAAGTTATCCAAGCCTGCATCAAATGAAGTACTAAACACAGAGAAGTCATCCATGAAAATTTCAATGCAAGATTCAATCATATCAGAAAATAGCCATCATGCATCTTTGAATTGTACCCGGAGTATTGCATAACCCAAATGACATGCATCTATATACAAATATACCATAAGGACATGTAAAAGTTTTTTTCTCCTGATCTTTCAAGGCTAACAGAATCTATAAATATCCACTATATTCATCTAAGGCACAATAAAAGTCATGTCCAACTAATTTCTCAATCATCTTATCAATAAAAGGTACAGAAAAATGATCTTTCCTAGTAGCATCATTCAACTTCCTATAATTTATGCACATTCTCCAACCAGTTACCTTTTTAATGGCTATTAATTCATTTTTCTCATTTTCAACCACAGTGGTGCCTTCTTTCTTTGGCACCATATGCACAAGACTAACCCAACTACAATCAGAAATTGGGTACATAATACATACATCCAGAAGCTTTACTAACTTATCTTTCACTACCTACTTCATGTGTAGGTTAAATCTCCTCAGGGGCTACACTATCGCCTTGCTTCCATCCTCGATGAAAATGTGGTGTGTGCAAAAGGAAGGGCTTACACCCTTGATATCTCCCAATGGCTTTCTTGTACTCTCGAAGTACCCTCAGCTGTTGCTCCTCCATGGCACCTGACAAACAAGAAAAAATGATAATTGGTAAGAGCTTAGGTGGGTTAAGATAAACGTACTTCAAATGACTTAGAAGAGGTTTAAGGTCAAGAGAAGGGAGCTCTTCAATTGAAGGCTTTGAAAATAGATTGGTTTGACGTTGGAGAGGCTCGTATGCTCTATAATCTATCCAATATGCTTACTCCAAATCAAATTCAATATCCTCCAACTCTTCTTGCACTTCTTCCCCTAACTCTTCGATCATTCCTTGCGCTCCCCTTTCCAACAAATCTGCACAAACAATAGAAGAATCATTAGCATCAAAAGAATAAATATCAATAAAATGGAAAGAGTCAAGAGTAGAAGGATGCTTCACAGCATTTAACACATCAAACATTAGTTCTTCATCTTAAAGTCTCAAGATGAGCTTTCCAAGTTGCATATCGATGATGGTCTGTGCAGTGGCCATGAAAGATCTCTCAAGAATGATGGGGATGTCTATATTTTTCTCCATGTCAGGGACTAGGAAACCCACTGGGAAGATGAACTTCTCGACCTTGACCAACACATCCTCAATGATTCCCCTCGGATAAGTGATTGACCTATCTGCTAGCTGAAGCGAAATAGTAGTGGGTTTAGGCTCCGCCAATCCTAACTTCCTAAAAAAGGAAAGAGGCATTAAGTTAATACTCGCACCCAAATCCATTAAAGCCCTATCTATATGTAAATCACCAATAACACAAGGAATAGTAAAACTCTCTGGATCCTTAATCTTCGGTGACAGCTTTCTCGATAATATGTCTGAACACTCCTTATTCAGCTTCACCGTGAAATACTCTTCAAGCCTCCTCTTATTAGACAAAATTTCTTTCAAAAACTTAGCATAAGAAGGAATCTGCGCTATGGCCTTAATAAAAGGAATGTTTTTATGCAACTTTTTAAATATCTCGAGAAAATGACCAAATTACTTATCTAATTATGTACATTTCAACCTTTAAGGATGCAGAATCTGAGGTCTTATCGGATGTGTGATAGGGTCAGCAAATAACCTTGGATGATCCTCCTTTTCAGCTAGTGCTTCCTTGGCCTCCTTGCCACTCTCCCGACTTTCTTCTTCTTCACTCTTTTCCTCTTCTTTATCATTCTGCTTCTTCTTAATTTCTTCAAGCTGTCTGTCACTCCTCAATAAGATTGCCTTTGTATGTTCTCTCGGGTTGGCCTCAGTAGTGCTAGGCAATGAACCTGAAGGTCTTTCCTTCAAAAAACTTGCAATATGACTCATCTGATTTTCCAAATGTCTGATAAAACATTCTTGATTCTACATCCTAACCTCGGTGGTGGAAATGTACTTTGAGAGTAGCTCTTCGAGATTAGATTTCTCTAGTGGCCCAGGATTAGGAGCCTTGAAACCTAGAGGTGGCTGTCTCTAAATATTGGATGACTGTGGTTGTGCCATTTGATCATTCCGCCAAGAGAAGTTTGGATGATTCCTCCACCCTGAGTTGTAGGGATTAGAATATGGATCCTCTCGTTGTCTGTTATAATTGCCTACATAATGTGCCTCTTTTGTCTCTTGAGCAAAAGAATTCCCAACTTGATACTCAGAAGATGCACAGGATTGTCCACCATAATACTCGCATAAAGCACAACTCCTTAATGAAGAACTAGTTCCTTTTCTCACACTTTGCATCAGATTATCAAGCTTCTTTGTCAAAACATCCATTTGAGCTGATAAAGCCACTGTATTGTCTACTACACGAGCTCCTGTAAGTCTTTTGGGACGCCTTTCTGTACGATACTGCAAGCTACTAGTAACTATCTCATCAATTAACCTGTAGGCCTGATCTATTGTCTTCCTCATTAAACTACCTCCTGCGGTAGCTTCAATGGTACTCCTGGTCGATGTGGTCATTCTTGTATAAAAAGTATTGAACTGTTGCCATGTAGAGAACCCATGACTAGGACACTGTGTTAACATATCCCGAAATCACTCCCACGGTTCATATAAAGTTTCATTTTCATATTGAGTGAAGGAAGTGATCTCATTCTTCATCTTTGCAACCTTGGCAGGAGGGGAAAATTTAGCCAAAAATAAGCTCATCATCTCATCCCATGTAGTAATCAATCCTGACAGCAAACTAGCCAACCATGCTCTGGCCTTATCCCTTAAAGAAAATGGGAATAACCTTAATCTCACCGTATCTTCTGACACTCCATTCTGCTTAAACAAATCAAACATATCCAGGAAAGTCTCCAAATGGGTGTTCGGATCCTCCAAAGGCAATCCTCAAAATTGAGATGCTCTCACCATGGATGTAATGCTGTGAGAAATCTCAAAACTCGCAGTTATGATCGTCGGCCTTATAATAGGAGGCATGGGTCTATTGTTGTGCCCCATAGTCAAATCCATCATAGTTAACTCCCTTCTCTCTTCAGTGTGTGGCATCAACCCCTCTTCGTGTTGTTCCATCTCTAAAAACTGCTCCTCTCTAATCCTTTCTCTTGTGTTACTATTATGAGCCAATCTGGTTCCCTTACGCAACCTGTGAGTAGTTTTTTCAATCTCAGTATCTAGTAAAAAATTATCGAGTTTTTGACCACGAGTGAGCATAAACAAAATGGAACAAACAAAAAGGAAATAATAATTGTTGGGCACCGATTTCGGAACCCAACCTCTTGCTGAATCACAAAATACTGAGCATGGCTCCTTGTAATCTCTTTAACCAACATTGATTCATCATCTTGTTTTGATACCCCAAATGTTGGATCCCGCTTATTTCAGGAGTCCAACCCTTGCTCTGATACCATAAAATGTAGGGCCTCATTTTTGAAGCCCAACTATCGATCCGTAAATGAAAAGCATAAGTGGGATTCCTTGTAGGGTTATTTTCAATGAAATCTCTTTAACCCTCAGCGTTTCATCCCCACTCTCATAACATCTCAAGCCAAAAAGGAGAGTTCACATAGCGGAATCATAAAAATTACAATTTACTTCTTCAAAATGGTATCTCTTAGTCTCTAGTTTATGTAGAAACAAGAACCACCTCAATCGGAGCTCTATAGCTCAAGATATGCTTTAAAATCCAAAGTATATTCATAGCCCAACCATGCTCTCCCAACCGACCCCTCACTTCCTTTCTATTAAAATTTTTGAATTTAACTCAAAAGGATATGAATTTTTATGAAGAGGTATAAAAACGTGTTAGGAATCTATCGCCTTAAGAATCATCTCAATCAGAGGTCGGACGAAGAAGTTATGGTCATGAATCCAACATGTTCTTGACTTACTCCTATTGAACATGCCTTGGCGCAATCACCACAACTCTCACTATAAATATCGGATTTACTTCGTTTTTAAATGGTTAGAAAGTAGACTTCTAGATATACAACTTTTGTGAAAACAAAAAGTTGGAATTCTGTAATTTTCTGGGTCAAAACACACAGACTGTGTAACTTTCTGTTGAAATAGTGTTGCTGCGCTAGAAACACACGGGCTGTGTGTAACTTTCGGGTGTAACAAATTTTTCACCCTCTAAGACCCCTCCAAAGGATCCTAAACCCATCCTAGCATCCCCTTTGCTCATAATCTTGCCAAATTCAACTCTTTCTAGTCCGATATCACTTTATAAACTCTAATGGTTTGGGAAATACGTCCTTTACGACATCCTAACTTGTAATGATTATAACTTACAATTCCGAAATCCAAAAATCGCATACTTTAAAGCGTTGGAAAGCTATAAAGATGAGCTACAACTTTCATAAAGGAAACTTGGTCAAATTCTACCTAGATAGATTCAATTTTCCCTTGGAAATCAGCATACACATTTTACCCTCATGAAAACTTGGAATTTATCCCAACTTCACTTCCTCTATTACAACATCATTCAAAGCAATTCAACTTCCAATTGGAATTCATCCAACACTCAACCTCAATTCATATGACTCCTCATATTCAATAACATCTTATCATTCACCACAAATCCTATCTTTCTTTTCCATAATTCACTTTTTTTATATATATATATATATAACAACAATTCATATTCAAAGTTCATCAACTAAACTCATATCATCCATGCACAATTCATATTTCACTAACATCATAAGATAAATGTTTACAAACTTTAATGGCATTCCAAGCCATATTACATCATCAATCTCAAAATCCAAAATACAACAAAAGATACAAAATCTCATAATTCTCATCATATGTCTAAAGTCTCATTTTTACATCAATCCAACTTAAAATACAAAATATGCATAATCAAACGAATGCCTTGACTTTCTTTCACCTGATCTCTTTCTCATCACCTGGGGATGGGAATGAAAGGGGGTGAGCTTTACGCTCGTGGGTAACAAGTTTATATCTAAGAAACAAGCAAAAACCATTGAAATAGTTATTTCCTTTGTAAAACTCACATTGAAATCCATGTAACATATAATTCCCAAATTGACAATTTATTGAGAAATTCATAAAAATCATAAATCATGATTCAATACATGAAACACATTTGATGAAATTTTTTCTTCAAAGCATAATACTCAACTTCATCATATCTTAACACATCAAAATGCAAATGCACAAATAATTGGCTTGAGGGTTCCGTGAACAAAACAGAGAAATCGAAGTTTACTCCGTGAACGAAACGAGTCCACTTTTTGGATCTCATGGGCCATAAGCGAGTAGCCAAGAGAAGGCTTGATGTCGACGTGCACGTGACTACAAAATGGTTCCTCTCTTGCCCAAACACAATCAAATCGCATGCTTAATTCAATCATTCTCAACTTCATATTCTCATGCTTTATCTTCTTTCCATTAAATCAAAATGCCATTATACAAGGCATAACATAATCATGCTCACAATTCAATTTTTAACACAATGTCAAACATCAATATGCATAACATAACATAATACACATCGTA
>JAOQMR010000007.1:24246926-24259440 GCA_027563865.1 Erythroxylum pelleterianum
GTTCAGGGTCAGGAACATCAGTTCCCATTCCAATGTCTGAATCGCCGCCATCTCTAACTGGACATTCCCGGAGTGAAGACTCCTATCACGACCTCATAGATGGGTCCAAGAAGAGGTAAAATGTGATATGAACTTCACACATGTAATACAGTTCTGAATCTCAATGAATTGGTCGAACCTATTTGTGTTGGTGTAATAATCTGACAGGAAGAGTATTCCGAGGCGGATGCAACAAGTTCGAGTTGATCCAGGAATGGGAGGTTCTCTTGATGATGGGTTTAGCTGGAGAAAATACGGACGAAAAGACATTGTTGGAACCAAGTATCCGAGGTTGGATCTCTATCTTGTCTTGTTCTTTCTTTGTTTCGAGACATAAATAACGAAAGACGTGTGCTTGCAGAGAGTATTACAGGTGTACTCATCGAAAAGTCCAAGGTTGCTTGGCGACAAAACAAGTTCAAAGATCTGATTACGACCCAACAATCTTGGAGACCACCTACCTAGGAAGTCACACCTGTAACCAAGCCACTCATGTCCTATCTCCTTCTTATCAACAAGAGCAATCGCAGGATTTGGACTCTATCAACAAACAGTCAATTCATTCCTTCCACTTCCCGTCGACATCCATCGTGAAGCCTGAACCTCGCACGTTCTCTCCTTCCATGGCGAATAACTGCTTCATGAACAACTTTTCTCCCTCACTTATGTCACCTTCCAGAAGTGGGGTTCGCCATAGTTTCGGAGGAGACGAAAGTTTCCATCAGAATTCGGGGTCTGAGCTCAATGATATAATCTCTCCAGCAACCTCCGTCACTAACCATCCGACAGTCGGATTCGATTTCAGTTTCGTGAACGACGAGTTTGATATTCCGAATTTCACCTTCAGCAATAATCCTGGATTCTTCTTCTGAGTGAGCACTGCTAAGCATGCGATCATGTGGAGACTTTAAGCCTATTGCATGTGGTACCACAAAATCTAGACAACGAGTTGTTGGAGATTAGAATTTTGATTCTGTTTCGTAACATGTTCTGATTAATTCTTAGTAGTTGGTTGATCTACTCTGTGGATTCGAAAGTCGTACAGAATCGATAGATAGCCTGATCTGATGAACAAAATGTAAGGATAGCAATGAGCAGGCTTTAATGGTCCAATTCATAGGTAAAATAAGTTTAGATCGATTCGAGACCCAACTTTTTCTAAACAAAATGATAAGAGTTAGGTCTCAAGTAGATTTGGATTTAGACAATTTAGGTTCGAATTTAAATAAAAAAAGTTATTTTATACTTTTAATTTTGAAACAATTATCTCTAACAAAATGTTATTAAATCTTGTTTATGATATATATAGTATGATAAGTTTATGATCAAATGATTGCTTAAGAAACATATTTGGGAAAAGGTATGCGGTAGGAAACTCATGGAATCTGTGTTTGTTAGGCTTTATAATTTGGAATCTAATATTAACTTGGGAGGGGTGAGAAGAGCAGTAAAAGCCAAATTTGAATGTGTAAATTTTGATTTATATTGTAAATTTCTTAAGCAAATAAAGTTACGAGAATATTCAAAAGACTTGAGTCTTTAATCAAACATATATATAATTAGTAAAGGGATGTGAAATTCAAAAGTAAAATTTTTAAATTTTTTAAATTTAGTGATTAAATATTTAAAGTTTTCAGTGATTAACTTTTTAAAAATCAAAAAATTTAAATCAAAATATTACTAGAGACACTATTTTATTTAATTTTGAAGGATTCATTTGCTTAGAGCACACTTAAAAAATAAAAGCTACAATATTATTTTAAGTCTAATCCGATCCAAAATTAATGATCCAACTCCAAATCAAAATGAACCAATGTGGTCCACGACCCATTAAGGAAATTCATGCAACATCTAGCTCATATCACAGTACATGGGACCATATGTTCCTTAATTACCATACCGTTGAAATATTCCAAGTAAAGTTTACCGATTCAACAAAGTTAACGCTTGAATACTTAAAATATACCCACCAAAATTATGTACTTCAAATCATTCTACGGTCATTAAAACAAACAAATGGTAATCATTAAGGATATGCATGTTTGGCTTAAAAGAATGATAATATGAATTATAATGAATATAGGGAGGAGTAAAAATGACTTCATTCTTTACTATATTAAAAGTATGGAATATTACTTAAAAAAGAGATATAAAAATATTGTTTATCTAATTATAATATATTACCAAGCATCTTTTTTAATTCTTTACTCATTCTTTTCTTTTCGTACCAACTATTCAAGTATTTCTTAAGTCTCTTCGTGTTCCCTCCAATCAAACACCAATCAAACTTAATTAAAGTACCGGTTGAGAAAGGAGAAAAAGATTGGGACAGATATGTGTTTTATGTATGTAAATATCAATTTTTGGATATATAATTGAACTGAATTTTTGCTTCAATGGCACAAATTGCATGAGAGAGTGCGTGCTTCTTTCCTTTCATTCATACTTACCTTTACCAGTTGCTAAAAAAATGAAAAATAGAATTGTAAGTAAATGTTGAAGGGAAGAACTTATAATCAATTAAGCAGAATTTGCACAAAAGAATAAAAAGAAAAGGACTTACTCATAATAATAATTGTTCTAAAAAAGGTCTTAGTTAATCAATCATAGCAGCATTAGTGGTAGATGCCTTCTCTTTCTCATGATTTTACGCTGAAATCTTACAAGAAATGATCTCATCATTCACCAGAAACAGGACACATTCAAGTCAACTCTAACCTACTAACTCTACTATGAGCCAAAACGTTATAAATATGAGATGGGATATAGCAGAGAAGAAGCAAATTCATAACTATAGTTTTTGTAAATTGTCTTTTCCTGTCAGCAACTTTCAATGCTAGTGTCAATCATGTATTGAGGAATCTGAATCTGCAATCGAAAGATTTTTCTTTGTGGAAATAATGAAGAAACTATTTAGTGTTCATAAGGTTTTTTACCTTGATAGTAAATGAATTAAGCATGGTTTCTTCAATGGTGTTAATGGTCACATCTAAAATCTCGAGGGAGAGATCTTCGAGGGCAGAGATTATCTTCACGGCTTGACCACGAATCCTTGGAGATGCTGTTTTCAAGAGAACATTCGGACCAGAGAACTTGACCTCCACGTCTGCGACTGAGGATTTGGAGTTGGCAACGAGTTCGTTCATGTTGTCGTTGATGGAGGAAGAACAATAAATTTCTGGTCACCAATCTCTAGCTTGGAAATCACATCTAGTGTGTGGTCTCTCTTGTTTAAAGTAGATTGTCTACTGTTAGCCATAGTTTTTGCATTGTTTACTTATAGCCATGGTTGAACACCATAAAATTAGACAGTGAATCCCCACTCCCTCTGCGTTACGTTGTGTTCTGCTTATTTTCTCTACTGCATTTTGTTTTGTTGCTGTTTTTGGCTTCTGCGTTTCACTTCCTCCTCTCTTAGCTGCGTTTTGGCCTTTCTGTCAAGCTATTGCTATTTCTTTTTATCTGCTGCATTTTAACTTTTGTTCCTCTTCTCTGCACTGCGTTTTATTAGAGAATGGAGTAGCTGCTCTGCATTTTCCTGCTACTCTGTGTTTTACTTTATCCTCTTACCCTTTGCATTTTGCTACTATTCTCCTGCTTTTGGTGCTGCATCGTTTTGGCAGCTGTTGTTGGATTTTGGTGCTGTTTATTTTTCTACTAGTTTGCTTCTATGTCAACCTATGTTTTGGGATTTTTTTTTCTGGTAAAAAATTATGGTAGTCCCAGTAAGATCTAATGAGCTGCATAATATACACAAATCATCTGTTGTTGCTGATAATGATCCTAGATTTTGAATGATTTATAAAAATGAGATACCCTTTAGCCTATAGTTTATATATATGCGTAAATACATTTTGGTGAATCTAATAAGGACTGTCCACACAAGAATAACTAGCTTAGAAAATTAAATATTTCTTGTTATTTTAGTTAATTAGGGTCTAGCTAGAAAAATAAAATACACGTAATGCCTTGTAAAGAATATATCAAGTTAAGAATAATATAGCAATTAAACGGAAATTCTAACATAAAACTTTTAATTGTTATTGAGTATATCTAACTTTTTAATTACAGCTCAGTTAGTTAAGAGATATTTAGATTAGTAAGTACAAAAGACAAGTTTTAGTAATTACACTATCTATAGGGATTAGGGACAACTCCTACTTTTAATCCATTGATTAGACTAATTAAATGCAGATTAATAGCAAGTTGAAGATGAGCAAACATCAGTTTCAATATCTTATGTGTAGCTTAGTCATATCCAGGCGTAATAACCTTAACTAGGGTGGGTTTACGTTTGTCTTTTGTTGTATCTGAAGAATATGCTATCATCATTTCGAAGTAAGTTAAAAACGCATTACAAAAAGAGCTTCCTTTTCTTAATCTTTCTTAATTTTGGCCTTAGAAGCTGAGTCTGTATGATCCTTGTTTAAGTTACTGTACAATGGCCTTATACAGGTATTCAGGAAAAGATTGCTTCCCTAATTGTAGGAACAAACTCAACTACTTCCTAATATTTAGGAACAACTGAAACAAAGTTAACTACTTCCTAATGACTAGGAGCAAATAGCAGCAGAGCAGATAAGAAGAAGTAAAAACGACACAATAACAGCTTGGGAGAAAGACTAAAACTTAACCAAGAGAAGAGGAAGCGAAACTCAAAAGCCAAGAGCAACACCAAAACACGGTGTAGCAGAGAAGAAAAGCAAAACGTAACATAATGCAAAAGAGCAACAAGCCAACCCAAAACACGGAGTAGCTAAAATAAGGTATATAGAAGTACACAATCAGTTTATTTTCACTTTTCTTTTTGTTATTCTTTGTTTCTTTAAGGCCATCGATTGTGACCAGAGGCAAGTTTTCCCAAACATGGCTCACCACAGGAGTTCCATAAAAAGTGTAAATAAGGCAGGCTAACACTGAAATGATGCAAGGAACAAAAGAAAACTCGTCTGTGTTCTTATTTCGTACGACCCTCGTGAATGTTACTCTGCAACCAACAAGTTGTAAGAAAAAAAACATTGCATGATCATCAATAGAATGTGTTATAATAATGTCAGGATTCTGAACATTACATTGGGAGGCACAGCTTCTTTGTGCCTCTATGCTGCAACAATTAATGTAATGTTCAAAATCCTGACATTATTATAACGCATTCTATTGATGATCATGCAGAGTTTTTTTTTGTTTGCTAACTTGTTGGTTGTAGACTAACATTCACGAGGGTCATAAGAAAGAAGAACACAGAGGAGTTTTCTTGTACTCCCTACATCATTTCAGTGTTAGCCTGTCTTATTTACACTTTTTATGGAACTCTGGGAAAACTTGCCTCTGGTCACAATTAAAGAAACAAGGATTAACAAAAAGAAAAATGAAAATAAACCGATTGTGTACTTCCATATATCTTATTTTAGCTACTGGCGTGTTTTGGGTTGGCTTGTTGCTCTTTTGCATTATGTTGCGTTTTGCTTTTCTTCTCTGCTACACCACGTTTCGGTGTTGCTCTTGGCTTTTGCGCTTCGCTTCCACTTCTCTCGGCTAAGTTTTAGTCTTTCTCCCAAGCTGTTATTGTGCCGTTTTTACTTCTTCTTATCTGCTCTACTGCTATTTGCTCCTACTCATTAGGAAGTAGTTAAGTTTGTTTCAGTTGTTCCTAAATATTAGGAAGTAGTTGAGTTTGTTCCTACAGTCAAGGAAGCAATCTTTCCCTGAATACGCCATTGTTTGCACTAATATTATACATTCGTGGTCATACATTTTTGTTGTCATCATTGATTTTTTTTAATCTTCTTCTTATGAAAAGCTCACTGGACAATTTTTTTTGTAATTATGAAATAATTAGTTACTCATGTGACCATTACTCGGAAGGGTACATTTAGTTTTCAAGTTTATATGGTAAAAAAAAAAAGAACCAATTCGTGAAGCTTTTGGAAAAATTAGAATAAAAATGTTGGAGTGAAGCGTTTGAGAATTGCTTCTTTTATCAATTAAAATTTGGCAGTTGTGGCTTTTTGATAAGGGGAGTTCTATATTCGGTAAGGTAAAGAAAGATTAAGAAGGAGATGAACGTGAAAATTCCATAAAGTGCCGGCTTTGTCTGGTCTCCCTGGTGAAAGGTCAGAAAGCATGAGAAAGTGCATAAGATCCCAGAAATCTAAGGTCGTTTTTCCTACCCAATGTAAGCAAAAACAGTTGATGTAATAGCAACATATAAAGTTGGCAACGAGTCTTTATAGACTTAAACTTGAATTTAACCAGAATTTGAATCAAAATCGAATCTCGATTCAGATTCGATATGAGTTTGGATTTAATTAAAAAAATCCCCTACAAAATATCATTTTTTTGGGTTAGGCAAGATGTCACTTTGGTTTTATTTTTTAAAATGACATCCTTTTGAATGTAAATTTCTTAAATGATTGGACTAAAATAATATTATTTTGAGAAAAAAGAGTTCCTGACTAACTTTTAAACTAGGCTGAACTTAGTTGGGCCTAGATTAATTTGCTAAGCCTGCCTCTGACTAAGTCCAGTTTCAAAGGAGTTTCAAGAACGGTCAGCACTCAGCAATATATGAGTCCAGTTCCATTTAACCTTATTCCACACGCCTGAAGATTCTCTGAATCAACAAAAGGTCATGTAAAACCAATATCTGGAAGACTAGAACGACCCCCTCGTTGCGGCTTACCGAACACGGTGTCGGTCCTTTTCAATTAAAGTCCATTTTAAATAATTTATAATACTTGAAACGCTTAAAAAAATTCATAAAAACGATTATAAGTTTTGAATATTAACTATTATCTTTAAAATACAGTTCGTTTTATGAACAAGAAAATAATAATTTCAATTTTAGCATTCTTAAATTTTTTAATGTAGCTATTGTTATTATTACCTTTAATGTGTTAAAATCTAGGGTTGACATTTGGGCCCAAAATCCAAGTTGACAAGACCTCAAGCCTCATTTTTTTTAAAGATCAAGTTTTAGGTTTAGATGCTGCTTAGTTTAAGAGTTCAGATTTTTTGTTCAATATTATGATATTATATTGTGTCCAATAAATCTCAACCATTTATTTATGTGGGTCTCGCGTGAGTTTTGTAAAATAAATGTCTGAAATTCCACGAGACAGAATAAGACAGAATAATATAAGACAGAAGATCTTGAATTCATAACCTAAAACCTGAAAACTTTTGCAAAAAAACAAAACAAAAGTGCCATTTTTGCTTTTTATTTTAATTTATAAAATAAAATTATGTTAGATTAGGACAAGTCGCGCTCAGGCTCAACCTTAAGCTTTACGGTTTATTGCTAACCCTACTAGAATATTGCATTTTCAATGATAATGATGTTGGATATGTTAGGACGGTGATTCAATTAATAGAATTGACCTAGTCTATTTATCAATTCAAATATTTCAAATTTGAGTTTTAATTAGAAATTCTTTATTATTTTAGTGATTTGGAGGATAATAGAATAAGATTAGATTAAAGATAGACTTATAAATATTAATTAAACTAAATTTATTATTTTACTCTAAACCATTAATTTATAAAATAATTTATTTAAAATACCTAATTTATAAATTATTTAAAAAAATTTAAAAACAATTACGTGTATTTGACAAACAATGACCATATGTCTAATTACTTTGTACCCATTTTTTCAACTCCACATTAATTCCATAAAATCCAAACTCTAGTTTATGAATTTTTTTAATTATAACAATGTTTTATATGCTAGTGTTTTAGAAATGTCTTTTTGTGGTCTCATGCACAATATAAATTACTTAAATTTCTTTCTTTTAAACTTCCTTAAAACATTTTAGCCTAAAATTAATTTTTATAAAAAAACTCTTTAAACTTTAGTAGTATAGCGTATGATAGTTTCATATTCCTATTTTAATGATTATAAGTTAAAAAATACAATAAAAATGAAAATGAAATTTTTGGTTAATTTATGTATAATTATTCAAATATAAATAAGTTGTATTGCTACAAGTTATTAGAAACCCAAATTAAAATGAATGAGATTTTTTATTAAATAAATTTATTTATATAATATGAGTAAGGTTAATAATAAATAAATTAAATTAGATTTAAATATTTTAATGTTAGAGACTTAATTTGAATTTGATATTAATCTGATCAACTCTAAGTTAATTGGTTGTGGTTCTGCCGGATTCTGGCTGAACTGTACGATGCCGTTCGGATCCATGAATCGATCGTCTCACGTAAGAGTTTCGACGAGAGGTACCTGCAAAACAAAGAAGGCACGTCGGGGATTGTGTCCCGATTAGCCCCTCCGACACTCAAGTCAGTCTTTTGGTGAAGGTGAGATCGCTGTAAGCAAGGAAAAACTAGGACTATGATTGTACGTACCTTCATTATGACGAAAACATACCTTATATATGATACGGACGCTAGGGTTAGGTTTTCACGTAGACTCCTACTTCTGCATGAAAGGTTTCTCCTGGTAATGGGCTACGGAGATTATGGATCGGGCTTGGGTTTGACGTCCTTAATAAATGTACCGATCGGCTCGCGGGTCGTTGTGACTGGGTCTAGACCCAACACGACCGACCCGACCAGGTTGATTTTAAGTAGAATTGAGCCTGAGCGAAAATAATTTAAGATCTCTAAGCCTGGAAGGTTTTATCATTAACCTATTTGATTTTAAGTTATAACATAGTTTTATGAGCAATGCGTCTCATTGGGGGGTCAAAAAGTAGAAGCAATGGTCAAATTGAACTTTCCTTTTGCTTTGAATCGTATGTTTCCTATGACCAAAGACCGGTCTTAACCAAAAACAGGAAGCCATAGCCACGAACCATTTTTCCTCAGTCAACCTTCCCCTTGCTTTTTCTACTCGACATTCAAAAAGCTATCTTCCTTGTTTCTTCATGTTCTTCCCTTCTATATAATCCTTTATAATCCACTTACCATTTCAAGAAACTTACACTTGGACGCTTTTCGATTTCATGTCAGCTTTGGCTACCTCTTTCAGTATTTTCGTTAGTATTCCGGTTCCTGCATCATAGTGATCTGCTTCCAAGTTCTTTTACTGGTTGCAGAGCTTGGGCTTCATTCCAAAAATCACTTGCATTGAGAAAATGGGAGACTGGGCACTGAAGAATCTGATAGCTGAGCTGAGACTGGGAAGAGAGATAGCTAGACAGCTCCAAATCGATCTCAACGGGCCGTATTCTTCGAAAGAAACTTGCGAAATGTTGCTACAAAGGATCCTGAATTCTTACGAAAAGTCACTATCAATTGTAAATTTTAGCAGCTCAGGGTCAGGATCATCAGTTCCCATTCCAATGTCTGAATCGGCGCCCTCTCTAACCGGAAGTTCCCGGAGTGAAGACTCCGATCACGACCTCATAGATGGGTCCAAGAAGAGGTAAAATTAAATCCGATATGAATTTCACCCTTGTAATACAGTTCTGAATCTCAATGAATTGGTTGAACCTAATTGTATCGGTGTAATTATCTGACAGGAAGAGTATTCCAAGGCGGATGCAACTAGTTCGAGTCGATCCAGGAGTGGGAGTGGCAGGTTCTCTTGATGATGGGTTTAGTTGGAGAAAATACGGACAGAAATACATTCTTGGAACCAAGTATCCAAGGTTGGATTGGATCTCTATCTTGTCTTGTTCTTTCTTTGTTTCGAAACCTAAATAACTAAAGGTTTATGCTTGCAGAGGGTATTACAGGTGTACTCAACGAAACGTCCAAGGTTGCTTGGCGACAAAACAAGTTCAAAGATCTGATAATGACCCAACAATCTTGGAGATCACGTACCGAGGAAGTCATTCCTGTAACCGAGCCATTCATGTCCTATCTCCTTCTTATCAACAAGAGCAATCGCAGGACTTGGACTCTTTCATCGAACAGTCAATTCCTTCCTTTCACTTCCCGTCGACATCCATCGTTAAGCCTGAACCTCACAGGTTCTCTCCTTCCATGGAGGATAACAGCTTCATGAGCGACTTTTCTCCCTCGCTTATGTCACCTTCCAGAAGTGGGGTTCCCCGTAGTATTGGAGGAGACGAAAGTTTTTGCCAGAATTCGGGGTCTGAGCTCAATAATGTAATCTCTGCAGCAACCTCCGCCACTAACTATCCGACCAACGGATTCGATTTCAGGTTCGTGAACGACGAGTTTGATCCGAATTTCACCTTCAACAATAATCCTGGGTTCTTCTCCTGAGTGATCACTGCTAAGCAAGCGATCGCGTGGAGACCTTAAGCCTCTTGCATTTGGTACCACAAATTCTAGGCACGAAGTTGTTGGAGAATAGAATTTTGATTTTGTTTCATAACATGTTATGATTAATTTAGTAGTTGCTTGATCCATTGTGTAGATCCGAAAGTCGTATAGAATCTGCAGATAGTCTGATCTGATGAACAAAATGTTATTAGTTCTTTTTTTGAGATATATATAGCTAGTATGATCTGTTTATAAAGATGAAATGATTTAAAATAAGAACGAACTCTAAAAAATTCAAGCTTCGAGCTTAAGCTTATTGAAAATAATCTAAGGCTTAAACTAGTCAGACCCATTGTTTGAAAGTCTTGAATAACCAAAAGGGTGTTAAGTTTTGTTGAAAGGAAAAGTTGGTCTTTAGTTCCTTAATCCATTCAACAAAACTAACACAGAAGACTCAGTGGAATGAAGCCAAAATCCTATTGACAGACAGACCCATCGACGGTCGATTTGCTTGTCCAGGACAAGCACCTTAAAAGTCAAATATGAACTAAGAAAAATAAATATCCTCCTTGGAATCCAATTTCAAATCAAAATGAACCAATGTGGTCCAGGAAATTCATGCAACGTCTAACTCATATCACAATACATGGGACCATATATATGTTCCTTAATTTCCAAGCAAAGTTTGCCAATTCAGCAAAATTAATGCTTGAATACTTAAAATACACACACCAGAATTCATGCACTTCGAATCATTTTAAAATCATTAAAACATACAAATGCCATTTAGTGGTCCTTTCGTGTTTCCTCCACTCAAACACCCAATTCCGAGCTAACCTACTTAACTATAGTGGTTGGGAAAGGAAAAAAAGATTGGGACGAAAAAGTGTTTTATGTATGTAAGTATCAATTTTGGGATAGATCGATAGAACTGAATTTCTGCTTCAATATGGGTACAAATTGCAAGAGAGAGTAGGTACTTCTTTCCTTTCATAGGTGCATGCTTACCATTTCTTGGTAAAAAAAAATGAAAAAATAGAGCTGTAGAGAAATATTTAAGGGAAGAACTTATGATCAATTAAGCAGAATTTGCACAAAAAGTCAAGAGAGATTCAACAACATATGAATCAAATAAAAGATATCATTTTTAGTCAACTATATTATAACAATATTATTTTTAAATTTTAATGTGAAAATCAATCAACTTAAATATAACCTATTCAAATAGATTAAAAATGTCAACCCTAATTATTGTTAACATAACTTGTATAAATTTCTTGATTTATTAAATTTTTATTAATAAATAAAATGATTTTATCCAAGGATATGAACTAGACTACCTTTCTATTTAACCATCCTATATGGATCTATACTCGAGAGGTCTTGATCTTGATCTTATAAGTATAATCTCTTCCTACAACTTTAAGGATTTAATATTCTTGTAAATCTATCACTTAATTTTGAGTTATTGTTCACCAAAAAGAATTATAGAAATCTTATTAATTATTCAATTGTAAACAAGTTTTGCATATACTCATAACCTAATTTTCTTTATCATCAATTACTAAGCTAATTAATATCTACACCAAACTAATTAATATCTACACTAATAAAGATCTTCTTGGCTTTAAGAAAGAACAAAACTTGTTTTAGCTGATTGTATTATTAATTTGATAAGGGAGGTCATAATTGGATATGGGGTGCCGGCTCGTTTATGTTTGGCTGTGAGAAGACGTTGGCAACTCTAGGTGTGGCTTGATGATGATTCCTATGTTTCTATTTCTACTTGAATTCCATGTAACAGTGGCTTAAGTGGTAGTGGCATGAACGCTACTTTTCTTTTTTTTGAGTTTCCTGTACATGTTTGCTTTCTTGTACTTTGTAAATGTTGTTCTTTTTGTTATTTATAATATCTTCAAATTTCAAAAAAAAAAGTACAAAAAGAAAAGGTCTTAATCATAGTCATAATTGTACTGAAAAAAGGGTCTTAATTACTCAATCATATATAATAGCGTTAGTTTTAATAATAACAAAAACATTAATTTAAAAAAAAAACTCAAAAACATTGGCTAATTGTCACAAATCAAAAGAGTGTAAAATTCAGGTTCGTTATTTTTCATATTCATATCGAATAACTATCAGATATACTGTAACACCCAAATACCCCCTGGGATGATATGTGGATGCCACCCAAGACCGTACAATCAAATCAGACTAGTTCACACACAACATCTCAAACAGTGCTTACAATACATCACATCATACTGTCAGAAAT
>JAOQMR010000007.1:24259540-24271280 GCA_027563865.1 Erythroxylum pelleterianum
CCATGAATGCATGCCAAAATACTTAAGCACAATTAAGTACATAATCAATAAGCAATAACAAACGTAATTCGTACTAATTTTCTTTACTATTCTAACCCTAATTTATACACATACGTAAATTAAAATAAAAAGCTGTTGCACGAAGACAAAAATTAAATTTTGATTCAGGGCACAGAATTACAGTGCTGAAGTGAAGTTACAGGGAAAAAAAAAAAAAAAAAGCTCAAGAGTCCTGATCAATCACAAGAGTTTTCCTACGTACAAGTCACAAAGACTAGTCTACTGTTACATGTTGCTCGTAATTAAGAATATAGGTAAAAGCCTATACTCAAAATTTATTAATACAACTTCAGAGAAAAAGAGGAGGAGTTGTTAGGCATGTAGGGTAGTGAAGCAGGTTTAGCAGAAAGTTTGTTGAACTTGTTGGACGAGATCTTCTGCACTAAGTTGGCATTCAATTCCAATCTGTTAAACAAAAGCAGAAAATGTTCAATCGGTATCTTCGAGGAGGACTCCATGCAACTCCATAGTCATTCCACACTAGAAAACAACAAAAAGTTCTTGAAACTTTGAAACCCCAAATGGGGACTGTAAGAGTAAGATACCCTCTCTGCAACCCCCTCAGGTGGTAGCTTTTCGAGAAACGTGCAATGAGCTTCCAAGTCAGTGCTCAGTACTAGTAATACATGCAGTACAAAGTAGTAGCAGTAGATGTAGATGCTTTCTTTTTCTCATGATTTTATGCTGAAATCTTACAAGAAATGATCTCATCATTCACCAGAAACAAGACACATTCAAGTCAACTCTAACCTACTATCTCTACTATGAGCCAAAACGTTATAAATATGAGATGGGATATAGCAGAAGAAGCAAATTCATAACTATAGTTTTTGTAAATTGTCTTTTCTTGTCAGCAACTTTCAATGCTAGTGTCAATCATGTATTGAGGAATCTGAATCTTCAATCGAAAGATTTTTCTTTGTGGAAATAATGAAGAAGCTATTTAGTGCTCATAAGGTTTTTTACCTTGATAGTAAATGAATTAAGCATGGTTTCTTCAATGGTGTTAATGGTCACATCTAAAATCTCGAGGGAGAGATCTTCGAGGGCAGAGATTATCTTCACGGCTTGACCACGAATCCTTGGAGATGCTGTTTTCAAGAGAACATTCGGACCAGAGAACTTAACCTCCACGTCTGCGACTGAGGATTTAGAGTTGGCAACGAGTTCGTTCATGTTGTCGTTGATGGAGGAAGAAGCTGAAGAAGTTGGAGAAGGATCAAGAGCTGTAGCCATTGTTGTTGGAGAGCTAAGGTAACCTTGCTGGAGTACTCTAGGCCAGTAGGGACTACCTGGTTGTGGTGTTCTTGGGCTAATAGGTAAGTTAAGTCTAGGACTAAGTGGTGGTTTTCTAGGGCTAAGTGGAGTCAAAACCAACTTAGGGCTCAGGACTTCACTGTAAACTTTTCTTTGCTTCTTGGCCTCCAAGGATTGTAGAACTTGTTGCAACTCTTTGATGTAATCCACTACACCTCCGATTATGGATGCTTGATCCCCCTATGTTCCGCCATTATTGAACATGAAAAGCTTATGTAACCAATAACAAAGGAAGACCAGAAAAAAGGAACCAGAACACTAAGTTACTGCCACTTTCTTGATTCTATTGGTTTAATACATTTATGTACTCGTGAACTGTCCTTGAACAAAGAGAACCATAAAGAGAACAAACACTTCTATGTACCGAAGGAGAAACATAAAAAGATATATAGCAAGAACCAGAACGATAAACATGATATACCAATACTAAAATAGCATCAAGTTCCAGGAAGCTTCATGAGTTGGTATGAGTTATATGAATATGGCTTACTCTTTTGACATAGAAGCAAGGCATAAGCGATCTTAACACCGACAAATGCTCGTTCATTTGCTTTCTTCGGTTACGTTCGACGGTGATATGAGAAAATCGCTGTTGTCCATCTGGGTTTATCTCATCGGAAATTGCTGTGACTGTAGTCTTCTGTCGCTTATTGCTTCTCGGCGATGTTTCAAGCTCCGTCTCCGATTCTTGCAAGGCACTTGAAGATGTAGACTTATGCGACACCAGTGTCCTCGTTTTCTCCTTCTCCTTGGAGCTGACAACAACATCGACCAACGGCGTAGCCGGAGGGAACTCGGTGACGCTACCTAAACTCTCAAATATAGAGAATAGGTCGTTATTGTCGTCCCCGCCGTAGAAGGTGGTGTCGACAAATTCAGGTTCGTCAAGGAAACCAGACAAACTGTCGCTCATCGTTTCCCGAGAACAGGTAGTGGTAGTAAGAGATGAGTAAGTGGCAGAGAAAGGTTAAAGAAAGGAGAGGTTATGGATGAGACGATGATCATCAAGTGGAAAAAGGCACAGATCAAAAGGTGAATTTCAGGGTGGGGTTGTCAAGATCAAGAGTAAATAAGAGAAAACTGACGTGAAAGAGACTAAACTATCGCCATCAACCCTTTTGATGATCGATGAATCCTTGAGGTTTCAGGAATCCGAAACACAAATGGCCGTGAAACATACAAACAAAGCCAGTAAAAGGAGACTGAGGGTGTTACAGAGAGAAAGAGATATATAATAAGCCAGGAGCTTAGCTGAGAAAGAAGACCTAAAAGAGGCTGGTTTTGTTAGTAATCATAGCTCAAGGTCTAAAACCCTAGCTCTCCTCATCTTCAATTCTTTTGTAATATGTATATATGAATTGTTTTGGATAAGGTCATTAAACTAAGAACCTTCAGGATCTTTGAAATTATAATTTTATTTATGATTTACTACTCAACAACTCTTTATTTATATGGCAACCATAAATCTAAGATGTTTGAATATAAAAATTAATACTAAAATGACTTAACAATCACTTATTCAATAAATTAAACATTACAAAATCATCATCATCAAAACTTTGAACAATGATGGGACTATAAGAAAAGATGAAAATGAGCAAAATATTTAATTTGAAACGCTAGTATTAGTCAATTTTAAGTTTTTAGGTTTTAATATTTTTTATAATTCAATTAGTATTTTATCCACTACAGAAAAAGAGAAAATAAAATAGAAAAAAAGATCTTTAATATATAACCAAGTAGAATTTTCTTTTATTTCACTTAATTTTACTCATATATAAGTAAATTTCTCTCTTAAAATAATCAAATTTGTCATCATAGATATATATATATATATATATATATATATATATTATAAAGAGAAAATAAAAGAAAAAGAAAAACAGTTGCTGGTTGGTAGGTTATGAATTAAATCAAGATTCTAAATATAAATGTGTTGCTTGCCAGGTTTCGTGACTATGACAGCGGACTTTCTGTCTAGGTTCGATTGATTCAGCCATGAACTAATTATTCAGAGCTTCCATGCATTTCTTTTTATGTTATTGGGTCCCATTTTTCTTAAGAAATTTCATTTTCTCTTTGTCTTTGTCTTCGTTCCTAATAAAGATAATTGAGAAGACACCCAAAAAATAAATGAGTAGAGGGCAAAAAAAAAAAAAAACAAAGAAAACGATCTGCAAGTTGTGTGGAGGAGAGTTTGATAATTACGAAAGAAGACAAAGAATGTATCAACAGGTCGGCTTTCAATGCGCAGACACGGCATCTCCGTGTCTATCATAATCTTAGTAGTTACTAGTTTCTTCAATAAATTACAAACGTCCTATTTTTTTGGATTTTTTAATTATATGTTCAAATTTTTAGAAATTAGATAGTTTAATTCAAAATAAAATCTCTTTATTTATTTATTAATAATAGTTACTAATAACTGTCAAATAATAATTAATTACATTCCAATTGTATAGCATACACATGTGCATGCAATAACTGGACATGATCTCAATAATGTTAACAGATCAAATCGGGTCTTTCGAATAAGTTGTTTGAGCATAACTTGTCTTCAATACGTTGATATAACTTTTCAAATGATATCAAATTAAAGCAATGCGACTCGAATTGCCAAACCTACGTAATGAAGGTCCTAAGGACTCAATAGAGCATCCGAGTGGCAGTAACGGGACAAAAGAGTTATTGCAAATTGCAGCGCAGGAGTGTGGTTTCATTTACTTCATATTTCTTGTATGTCTCCTTACCTTCCAAATGAATACAAATTTTGGCTCTCACTCGTCAATTTTGGCATTTACGTCCCCTCAACAACCCTTTTTTCTATTATAAATGTTTGGAATTTGACGATTGCAAAATGGGAGACATTTTTGGTTCGAGTCTTCCAAGCTTGTTATGTTTCGTAACATCTGACTGATCCACTTGACAGAAACAAAAAAAAAAGAGGAATTTCTGGTTTGAGCTTTCATTTTCTTTAAGAAATCATAAATATCGAATATTCTATGCACATATGAGCCATGAGTGACACTCGAATTAATTTCTAACAAATTTTATAATGAAAGTATTAAGATATTTATTATGTCCTATTATTTAATTTTGACATTTTTTATTATTGGGTCTTCAAAATAATGTTTAAAAATCTAAACCAAGATATAGTGTAAATAAGTAACATTTCTTATTTGAGTTGGACTTTGGTATAAGAATTGCAATGAAATTAGAAGTCTACCGCTAATTGAAGTTCAAGTGGATTATGTCAGATTATGGATAGATCGTGCAGTTTTTCCACTGTAGTAAGGAAGGCTTGCATGATCAGTAATTTTTTGTTGGTGTCTTGACATTAGTTGATTAGTTATGGTATGGATATTGTAAGATAGCTATAGAGGTTCTTACGCGTGTTATCCTGCTTCTGGACTCCTTATATGAGTGACTTTGTGATTGCTTGGTTCTTGGTTTTGTTGGAGGTGTGTGCGTGAAAAGCACATTTTTTGGTCTGATTATTTTGGTGATTCGAAGGATATTGTGTGATTGCTAGAGTTAGAGTGGTGTGTGTTTGTGATCCATCATCTGGAATAGCAGTAAGTACATATGAGATCATCGTGGGATGAAGGATAATGTTAGTGAGTTGCAAATTTTGTGATGGTACGAGACACAGTTGATTGTTAGTGGGTATTGTATTTTTGTGGTTAATTTTATGACTTTTTGCAACTAATTTGGTGGCTGTATAGTGGTAGGTTGGTGGCTATTCCGTCTAATTTTGCAGCTGAGTTTACGTCCATAGTTAATCCATCTTTTTGCTGCGTTTTCTATTGATTAGGTGACGTAACTGGGCTGAATAATTGTTGATGACCAGCTACATTATTTCCTATTGTTAAATGATAATTGAGGGTTGTCTTGGTCAATTTTGTGGTTATCGTTTTTGGTGTTAGTGTGTGAAAATTTCATAAGTTTTTTGTGACTTTGTAGCTGTTGTCTTTGTTGTTAGTTTGGTGCGAAAAACTTCAGTAGTTGTCGTGGTTGTTATAGCCCTTTGTGTATGACGTTTCGGTGAAGAAACGTTTACTGATTTCAGACGATTTGTGGTTGTTGTGCGTGAAATTTTCAGTCACGATATTGAAGCTTCATAACAGATCTTTCAATGAACAACTTCTTATTCTTTCTTTGATGAAGCGACATATTTAAGGGAGGACGAGTTTCTTTTATCTTTTATTATAATTACTACATAATACTTATCATGTAGTTAATTACATAAACTAATGTCACTGTGTATGATAAGACTGCCAATAAAAATCATAAATAGGTTATTATTAGCCAAAAAGAAACAATGTTTAACACGAAATACCACATTATCAAAAATGTAATTTGTATTAAGCTAAAGTAAGAGAACTAAGAATTAACTTCTCCTACAAATATTAACAATAAAAGAGGTTGTCCTCTCAAGCTAGAATCCAACGTAGATTGGCTATTTTGGATGGAAACCTAATTATGTCCTATATTTGGTCCCATACGACAAATAGCTACTTATTATTGCTACTTACAATACCCTAAAAATCCTCTATTATTGCTACTTACAATTTCGATCCAAACATGATCTAGACTTTGGCTTGTGGGTAGCCTCGGTAACTATTTAATTTATATATGCTTTCCCTTTCGAGGGTCTCTCTATCATACACAGCCTACAGATTGATGATATATAGGCTATGGCAGATGTAGATAAAGCCTCCCTTCGTCAGCTTCTTTGAACATAATTTCAGAATCGAATTAAATGCATGCATGCAACCCTATTATCATGTACAGCGCCCTAGTAGACCACGTATGTGAAAAATGAAACAAAATTTAATGGAGTGGGACTTTCTAATTCAAGAGGTTATATGTTCAACGGCACTGAAAAAAATAATTTCTTTTTTAGAAAAAAGAAAAGAAATTACTCCCTCCGATTCATAATAAGTGTCGTTTTAAATACATTTTAATTATTCAAAATAAGTGTCATTCTTGCTTTTTATGTATGTTTGTAATTTTACTTCCAAAATTAACCTTTAATTTCTCTCATCTTAATTACACAGATAACAATTTCAAGACAATTTAACTTGCAAAATCCAAGTAATAAAATAATTTCTCTCTTCACGAGGTAACTTCATGAGAGTATTAATAAGGGTATATTTATAATTTTATTATCTTTCTTAATAAGTGTACATTTTTCTAAAACGACACTTATTATGAATCGGAGTGAGTATAATTTACCTAAAATTTTGAAAAAAATGGTTGATTGAGAATAAAAATATAATTTTTTATAAATAAACAATTTATTATAATTATCTTAAATTATTTATTTGAATCGAATTATATATATTAGTTTGAGTCATATTTAAGAAATTAAATTTAGCAATATTTGATTATAAATATGTTTTATTATTATTTGTAATGAAAACTAAAAGATATTTTCTAAAAAATTAAAAATTATTAAAAGTATCTCTCGAAAAGTTTAAAGATCATTATTTAAATCATAACAAGATACGTTAAAGTTATTTCCAAGTCAAATTATAATTAAAAATTGTAATTCATTTAAAAATTTGAAGGGAAAAATTGATAAAAATAAACATAATTAATATATAAATTATTATATCCAGGTCACAACTTAAATATATATAATCATGGGACCTTCGCAGCTTCATTAACTTCCGTAGCTGAAACATCATTTACTAGAAACCCACGAAATGTATGAGCAAAACATTAACTGCACATTTACCTCTGCCCCCTTACAAACTCTGTAGTACTGTACATATTTATTATATGCTAAATTCTCAACCCTGCCTGCCCATTACCGCCGGTAATCCGCCGGAGAACGTTGGAGGTTCATCGGGAGTTGTGTGGAGGAAAACGACAGTCGGATGGTGATGTAAAGGACCCACCAACTTGATTGCTGATATATTTTCATTTTCTTGTGACGTCCACATCTTGGGACTCACTACATGTGAAAACCTAAAATCTTTAATATATTTGAAAATTTAAAATTTATGTGATTAACAAGTTATTACTTATTAGTGTTTTACCAAATTTTATCCATCGGTAAAATTAATGAAAATATAAAGCCAATGATTAAAAAACTCAAATCGGTTCAACCGATTTAATCGTAAAAACCTTTTAAACGTTCAATTTTTTTAGTTTGATTTTTAACTTTTCGGTTCGAATTTTAACTTTACAGTTTGATTTATTTTAATAATTCTAATTGTTAAAAATTGATAAATTTATTAATTAATCAGTTAATTTTCATTAATTAATAAATTTTTATGAACCAAAACAAATCGCTTAATTTATATTTAATAATTTTTTTCAATTAACTTTTAAATTTTTTATAGATAAGAACAATCTCTTTCAATTATATTTCAAATTTATTAATTTGATTCAATATTTAGTTGGTTTTATGACGGTTCAATATCGGTCGAACATTTTAAACCTTAAACCTTAAACCTTTTGTCTTATCGATTTAACTTTCAGTCTAATTTTTAAAATATTGATAAACCTACGTGTCCAAAATGTGAATAACATCTCAATTTCTAGAGTTTTGTAGTATTTATTGCTTTTATGTTCTTTTCTTTATATTTCCAAGGAATACTTGGCAGAGAATTTGTCTTATTTTCAAATTTTCATACATTGTTTTTTTTCTCATAATTCTAAATGGGAGTTAGAACCAAATTAATCACACACTTACTCATTAAAAAAATATAACCCATTTTTCGAGTTATTTTTATAAGAAAAAATTACATTTTAGATATTTACATAATAAACTCTTCAATATGAATATGATTCGTAAATTATTTAACCTTCAAATACTAGTTCATAAATTACTTAATTTAAATTAATTAATTAATAAATCAATGAAAAAGATACTCGAATTCACTTTAAAGAATTCCATGAAGCAATTAGAGCATTATGTGATAACCACAAGTTGGAGGCTACAGCCTACATGTGGTGAATTGAATGTGATAAGCCACCACAAAATATTAGTGTCAGAAATGTCTGCCGGTTTAATACAATGAGACAAAAGTTCTTAAACTTTCTTCTGTCCTTATAGAAATAAATTGAAGTTGTAGCCCTAACTCTTTGTTGACGGTGACCAATCAGATACAGAGATATACATATATAGTCTCCATGAGTGCAGGACTGTTGCAACAATTGGGACCTTAACAACAAATATTAGTTGTTAGTATTGGCCAGGCTCCAAATTCAACCCTCAAAAGATAGCTGTATATGAGCCTTTTAGCACGATATAAGTTTGGGTTGGACTCAATAATTTTATGTAACTAAGCAGAGAACAAAAGAATATGGTGGACCTGACAAAGCTTAGCCAAGTAAAGGGTTTTGAAAGGCGCCCCTTTGAAGGATTTGAAAAAGACTCCTTCGGCTATCGACCTGTCGTGCTTAAATATAGGATGAGACAAAGTATCGAACATTTGGTGGGATCTGTTCACCTCTGCTCTCTGCACAAAGAAAAGATTGCAACTTCTGTCTCCTCTGTTTGTAATCTGAATGTATAATACTCCTCCTAGATTGTAAGACTCTCACAAATCAGTGTATGTAAGGTGTTGGTTCTGTGTGTAATGAAAGGAATGAAACTCTACTGTTGTATTCGGATGAAACAGAGAAATGCTGGTTTTTATACGAAACTAGCTTCTGGTTTTGTAAATACTGAATAACACTAGCTAATGCTTCTTTCCACTTCTACTATTCAACCACTAACTTGCTAGTGAGAATCAAAATAACAAGAAAGAATGAAACTTGAATGATGATGAGCTTGTATATAAATTTTCTGGTTTTTTTCATACATCCATCATATCCGAAAATGAAGAGAGTGGAGCTTTATATCAGCTCTTCCATGTTCTGTTACATTTTGATCTTAAACTGGAAAATAAAGACTTGGAGTGATGAATAAGAAGACTAGTACAACATTTCCTGATTTGGCTAAACATAAAAGCAACTTCTTTTGTCTTTAACATAACTAAAGCTAACATTTGCTAAAACAGAAAAGAACAACAAATAATTCCTCTGCAGTTGTTTGATTCTTCATCTCCAAAAAACTGACATGCAAATCTGATTGTCAGTTGTGGATTAACACTTGATTAACACTAAACTTGATTCTACTAATTAAACCTTTCGAAATCTGCTTCAATCTTCTGCTGGTTTTTTCTCTACACTTTCGGTTACTTCCTTCCTGGTTACTTCCTTCTAAGTAACTAACTGGCTTCTGCTGTGTTTTTCTTCAATCTGCATTTTCATTTTTCATCCCTTCTTTGCTTTGTGTTTCATCCATCTGATCTTTAACTTCACTGGTCTGATTCACGCATTGTTGAATTATGCTTATGATCATCAATTCCAATCTCCAATTGCATTTGAACTCAATCGGCTTCCTTTTCAACTTCTTCTTCTTGGTTATCTTCATTGCCATTGCCAATTCTTCTGCCTATTTTTTTTCTGTCTCAATCTTGTCTCATAAATGTCATTCAAGATACAAAATAGGGAAAAAAAATGAAAAGAGAATCCTGGCGGCAAGTAAATCTACCAAGAAGCATAACTAACGAACTAACTAACCCATTATTACATGACCATTCCAAGATTTCACCCATAAACCACTCTAGACTTTTTTTGGACATCTTGGTCTCATCATTGTGTGCTTCTAAACCAGTTGGGAATTAGGAGGGAAGAAAGCTTAAGGAAAAGGAAGAAAGCAAAAATAAATGGGAATTTGATTAGAATGAGAGAAGAAGAAGAACAGCACTGGTCACATGGTTATGCGTGTTTATAGGTCAACTAAACTCGCGGGGAGACAGAGACAGACAGTCCCCATATGTTTGGAGCTCTCTATCCTACGTTCGGTTGCGTTTTAACCAAAACTCCTATAAATAACAAGTTCAGATGCTCCCCCGTCCACAATTATCACCTTTTATAACTCCTCAGCTTTCATTTTTAGCTTTGTTCAAAGAGTTCTAAACCTTCTTTACTCTCTACTCTTAAGACTCTCTCTCTCTCTTTCTATATATATCTGCATTTTGTTTCTTCCGGAGAGAGGGAGAGTTTTTGTGTGTGAGAAAGCAAAGAGATAAAATAGACAAGAGAGGTAAAGAAAGCTATGGATTTCACCAACTTTTCGTTCAACGTTTTTCTTATAATTGCTGTCTTGTATGTGATGATCTTCCCTTTAGCACAATCTTCTGCTCCTGCACCATCACCAACCAGCGACGGTGAGTCCTTTCTGTTCTTTGGCTTTTGTTTGATATTTAAAATGATCATGATCGAGAACCCTTTTGACGAACAGCGTCCATCAAGTTTTCGAAGTTTAATGCCTATATGATCACTTTTTACTCATAAATTTGGTTTCTTTTTATCTGTTACACATTTGCAGGAACCACAATAGACCAAGGAATAGCATATGTTCTAATGCTGGTGGCTTTGGTGCTCACTTACCTTATCCACTGATTCTTCATCAGTCGAAGAAAAACCAGTCATGACCAAGAACAGCTTGAGGGGTTGTTAATGGGTAGAGTTCTTGCAGTGTAACCCTTTTTCTGTTCTTTCGAGAGTTATAGGGTAGAGTTTTGGTTATGGGGAGTGTTTCATGTTATTTGATCTTTCAATGACAGTTCTCGTTAGATTCTTCTTTTTTATTATTTGTTTTCTATTCTTGCTTAGGTAAAATACGCAAGTTTTTAATTATTTTTGGAAAAAAATTATACTTCTTAAGATTATAAATTCAATTTGAACCCGATAAACTCGAATTAAACTAATATTTATTAAAATATCTAAAATTATTATTTTCGAGTCGTATTTAGTTCTTTATTTTTTATCTTTTTTTAAATTATATATTCCCTCTCGATTGTTCTTTAACTTGGCATAAACAGAAAATGAAAGGAAGATTTCCATTAAAAATTTTGCCACCTTATACATAAGTAATTGTAAACAAGAAAAGATTTAAAGATGAATCTAACTTAATATGTAAGAAGAAAACTAGATGAACCAATTAGTAGTAATTCAGAAAATAGCAAGTGAAGTAGAAGAGAAAGCAGCAGAGTTTTGAGTAGAACGTTAACTATAAGGCTATCAAATTATAGTAAAAGCTGCTTTTATTACCTTAAAGATGTAATTTCAGGTTTCCAGTTTCCAACAACATTGGAATGACAGTTTAAAGTAAGAATTCCTTAGTTCCTAGACATAGCATTGGCCTCTACAAAACCTACACAGACACAACTTCTTGGTGCAGAAGAGATGTCCTACACCTTAAAACATTGATGTAAATCACACGTTAATATATCGAACAATAATAATGTCAAGATACACAAGAAAGGGGGGTTTGAATTGTGTAACCTTTTCGATT
>JAOQMR010000007.1:24290704-24307301 GCA_027563865.1 Erythroxylum pelleterianum
AAAATAGTGGCTAATTTAATCTTTTTCTTTAAAAATTAACGGTATTGAAAGGTAGTTTTTGGCAAGTTGTGGTTTGTCTTCTTCAAGACCATGCCAAGGTTTAATCAACTTTGATTTTTGACGTTATAAATGAGGGTGTATGAGTCCTTCAGGTGGTAGTTTGCATGGAAGTTTCTCAGTTCCTGCCCTCCGTTACACTGATTGGACCGTTTTAAGTTATTCCATTTGTGTTCGATTAAATATTTTATGGGAAAAGGATAATGAGAAATGGTCTTAGGCACTTTCCTTTAAATAAATGATAATGGTTTAATTAATGATCTGGTGGGTTTTATTTTTAATACTAATTTCATTGACTTAGATAAAATAACTTGACTGAAGAATTTTTTCAACTTTTAGTATTTGGAAATATCTCCTCAGAGATTGGAAATCAAAACATAGTACTTGGAAGTTGGAATTACCTCCTGAAAAAATTGGAAATCAAAAATCAAAAATAAAAAAATCTAATTCATCACAAACAGGGTTGGGTTGGACTCCAATCCCGAACTTGAATTCAACTCTTTTTAAACTCTAAATTCAAATTTAAACGAAGTTAAATGCTCAATTTTAGTAAAAAAAAGCAAACCGATTTAATTAATTTATCATAATTAATTAGTTCAAAATAATAATAAATTCTAAAATTAAAACTCAATTTAATTAACTAAACTCAACCCAATACCTTATAACAAATTGGACCAAACTATTGAAACCTAATTATTTTGCTATCCCTATGTACAACATCTGCAACCAATAAGAGTCCTATTCAAATGCAAAATTTGAAGAGGTTTATTAACACGCAGTACTACTTTTATCTAGTAAATAAATTATTTCTAATTGACCCATATGTAATGCAAAATAGTAATAATATAAAATATAATTAAATACGTATAAAAATAAAAATATATAGTGCAATACATTATGCAGTATATAAAAGGTTAACAACAAAAGATAAAATAAACAAATAAATATATAATCGAAAAAAAACAAGTGGAAGAGTAAATACACTAGTCGTTACAAAACTTAAGAGAATGAAAATGATCTCTTTATAAGAGACCTTTTATTTGTATTTTAGTATACCAAAATTTTCTATCTTAGGTCATGTCCTTAGCAAATTTCAACAGTCATATGATGCTTGATTACTTCTCCTGATTCTTCTTAGGCCATCTTTTTTTTTCCTTTTATACACTCTAGGTAATATTTGCTAGCATCTTCTCATTATGAATATTTCTTTTTAACATATTTGAACCGCATAAGCTTTTTTTATCTTAATTTTTTAAATATTAGTCACTTTTAATTTGTCATTTACCAATACATTCGTAATCTTATCTCTTTTAATAAAATTACATATTCAATAGAACATTTTTATTTTCGTGACTATTAACTTATGATTATGCAATTGTTTGCTATGTCAACACTCTTCTTTAAATATGATGGCCACCTAATTTGTCAATAATATAATTTATTTTTGAAGTTGAATGTAATAAAACTCTGGAAGCTATTGGACTATATCTTCGATAGAAAATATCAGTATTCAATATTTAAATTCATCAAAGGCAAATATAAACCCACTTGATGTTCAAATCAAATATAAACTAAAGATTCTAATCTACATTTACGACATCAATAGGGTTAACAATTATTGACAAGAACACGGCGTCAGCAACCGAGAGCGCTCTCTCCAACCCCCCCAATTCACCCTCCGAAGAAACTTCCGAACATTGACGCCGACAACCTGATTCTCGGACCACCTGCTCCGGCATCAACAAATCGTCACAACTCCCAAGTTTTGCTCCGTAGTCCGTACTCACCTATGGATTCTGAGCTCGCTCAACCTCCACCATATTTTGACTCTCAGACGATAAATACTTTTCCTGATTGCTTGGAGAACAGGAAAAGTGAAATGATGCGGAGGTGTATGCTTTTCACTTTTGCTCATCCAACGTATCTTACGTTTTACATAAATGTGACTTAGAAAAGAGTTGGAACAGTGGGAGATCAAAATTTCCATTTTTTTTAACCTTTTAGGGCGCGTTTGGCGGCTCCATTGAAAGTGACGCCTTTTTTTTCAAGGTTTTTTGGTTTTTGGCACTATAAAACAGGTCAGGCCATTTTAGAGTTTCTGTTTTTTTTTCCCTTCAAATTTTCAATAATTATAAAATTATAAAAATTAGTTTTAAATTTTTTCACAATTTAATTACCAATCAACTGAATATATATTATTTAATTATTTAATATATTAAAAATATAAATAATTTAATTTTATATTATATATTTAATTAACTAAAATTAATCATGAAATTATGAATAATTTAATTTTACTTAATAATTTTACTTATTTTTGTAATTAAATTTAATAATTATTAATAAATACAAATAAATTCGAAAATATCTTCAAAAATATATATATTTGAAATAAAATTTGATTTAACAATTAAAATATATTTAAAATAAATATTAATTTATAAATAAAACATATTTTATTTTTATTTTAATAAAAATAAAATAGCCCTCAAGGGGTATGGCTTGATGGCTGAGAGTGGGACTTGGCTTCGGTTAGGTCTCAGGTTTGATTCCATGCTAGCCCCTCTTGTAAGAGCCTAGGGCAGCCAGGGTTTTACCTATAGGTGGAGAACTAGTTGGGCCCTCGATGATGAGATGTGCCTGCTTGGCCCACCTGTGGGGTGGTACGCCAGTTGGACCTTCGAAGAGATGTGCCCGCTTGGCTCGCCTACGAAGTTTTCTCGAATCTAAAAAATGATTTATTAATAGTTTTAATATAATTTATATTTAAGTTTTATTTAATATGTAATTATTATCAGTGATAAAAATATAATTACATTGACATTCCAAACTAGATTTTGTTTTTGTATTAAAAAAACAGAAACCGAAAATAAAAACTAAAAATTGAAAATTGAAAACTAAAAACTAAAAATTAAAAAATTAAAACTACAATAGAAAAAAAGAAATGGAAATAAGCAGTCTCTCAGTAAAAAAAAGAAAAAAAGGTTGAAATTTATAGTCAAACAGAGTCTTCTTCTTCTTCTTCTTCTTATTGATATTATTATTATTATTATTTACAATTAAGTAGAGAGATATTTGCTTATTCTAAATGAGTATTTTGGATTGTATTTATATCTTGTGATCAAATCCTAATTTAGAATTAGGACTTTTTTTGGCACAAATAATTAAGAGTTAGTATATAGTTTTGGTTTATTATAAATCTAGGAATTTAATGTTTGACGTAAATATTCATAGACTTGAAAAGGTATTAAAATATATATCTTTTAACATGAGATTATTGTTAGTTAGATATATTTTATTTAATTTTGCAATAGTTAGTTTTTTTTACATATAGGGTTGACATAACAGGTTGAATTGAATAGGTATAATCTAAAATTAATCAATGAAATTTGTTTAAATTATCATTTGAGTTAATAATTAAAATTTAAAATATAATTTAGTTTAATCAACAATAACAACTAAAAATTCCACTGAAACACGAGATTTGGGGAGGTCCAGTAATATGCAACTTTACCCTTAACTAGAAAAGCTGTTTCCAAATGACCTCATGAAAAAAGAAAAAGAAAAAGAAATAAATAAATAAAAATAAAATGAAATAAATAAATACTTAATAAGTAAGATATGAAATAAGTAATAAACTAGATATTTCAATAAAGAAATAATAATAATAATAATAATGATAATGATAATTAATATTATTATTCATAATAATAATATTAAAAATAATAATAATTAACACAAATTAAAATAATTTAAACTTTTAAATTATTTATGTGTAAAAAATGACTTTAATTTTGACTCAACTTATTATCATCGTTGTTCTAAAAACTGACTCGGATCGACCGGTTTGACCGAAAATAATATGAACTTACTGGTTTTCTGGTTCGGTTTCATTTAATAACTTGTAAAAAACTGGTTCGTTTATCACCGAACCGAACGGTTTATCAAAGAATCGGTCGGAACCGATCAGTCAACTTCATAAATAAACCTCTTTACCATCTTCACTTCGAAGATTTCATTGTCATCACTTCCATTTCTTGGTAAATAAAGGTGATTGTTTTGAATTTCTCTTCACCCTCTGATGTTTTGTTTGCTCTATCTCTGTACTTTTTGAGTTTCAAATTTTTTTTTTGTATCTATTATAATTTTTAATATGGATAGAGTGTAGAGCCCATTAACAAGAATTTAGTTTGGGTTGACTATTATCAAAATAACTAGAACTAGTCATTTGAATAGTTGGCTCTTACTACTTATAAATCTTTTAAAAATTTCATGTTTAGTTAATATGAGTACTCTAACACTCCTCCTCAAGTGCAACTGGGACTGGACATCTAGATGACACTTGAAATGAACACAACAGTGACCGAACCTGGCCGTTGGGACTGGGCATTCAGACGGATAACCAAGAAATTAAGAATTCGGACCTTACTTGCTTTGATACCATATTAAAATTTTTAATATGAGTAGAGTGTAGAGCTTATTAACAATAATTGAGATTGGGTCAACCATTGCCAAAATGACTAGAATTAGTCATCTGTATAGTTGACTTTTATTATTTATAAACCCTTTAACATTTTCATATTTAGTCAATATGAAGTACTATATAGTGTCCTCTTTTTCACAGTGTCAATCGCCTGATTAGAGATTCTTCTCAAAGATGGTGGATGAATGGAGGCGTATATGTATGGTTTAGTAAAAGCACATTAATCTCTGGGCACTAAGGTGTAAACATTAGCCCAACTAGGTAAACACAACATACACACAATTATATTTATCTGACTATCCTGATATCGATGTCGAAAAAGTGAAGGAGGTCCTTGTTTGTCCTTCCTCCCAATGCGCCATACTTGTTTGAAGCTTTAAAGCTTTGATTTTCTTGAGTTTGAAAAGAAGTGATTTCCCAATTCCCCTTACTTTGTCCGAAATGCATAGAAGACTAGAAAATGCACATTAAAAGCTTAAGTGATGATGCGAGAAACAGGCATCATGAATTTATAGTGGCAATTGAGGATCATCTTTTGAAAATTCAAAGCTCATTAAGAGAAGCTGCACTTTGTGAAGGAAAGACATCATTGCCTTAGGTGCATTTGGACGTAGCAGAGAACATAAATTGGCCAGTTTTTATATATACAAGTTATTAAACGAAATCGAGCAATCAATCGGTTTATATTATTTTCGGTTGAATCTACCGGGGTCATTTTTAAATAAATGCCATAAATATATATTTATCAATCCACCGTATACTTGAAAATTTATACTTGTTAGCTTCACAAAACTAGTTTCAAAGTCTTGATATTTCTAGGCTTCTAGCTTCCAGTTCCATCCGTTCCTTGGCCAGACATCAACGGCAGATTCTCCTCGATCTCATTCTAGCCGCCGTCTTTATCGAATAATTCTTTTAAAGACAAACCTTTTGTTTATGTTACCAAAAACGTGCAAAAAAATCCAAGCATGTTGGTGAATCCTAGCACCATGAGAGAATGCTTAGGCCTGTCTGATTCTGAACCTTGTTTCAATATATAGGTTTGAACAACGAACGTCCCAACCATCGCTCCCAGTTTTTCGACCGCCGCACTCAGTTCATGACACAGACATCTCATCCTTGTCGGAAAGAGCTCCGCCGCCAAGATAAACGTCGTTGAATTAGGTCTAAAGTTGGTGAAAACGAATGTCAGTCCAATATTACAGCGAATAGAGCAGGGTTCTCGTCTTTTAAGTAATCGTACTTCATGATGAAGAGTAATTTGAAAGTTGATCTAGATACATGCATGTTTAAAGTCTAGATACATGGATATTTAAGTTCATTGTTAGGAGTTTAATTATGTTCATGTATTAGTTACATAATTAAATATTGGTCCATGTATAGTTTTGAGTTCATGTATTGTTTATTTATTTCATTAATAGGTTCATGTACTTAGATATGAAGAGTCATGTTTGTACCTATAAATACCTCTTTGTACTTGAACTAAAATCATTCAAGTGAAATATAAAATCTTCTTCTAAACAATTATCTCCTCTCTAAACCTCCTTACTTCTTAACAAAGTGGTATCAGAGCCAAGTTCTTTGAGAAGTGGAAAACAATGATGGAGTACACTCATTTCAATTCCCTCGCCTCATAAAAAAAATTATGAAACATGGCGTCTTCACATGAAAGTCGTGCTTGGCTCACAAGGTGCTTGGGAGATTGTAGAGAAAGGTTTTATACAACTTTAAAGTGAAGCCGATTTATCTCAAAATGAGAAAGATGCTTTAGCAAAGATCAAAAAGAAGGATCAACAAGCCCTCACCCTCATCCATCAATGTCTAGATGATTCAATGTTTTAAAAGGTGGCCGATGCAACCACTTCAAAGGAAGCATGGGAGATTTTCCAAAGTTCCTTTCAAGGAATTGATAAGGTAAAAAAGATTCGACTCTAATCATTGCGAGGTGATTTTGAATCTTTGCATATGAAGGAATCCGAATCAATCTCGGATTATTGTTTATGAGTGATGGCCATTGTGAATCAAATGAAGAGATATGGAGATCAAGTTGAAGATGTTCGAGTAGTAGAGAAGATTCTTTGTTCCTTGAACCCAAAGTTTGATTATGTGGTTTGCGTCATTGAGGAATCTAAAGATCTAGACTCTTTGACACCTTAACAACTAGAGGACTCTTTACAAGCTCGCGAAGACAAGATCAAGAAAAGGCAAGAAGAACCTTTGGAGCAAGCACTTAAAGTAAGGGTTGTGTTAAAAGATGATGATGAAGAAAGCTATCAAAGAGGAAGAGGATCAGGACGGTCGAGGATATGGTCCTGGTCGTGGTTCGAGGTCAAAAACGAAGTTACGGAGGAAGAAGTAAAGGAGTTTATAACGCCGCCAACAATGATGGAAACAATCAATCATACAAAGGCTAGGGAAAATCAAGAGGAAGAGGAAGAGGAGGTTACAATTTTAGACAAAATGAGAGGAGGTATGATAAGTCTAATGTTGAATGCTACAATTGTTATAAATTTGGAAATTTTTCTTGGGAATGTTATGCTTCACCTAATCAAGTTAAGGAGCAAGTCAATATTGTTGATAATAAGCAAGGAGACGAAGAGTCCACTTTATTGCTAACACTCAAATATTATACAAGTAAGGATGAAAGTACATGGTTTTTAGATAATAGAGCAATCAATCATAAGTGCGGACATAAAGGCAAATTTGTGGAACTTGATGAAAAGGTGGAAGGCAACGTTTCTTTTGGAGATTCGTCAAAGATTCAAATTTGTGGAAAAGATACCATTCTAATTTCTTCAAGAGATGGAAGCCATAAACTTATTAATGATGTCTATTATGTGCCAAAATTGAAAAGTAATATTTTAAGTTTTAGGCAACTTCTTGAAAAAGGATATGAAATCCACATAAAAGATTGTTGTCTTTGGCTTAAAGATCAACATGCTCAATTGATTGCTAAGGTGTTTATGTCGAAGAATAGAATGTTTACGTTGAATATCAAGACAATCGAAGCAACATGTTTAAAGGTGGATGTGAAAGATGAAGCATGGCGTTGGCATATGAGATTTGGACACTTGAATTTTGGAGCACTCAATGCATTAGGAGATCAATACATGGTAAAAGGAATGCCCTCCATCAACCACCTACATCATTTATGTGAAGCATGTTTACTTGGTAAGCATTCAAGAAGGAGTTTTCCAAAAGAAGCGGTGACAAGAGCAACTTCACCACTTCAACTTATTTATATTGACGTGTGTGGACCAACCAAGCCATTATCAATAGGTAAAAGTAGATACTTCTTACTTTTCATTGATGATTATAGTAGAAAAATATGGGTTTATTTCTGAAAGCAGAAATCAAAAGCATTTGAAGCATTTAAGAAGTTCAAAGAACTTGTGGAGAATGAAAGTGGCTATACAATTGAAGCCCTAAGGTCCGATAGAGGAGACGAATGCACATCTAAGGAGTTTCTTGATCTCTGTGAAATACATGGAATCCGCTGTTGGTTAACCGTCCCAAGATCACCCCAACAAAATGGAGTAGCCGAAAGGAAGAATAAAACAATTCTTAACATGGCTCGATGTATGTTGAAGGCCAAAAATATGCCTAAAGAATTTTGGGTTGAAGCTATTTCTTGTGCAGTTTATTTTTCAAATCGGTCTCCAACGAGAAATGTCAAAGATCCAACTCCATAACAAGTGTGGAATGGAATGAAGCCTAGTGTTGCTCATTTAAGAGTTTCTGGAAGCATAGCATATGCTCATGTGGCGCAACAAAAAAGATCCAAGCTCGATGATCGAAGTGTTAAGTATGTATTCATTGGCTATGACCAAAATTCCAAAGGCTATCGATTGTACAATCCAAGCAATAGAAGGATTGTTATGAGCAGAGATGTCGAATTTGATGAAGAAGAAATATGGGATTGGGAGACACAAAAAGAATGCACTTATGATTTTTTCCCCATACTTTGAAGATGAAGAGTAAGAAACCACAAGAAATATTCAAAAGACAACTCCACCTGCTTCTCCAATTACGCCTCACTCTTCTTCATCCATTCGTGGAGAAAGTTCAAGTGATGGAGCACGGAAATAAGGAGTATTTATGACATTTATGAATAAACAAAAGAAATCAATGATGTTGATGTAAGTAATTTCCTGTATCTTCTTGTAGACGATGAATCTTTAAATTTTAGGGGGGTCGTAAAGGACAAAAGATGGAGACAAACTATGGAGGAGGAGATCAAGGCAATAGAGAAAAATAATACTTGGGAATTATCAACTCTTCCTAAAGGTCATGAAGCTATTGGAGTCAAATCGGTCTACAAGATAAAAAAGAATGTCAATAGAGATGTAGAGAAATATAAAACAAGGCTCCTTGCTAAAGGCTACAAGAAAAAAAATGAAGTGGAGCTCAAGCATGTGAGGACTAATGCGGATATTTTTATGAAATCACTCAAATTTGAAGTTTTTCAAAATTTAATGACAAGATTTGGAGTTCGAAAGAAAATTTCAAATTAAGGGGGAGTGTTGAAGAGTAATTTAAAAGTTGATCTAGATACATGCATGTTTAAAGTCTAGATACATGGATGTTTAAGTTCATTGTTAGGAGTTTAATTATGTTCATGTATTAGTTACATAATTAAATATTGGTCCATGTATAGTTTTGAGTTCATGTATAGTTTATTTATTTGGGTCATTAATGGGTTCATGTACTTAGATATGAAGAGTCATTTTTGTACCTATAAATACCTCTTTGTACTTGAACTAAAATTATTCAAGTTCTTCTAAACAATTCTCTCCTCTCTAAACCTCCTCACTTCTTAACACTTCACTCCCATGAACAATATGAATGTGGACATCATTAGAAAGCCGACAAGTTGGATAATGAAACATCCGAACTTGTCGATGAGAAGCACAGTGAACAGGTAAACTGGTATTGTTCCGAAGAATGAGGAGACGAAGATGGCTCGTGACTGCTTATAGGCTTCCTCCAGAGGATTCACTTTAATGGGGTCTTTAGTTAGCTTCAACGCTGGGAACAACTCTCTTTGTGTCAGGTTTCGTGAATAAAACGCCACATCTAAGAGCATCCAACTGCACATCGATCCTAGAAAAAAGAGGAAGAAAAAGAAGATTAGAAATTTAGCATAGAACTAAAAGATGTATGCGGTGGTTAGAAATCCCAGTATGGTGATGACCAAGACGGTAAAATGGTACTTTTGTGTGGGAGCATTGTCCATGGCATTGAGAAGAGCTAAATTGTTAGAAACCATCTTTGTTGATGATGGTGGTCGAAGATTGAGTCACTTTATAATGATGTTATTGTTCTTCCAGCTTCAGCCTTGTCACATATATGCTTTATTTTTCCCTGTTTAAAAATTAAAGACAAAGGCATATAAAAAGTTTGTGAAATCTGAGAATACCTAGAGGTGAAAGATTATTGAGAAATTAGATAGGTCCTTTGAAAGAAAAATTTACACGAATCACCCACTAGTGTTTGTTTGCTTTTCTTCACAGATCACACCTTTGAAACTCTACATCTCGATATGTACTCGATCACAAGAATGATAAAGTAAAATAAAAAACTACTACTCCAAAAGAATTCCTCACATCTTACCTGACTATCATATATTATATCTATATTATGTATGATTTTTATTATTTAATAAATAAAATATCAAAATTTATAAAATAATTATATACACTTTCATATGTTTTAATTTGTTATTATTTTATTTTTTTTGTCAGGGAGCCATGGATTCATGCATCACATGCACAACAAGACAAAAGAAGTGTCGGAATCTAAATTCTAACCCCACGATATCCCAAAAAATATAAAATCTTAGATGCATGCAGACAAAGATTATAAGAACATGAAATTTCAGCACATGTAATTTTGATAATGCTCCTCCATTCTTTAATCTTCTCCTTGTTTGTGTTATAGTAAACACCAAACACCTTTCTTAATTAATCAAGAACATGTAAAGATGAAGAAAAAGTATTGTGTAAGGGTGGTTAGAGCACCAAACAAGATGATTTCAAGTAGATGCTCAAATGGAGAGATAGATCAAGATTATGTTGCATGCAATTATATTCATGTAACAATTACATAAATTGCATGAACAAGACTTAAGACTACTTCTCTCTAACTCCAGAACACTTCTGAACCCCTTATCCTCTTACTTAAGTGCGTTTTACCTTGTTAGTTCATGTGTACATAAGTGAAGAACTCACTTATGCATCATCTGTCATGCCTTCGGTCATGATCGTGGCCTACTTCAATGACAGGAATGCACACTTTGTTTTTTTATCCAATCTTTTATGCGTGTAACCCTTAGGTTCCTGGTTATTTTGGGCACTTGAATTAACTCTCAATCGAAGCAAATCATAGATAGCTTCATGCCACTTAAATTAACTCTTAATTCAAGCAAATCATGAAGGGTTTCATGATGCCAATTTATCGAAATATAAATGGATTAACACAACCGACTTACGAACCTTTCCATAGACAATTATCATGCAATTCGTCCCTTCATTATTCTATACCCACTTGATTTGGAGTATGGGTTATGTGTCAACTCTCACTAGACTGACTACGTCACATCTAGTCTAGGTGATGTTAGTTCTTGCTAGAGATCTCATTACTTTATGTGTTATAAAATACATTCTTCATGACACATAACTGCTCTGACCAAAGACTCTTGAGTAATCACCCTGACAAGATGTCGTGGGTATCATCTCCTTCTATTAGGAGTGGTGAATCCTTTATTGGCTACCTAATTACTTTCGAATACCAATAGTTGTACCCCATCACCACTCTATAAGCGACCTCATCTTGAGGTAACAAGGAATGATGTTAAAGCATATGATTAGTATCCAAGATATCCTTGAGTACCTCAAGTCTAAGGATATTTGCACCATTGCTATGATGAGATTAATCATTGACATTTGATAGATAATCCATATGATAATCTTATAGCCAAAATTATGAATATCATTTCGTACAGGCCAATAGTGGCCGGTACATACCGTATCGGACCAAAACCGATATGAAATAAAGGGTTGGTCATACTAGGTTTAAATACCAGTCGGTATCAGCCTATTTCGAATGGTACCGGTCGGTATTTAAAATACCAGCCAAATACCAATCGAGACTGAAATTTTTAAAAAATATAAGGACCTTTTTTTTGTAAAATTTTCAAAAATTTTTAAAATCTCCCTCCCTTCCTCCCACCTCTCCTTTCCCCCCTTTTTTTTCAAAGTTTTTAATTAGTTATTTTATTTATTTCAACTTTTATAATTATTGTAAATTTTTAATTTTTGTTTTTAAAATAATAATAAATATTTTTGTTACTAATATTAATTATAAATTAAATAAAACTTAAAAATAAATTATTTAAATTTAAATTTATTGTAATATTTTATATAATATTTATTAATAAAATATTAATAAAAATATTTTATTTTTCAAAATAAAAAATTTAAAAATTATTATTTATAAAATAATATTTATTTTATATATTTTTCTTATTAAATCCAAATTTATTTGGAATTTTTATATTTTAAAAATATATTTAAATATATTTAATAATAATTATTAAATTAATTTTATAAATTAAATAAAAATTGTGATAATTATTTATTATTATGATTTTTGGAGACATAATTAAAATTATACAGTACAAATATACAATATAACAATGGACTATTTTGTAAATTTTTTAAAAATTCAGGAATTATTTCATAAATTTTAAAAATTATCCAAAACGGTATCCGGTATTAACCAGCACCGGTATAGTATCGTATCAGAATCCAATTCGGTACCAAGTCTGGTACAGTATTCGTAACATTGGTCATAACAGGTTATCCAATGTACTTACTACTCTTATAAAGCATCCGCATGTTAACTCTGAACATCTCATGCTTACAATTTGTGAGATCCACTACTTGATCAAATCAAAGAGTATAACATGTGCTAGTCTATCCAGATTAATAATGTCCTGTCTTATTAATCCTATGACTAAAGATAATTTAGATACTAATATAATTGCACACGATAAGTATCTCATTAACATGATCTCATCATGATTTCCTTCATATTATATTTTGTATCATGTACTTCATTAATTCGATTTAAGATCGACATCAATTCTTATATAAACGAATATCAAATTAATGAAAAATTGCCTTTCGCTTTATTAATCAAAATAAAATTTGTACAAAAGTGACAAAGGTGATTGCTTTTAGAGTACTACTACAATATTTTTATATATTTTTAATTTATTAAATAATTAAAATATATAAAAATTATATATGACACAATTATAATTAATACGTGAGCTTGATAAAAGCACTAACATAACGAGACTTGTCATCTTATCAATGTTAACAAAAAATTTAATATCGAGATATTTTTGTTAAAAATTGAAATTTAGATCTTTTTAGTATTATTTTTAATAAAATTTATATGTGATGCAATTATAATATGTCATAAAAGTTCTAATATGACTTGACTGTCATCTTATTCATATCAGCAACAAAAAACCTTACTATTGAGTTATTTTTGTTAAAAGCTAAAACATAGATTTTTTTGTATTGTTTTTTTAAAATTCGGAGTAAAATTATAAAATTGAATAATTTTTAATTAAAAATTAATAGTATTGAATGTTGGACAATTTTGTCCTTTCTCATTATGTTGGACAACTATTAATTGAAATTTTCGATTTTTTGATAAATTATCGATTGAGTTATATAATTTGATCCAGATAAGGGTAAAAAAGTGTCCCAATAAATGATCTAAATCAATGGGTCGAAGTTCAAGATGAAATAAGATCTCGATTAGCATGGACCAGACCCCATATCGAGCTTGTGATGGGGAAGTTCGATATGAAAACTATATATAAAGGTTAAGATCTCCTGCAGTTGCTCATGTCATTCGTAAGCATACGAATTTTCAGACCCTTGAAGAGCGCTTACATATTGAGAAAAATGTAGAAAGGGGTTAACCATGTGTCGGTGAACATTTTTCGTGAAGGTCCCAGGAGATTGGGGCTTGTTTTGGCCACAAAACTGCTTCGAAAGTCAAGATGGAATTGAAATCAGGTATTCTGCATTTCTTTCCTTTTTAGCCCTTTCATGAACATTCCGGGACAAGTAATAAGGTCTATGATACGTGTTACACGTGGTATCAAAGCAGTTACGTGATCGGGTTGCCAGAAACGAAGGTTTTTCGGTTTTCATCTATTATGGTTTTCATCAGTTTTTGATTAAATTTTTGTTTTTTTACATATATGATTACATGAAAGTGATATACATAAGGCTAACTACGAAAAACAAGTCAAAAAGGTCTAAATAGTACAAAACAGGTCCCAGGATCAACGAAAATTACCCTGCCTATTAGAGGGTGATTGCACCTTTAGGCGCGTGCAATAACCACTTTAAGGTGGCTTGACTCCTTGTTTCCTCCCCACGTGATAAAATTGTGATCTTCAGGTGTCACACGCAGCTTCTCCACGTGAGGTAGTTCCGGATAGGGCCTTAGTTGATCATTATCCTCATTTAGCGTCTTCCTTACCCTCAGATTCTCAATCTCGACTTAGTCCATATACTTCGAAAATATTTCGAACGTGTCATCATTTAATTCCTCCAATCGGTTATGTAAAGGTAAAGAGTTAGTTTCAAAAATAATCATAGGCTCAGTAATTACCTCCGAACTAAAAGATGTGTCCTTTTCGGCTTCGAACTCCTTCTCCACTTCTTCGTCACAAACAATTCGTTGAGGTTTGACCTCAAAATTCTCAAGCTCCTCATCACTTTGCAAAGTTTCCGCACAAATGTCCATTGGGTCCACCTTGGTTTGATACAGCTACTCCTCTTCGCTTTGCGATTTTAGGCGATTAAGGCTCATTGTTGTCTGACCCATTAGGTGTTCCATCCTCTGTTGGCTTGCTTTTTGACAGTGTGTGTCGAGTGCACTGCAAAATTTACCTGACCCTGCACACTAAAATTTGTAGTTGTGGTAAGTCAGGATCGAATCCATAGGGAATGTTCGGTTAATTTTCGGAATGAAATTAATTGATGCAAGGAAAATAAAGGGGGGGTTTGGTTTTAAAACAATTTAGAAAATTAAAGTAAAATTAAACTATCAAAAACAAATTAAAACAAATAATCAAAAATGAGAAAAGTGTCGAGTATGAGTGAGGTCCAATTCTAGGGTCAATCTCAGCCTAAGCACAATCAAGCATATTTCTTCATTCTAAAGTCTTTACAATTCTTTTCGAACTATTGATCTGAGACTAGTATAATGCTCTACAAATCTCGATTTTTCCTTAAGTTGTATTTAATCAAGATACGATCATTAATTAAATTTAACTACCGAATAACCTAGGATATGATCTCTAGATTTAATTTGGCAGTAACTTCCTATGCACTCCCGCATCATTCCACTGGAAGATGACATGGCTTCCCAAACACTAGCCTGTACGACGACATTCTAATTGGTGTTTTGTAAGCCGTTCGGTAGGCCCACAATGCATCTTCTAGTCTTGCGCTCCAATCCTTCCTATTGGGTTGCACAGTTTTCTCCAGGATTAACTTAATTTCCCGATTCGAGACTTCAGCTTGCCCGTTGGTTTGGGGGTGGTAAGTAGTAGAAACTTTATGCGTGATGTGATATTTTCTGAACATTGCTTCCATCACCCTGTTGCAGAAGTGAGTTCCTCTATCGCTAACAATGGCCTTTGGTATCCCGAACCTGGAAAGAATGTTAGCTTTAACAAAATCTACAACAACCTTGGCATCGTTAGTTCTAGTGGCTTTTGCTTCCACCTATTTAGAAACATAATCAACCGTAAGCAATATATAAGTAAAGCCAAAAGACAAAGGAAAGGTCCCATAAAATCAAAGCCCCAAACGTCAAAAATTTCACAGAAAAGCAAAGGGGTTTGTGGCATTTGATCCTTACGGGACAGGTTACCTGACCGTTGGCATCTATCACAGGATTTGCAGAAGGCATATGCATCTTTGAACAATGTTGGCCAATACAAGCCGCTCTCCAAAACTTTCTGAGCTGTCCGTTTTACCCCAAAATGTCCTCCGCAAGCATACGAATGGCAGAAGGCTAAAATTGATGATGATTCATCTTTCGGTACACACCTTCTGATAACTTGATCTGCACAGTGCCTCCAAAGATAGGGATCATCCCATATATAATACTTCCCTTCACTCCGTAGCTTATCCCTTTGAGCCTTTGACAATCCAATAGGTAATTCATTAGTTACTAAAAAATTGACAATGTCTGCATACCATGGTGGTGTCGCATCGGCAGAAAATAATTGTGTAGAAAAATCCCGGTGTGTCCATCACATGAACACGGTGCGGAAAACAAAATTTTTTGTCCCGGAACATTCCCGAAAGCCAGGATCCATGTATATATATAAACAGTCAAACCATAATGACCAAAGTAGACCGTCTCTAACGGTATCCACGCAGAGGTCGGAAAACCTAACCGGGGCAAACCCTTTTGACCCGGGAATAGCTAGACTAAAGAAAAGAGTGCTAGCTCTTACCTTAGCCTTAGAGAGCATAGGATTGAACCTTGATGAAGCTTGGAGATGAGAGAGGAATGAAGAAGAAGATGGAAAAATCAAAATTTTCAAAGCTTAACCTTTAAGCTTTCGGCCATCCTCACTTCCATTCACGACCACCTTACTCCTTAAGGCTTTCTCATGCCTTTTAACTACTTAAAGAGGCATTAAAAGACTAGGTGGTGAGTCTCCCACGTGGGAGACCATTTAGCCATTAAATAATTACCTTAAAAGTCAAACTTCATCTCTTCCTTTAGGCTAATATCAACGACCATATATATATAAATATCTTAATTAATTAATTAATTGATATATATATATATATTTTCTGAAATGGTCCAGTCAAACTGGGGTCGGTCCTACCGGCCTACCGGGCCCCGGTACCAAAAAATCACCGGAGACCCTTTTCAGCAATGTCAATGTCGCGATCTCATCGGGACATATCCCAATCTCATCGGGATCCATTTAATCCTATT
>JAOQMR010000007.1:24320342-24346978 GCA_027563865.1 Erythroxylum pelleterianum
CTCAAATTTCACATCCAAATTCAACAGGTCTGCTACTAACTGATTAAACATAGTGATGTGTTCATTCATAGTAGTACTTGGTCGGTAATCAAATCGGAACAACGTTTTCTTCATAAGGAGCTTATTCTGACCACTCTTTTTCAAAATATTGTCTTCCAATGCCTTCCATAATTTGTGTGCAGAAGTCTCGTTCTTAAGAGCATACTTTTGCTCTCTAGACAAACATGATCGAATTGTTAAGCATGCCAACCTATTTATGATACTCCAATCCTTATCTTCTACATATTCTAGTTTCTTGTCTTCAATAGCTATGTTAAGGCCCTATTGGAAAAGGAAATCCAGAACCTCGCCTTGCCACATGCCAAAATGACCAGTACTGTCAAATATTTCCACCGCCAACTTCATACTTGACATCGGAATCCTCTGCCATGTGCACGAGGAAGTCGATACCGCTTGTGTCATATTTGTTGTGTCCCCAGTTGCTGGTGAATTTATAGATGTCATTACAGACTCAAATAATAGTATTCAATATTACAAATATTACAAACAAGCCAATGATGAACCTCCGGCTCTGATACCACTTGTTGGAAAAATCGGGTAATTTTTTCCTCTAAGGTAAGCAACTAGTGAAGTGAACCGATTCAGTAATACCCAGAAAAGACCGCCGAACGAACTCCTAAGACAGTATTATCATTCCACGTAAAATCCCAGGAAAGGACGGAAGGGTCACAAACAGTTCCACTTAAAACCCGGCCTCCTAGACAGAAAATTATCTGCACTGTGTATTTATCACTACCTAACCCGTGTACACACACGAATAGTAAATACACCCAAATAATTGAACACAACACCACAAATATACTCGACAAATAATATTGAATACTATAAATGCAGAATAAATAAAAGAGATAAGGAAAGAACACACCCGAAAATTGATAACGGAGTTCGGCCAATTTTGCGTACTTCTTCGAGCACCACTTAAGGCAACCTGCTCTTATTAAAAAGAGAACACTAAATTTGATATGTATACAACTTTTGAGTATTTATCAAATCTTTTTGGGATGATTTGATAAGGGAGGGGGAGGAGTTATTTTATAACTTCAAAACATCCTCCCAACTTCATCTCTATCTAAATATGAGAGTGATATTGTGCCAAAATAGTCAAAAAAAAAATACAAATCCTTAAAAGTCAAAAATACAATGCCATCAAAAGTCAACAAAATACAACAAATAATCTATTTACATTAGCATTACAAAACAATTCAAGTTAAACGCTCTAGGATTTTGTGTGATGCGATACGAATGATCTGCCAGACCAAAGACTCAATTCTTGTTGAACGTGAACCCACCATCCATTAATGCTTGATCTGAGGACATGTATAGAAATGAACCTGCATAAATGGTGCACTGAAATAGATTTTTGTGTGTGAGAAAGAGAGATAGACAGAGAGAGAAGAACGCATTATTTCATTTGATTGGATTCAGAATATTGAAATGTAAACCCCATTGCTTGGTTAAATTGGAGTTTTAGGGATAGTTAGCTTGTTGCTAGAATATATTCGTAAACTTTGATTCATTCGATTTTTTCAGGTGACAGTCAGGTTCTGTTTGCAGATAAAGTTATAAAATTCACTGGTTCGGGGAAGATGAAGCATTTTATAATGTTAGTAACTGACTTTGCCGTTTATCTTGTGGATCCGGAGACTGATGCACTTAAACGTCGGATAGCAATAGCTGCCGTTGACAAGATATGTTTGAGTGAGTTGAGTGACAACTTCTTTGCTGTTATTATTCCAACGGAGTATGATATACTTATGGCTAGTTTTCGAAAGATGGAAATCGTCGCTGTGTTGGTAGAAGCTAACTAAGAATGTTTCTAATTACGAGCTTGAAGCTGAATTTTCCAATAGGTAATAGATATTCCACATCACTTATTCTTCTTCCTACAATATCTTGGCCAACTAAGTATCATAAATAAATTGCTCCTGGCTTTTCAATCATCTGATAACCAGTGCAAACGACTGAATGTTAATCCCGTCACCACACTTGGCCTAATCTGCTATATCTTAATTTAAGTGTTGGCTTTGTGAACATTGTTCCTGATCTTATAACATATTAAACTGAGATATCTGACACCGATTTTTCCTCGAAAATTTTACTTTTCTGAGACTTGAGAGTAAATTTATCACAGTTCTTGAAATGCAGCTTTGAGTATCATGCATCTGCTGAGTTGGTGAAGGAAATTATGTTCGAGGAAGTAGAAGGTCAGTGGAACTTCTTTTTTTTTCTGTATAGTGTGAATGGTAGCTTTCATGTATTCATCACAATATAGTACCATATTTATTTGCTATTGCGTGGTTTCCGCTTGTTTTTGGATTATCTTCGTTATATTGCTATTGGAGCTATCCTTTGACTCCTTCGCTTTCTGGTTTCAGGTGGCGTCAAAACAAGATTTGTTAGAATATCTGAGAGAGTGGCGCTGTCAAGACTTTTTATGTAAGTGGATTGAAATTTGTTGATTGTGTCGTTGAAATATCAATTCCAAACTTCCACTCATCACTAGGAATCTTTTTCCCTTTTCTTCTTGTCTCCTGTGGAGTCATTATAGTAAAAGCATTCAAACTATTTTAACATTTCAGAGAAGGGAACAACATACTATGACTCCTCGTACTTTGATCCTGAAAAACCAGTAAGTTTTACATATATACATGTTCCATTTTGACATGGGGTATAATTCACAGGGTGGTAATATATAGGCTTGGAATCTTGAAGACAAGCTAATGGTCATGGCAAGTCTTTATCGATGTTAATTTTCAATTCTGAATCATCCAACAAAATTATTCGGGTGCAGACACCTGGATCAACACTGTTTAGAAACTTGGAATGACAGGCAAGTTTCTCGACTAACCTATCTCGATTTTAGTTTACTTGGTCCATATAGACAAGCACGTTTAGAAAGAAAGAAAAGGATTGAATGGAGGAACAATGTTGAGTCCGGATGAACATCGAATTTGTTGGTTATTTATGCAGAAACTCCGCCAACCCTCACTTGTACAGTAATAGTGTTCTGATTGAAAATTAAAACAGCAAAGGACCCAACTTCTTGCTGTGGTTGGATCGGATAGCCAAACTAATTTGGCGCAAATTGTTGACCAAATAAGAAAATAAACAGAGAAAAATTCAAACTGATTGACAATTTTCCCAGCTCTAAAGAATGATTGAAACATAAGGGGGGAAATTATGTCACACCTTAATAACAGAGACCAGAGAATTTGAATTCTCACTGTGGTGCAGATGAAGTACCAGCATCCACAGCCGACTGTGGTGTGGGGGTTGAAACTGCAATTTCTAGATTAGTTTCAGAAGAAGGTCGAGTTCCGATATTCCCTTGCCGAATTCCCTCCACCATCTTTACCACCTCAGCCATCTTTGGTCTCCTATCTGGTGTCCTTGACACACAGCTCAGACCTATTTGTAGCATCTCAACCATCTCCTCCTCAATATTGGGGTACCTTAAGAGCTCTACATCAAACACTTCAGCAGTCCACTCCTCTCTTACCACAGAATGAACCCACCTGACGAGGTGGATAACTTCATCACCACCTGTGGCTTGGACAGCAGATTTTCCAGTAAGCAGCTCAAGTATCAGGACTCCAAAACTGTAGATATCCGATGCTTGAGTTGTTTTCCTTGTGTCTGTTACTTCCGGGGCACGGTACCCAGCTGCCCTCATCGCTGGGGGGAGTGTTGGGCTCATCAAGGTCGCCAAACCGGTGTCTGATACACAACCATAGCCCTGCGAGTTGAGGAAAATGTTGGAGGCTTTTATGTTGCCGTGGACTAGTTTGCCACCATTCTGTGTGTGGATATGAGCAAGACCTCTTGCTGTGCCAATTATGACTCTCAACCTCGTTTCCCAGTCTAAGGGGGTCCTGCCCTCCACTCTGTTACCTGCAAGATTGAGGAATGACTTTGTCATATCAATCAGAACTAGGAAATTGCTCGAAGATGTTCTTACTATAATCTTTAAGTTTCTGATAGAGAATCTTCTTATTCTCAATTTTCCAATAAAATAGAATCATCAAAGAAAGAACCTTTCTACATACCATGTAGCATTGCAGAAACGCTCCCCTGTTCATCGTAGTCATAGACTACAAGTTTCTCATCCTTGGAATAGTAATAAGCTCGGAGTGGAGACACGTTGACATGCCGGATACTTCCGATTACTTGAATCTGTTGCTCAAATTCTTTTTTTGCAGCCATAACATCCTTCAATCTCTTCACTGCCACTGTGGTTGAATCTTCAAGAGCAGCCTTGTAAGTGATCCCAAAAGTTCCCTTCCCAAGCAATTCAGCAGATGCTCTTAACAAGTCCTCCAAATCAAATGCAAGATTACAACCCTCGAAAAACACTAGCTTGTTGTCCTTTTCTTGAGGTTCTCCATCTTTTTCCTTCAAAGATCCTTCCTTTTTGTTCGATTTAACTGGTAATCCAGATTTCTTCTTTTTCTTAGAGTGACAACAAATCATTAACAGAGCAATGAACAGAAACAACAGTACACAGCCACCTAGGGCAATCCCTAATATTGCAGACTCACTCAAAATGCTTCTCTTTGATGGTTGAGGGGTTGGTGGATCAAGTGGAAGAGCTGGAGGAAGAGCAGTGACATTATCTGCCGAAAGCTTATTACCGGAAAATGCCCAACTTGGAAACTTTTGAAGAGACCTAGGAACACTTCCACTAAGGTTGTTGTTGGCCAAATTTAACTGTTGCAGACTGGGAACATTTATATCAGGTATATCACCAGAAAGAGAGTTGTTGGAAAGGTTCAAAGACATGAGGTGGGTCAAGTTTGATATAGAAGGAGGGATGCTCCCATTAAACTCGTTATCAGAAAGATCTAAAACAGTGAGATTATTCCAAGCTGAGAAGTCCAAAGGGAATGCACCAGAGAAATTGTTGGACTGAAGATAAAGTGAAGTTAAGTTCTCGAGTTGTGAGAAATCGGAAGGGAAAGAACCTGATATACCATTAGATCTGAGACTCAGTATCTGAATTGCAGATAAGCGACTGAGAGTGTTTGGTGGGATTGAGCCTCTAAATCCCACTCCAGGCAACCTCAGAGCGATGACCCTTGAATGGTTACTGTCACATGTCACACCTGTCCAGTTATCACATACAGAGGAGTTCTCGGTCCAGTTTAGAGCATGTGAGTGATGAATATTATTTAGAAAATCGAGCAATGCTTCTTTATCTTCAACTGGGTCTGCAAGGGTGTGAAAAGAAACCAACTCCAAAAAGAGAATTGCAGAGAAAATGAACAAGATGTTCTGTTTCTTCCTCATTTTTTTCTCGACTCAAAGTGGACAACCGTAGAGTTAGAGAGTTGAATTCGAATTGTATATAGTTCAAAAGCAGAGCTTCTCTAGAAATCTTTGTCCCATCTGCATGAATTTTGGGTAAAGACGGATCAGAATCAGAGATAAAAGCAGAAACTTTAGCTTGTATTCAATTAGTTTTGAATTAAAGTTACCACATTCTTGCACACTTTCTGCCTAAAAAGAACGACTTGCAAGATTGTGTAAGCTCACAAGCCAACTTGGGTCAAATATTATCAGCTGAACATGTTATTAAGATAACCAATAACATTTACGTTCTTGCTTGCTAAGTTCTGCAGCAGTTCCACCTAACCCTGTTTGCTTGCCGAGAAATATGAAAGAAACAGAAAGTAACCGAAATATTACATTTTTTATAGCCTAGTAGAACCAAATCAACAAACGTATACTATACTCTGACACTTGAACTTCCTTTTTCGTTTGGTTTTGAAACTATGCAGACATGAAAGAACGAAGAGCAGAGCAGAGGATAGGAAAAGAACTCTATACTGAAAGCGTTCAAGTAGAGATCCAAAGGAAGCTACCTTCTGGTGTCTCCCCGTCAAGTCTCAGAAATCCATTTTCATAAATTGAGCTATCTCCAATGAAAAGAGACTCCCATGAATGTTTGGTGAGAACAAAAGGGGAGAGAAAGAAGACAAGAGAAGAGAACAGAACATAAAGCTGCAAAGAAAAGATACGAAGTTGCAGAGTAAAGTAGACGATAGGAGAGAAGATGTAGGCATGTAGGCATGTAGGCCAAGGTAAAGAAGTGAAACGACGCCGGTTTAAATGGAAACTCCTCTGCTTTTTAATGCCGTTAAAAAACGTTTATTTAGAATTAGAAACTTTCTATTTACCACTAATTACTTCACTCTTATCACTTCCAGATTTCAATTTATGGTTTGGTGAATTTATGTTTTTTATTAAATATAATTAAAAGCATAACAAAATTGTTAAATACACTTTTAAAAGGAAAACAACAAAACTTCATAATGTGTTTTAATTAGTAAAACGACAACAACACCCCAATATTAATCTCCCTGATACCGCAAAACTTCACTGTTTACTGTGATAATAATTTGTTATTACCGCAGAGCTATGCGGGAGTTAGATTAATCGTTATTTAGCGTTTCCTTTGTAAAAAAAAAAAACGTTGTTTTGAAAGTTTGGTCAAATCGGCCCTAGACCGATTTGCTAACCCTAGATAGTAATATTACAATTAGGGGGCGCTTGGTTCACGGAAAGGAATAGGAATAGGAATAGGAATGAATATCGTAAGGAATGAGAATGGAGTATAGCCAACAATGAATCTCATTCCTCTAGTAATCTACAGGTATGAAGTATTGCTGAAAATGGGGGAATGAAAGTGTTATCCCTGTTGATACCAAACAGAGGTTTTCATTTCATACCCATAGATTTTTTCGTATTACCCCAGACAAGCACCCCTTAGTTAATTACGACTTTTAGATGATATTTTAAAAAGTAGTAGTTGACAATTATGTAAAATGAGTAGTGATGATTAAAAATATAAGAAATGATGGGAGTGAGGTGTTGAGTTGCTTGAGAAAGCAAGTGCATCACATGCAATCAAACTATTATATAATCATTGGAGCCAAGAAATATGTATCATATTGCTTCCCATTTTCACTACCATTATTATCCCTCACCATATCACGTGGAGAATGCATGTGCAAGACTTTATGAGAAGTAACAAATACACCATAGTTGTTTGTATATTTGTAGTTTTAGGCATGTATTGAAGATTTGCTATTACTATTCTTTATTATCATTATTGTTATTTATTTTATCTTATATTTTGATCTTTTCATTGTTTTATCTATATTTTATTTATTTTATTTTTATCTTTTATTTGTTAGTAATTAATTATATTATTATTATTATCATTACTGTTATCCTTTATTTTTATTTTTATCATGCTTTTATTATTTTAATATGTATTTTAATTTTTTTCTTACAAATAGTTCTTAATTTTTTCTTTATTGTAATGAAAATAGTCTCTCTATTAATTAGGAGTAAGACTATATATTTTTTAACCTTTTTAAACCTCTCGTCTCAGCAAAACTTCTACTGGAATATTGTTGTTGTTGTTGGGTCGGTTTTGGGTTGAAATTATTAAGATTAATTAGATGATCCATTATTTTCTATTTATTGTCTATGTTTTCTTGATTAATTAAAATTTGCTTGCCTATGGGAGATAACAAGCTATGGTATATTTATCTTAATTTTATAATTATGTACCTTTCATTGCTTCTTTTAGAGAATGCTAAAGTCAATGGACGGTGAGATTGCTGAATCAGCTAATAAAACCCATGTAAGGTTGGCTTAATTATTATATTATTTTTGATTAATATAATAATTAAGACTTTGTAAAATATATTTTACCGTTGGAGCTCTCTACTCTGTCAACACCGCATGTGAAGAAGCAGACAACTAGTTTGGTCTGTGACCACAACAGCATTCAAAACCGTAAAATGACACACAAGGACAGTTGACCTAACTCCTTCACCACAGCACTTCCCAGTTTTTAATGATATAGATTAGTCCCATCAAAGTATAAGGGAAGGTGTGAGCTGGGATATAAGATCTTTTGTTCATATCATTATCATATTTTATTAAATTTTACTTATATATTTACGTAGGATTTACTTAAATATATGATTTAGATTAATTAGCATAAAGTTGTGAGTTGGTAATCTCTTCAAATGTACTCGGATTTGATTTTGATATAGTTCAAAGTCAATAAATTAGATTCGAGTTTTGAATTAGACTCGAAATTAATGGGAAGAAGGTTTGAGTTGGTAATTTCCTATATAGGAATGACATTTATGTTCAAGTTGAGTTTGATATAGTTTGAAGTCAATGAACTTAATCTTAGTTAATTGAGTTTTAGGTTGAATTCATTTTTATTTTATTTTGAGATTTTGTACTTAAGTTAAGCTTGGGCTCTACGGTTTGACCTGACTTAAATCTTGATTATGTTAAGCATTGCTTGTTGAAACGACGTTATTTTGTTATTAATTATTAAATTTGATTCGGATTAATTAAATATAGTATAAAATAATAATTTATTATAATCATATTAAGATTTAAGTCAAGTTCGAGTTGACTTTAAGAGATGAGTTGGATTAATAATATAAGCTTATGCTACGTGTCGTTTTACCTTTCTTTGTTTTTTTTGGGGTGAAAATTAAAAATAAAAATTTTAAGATTTTTCTTAATCCAAACCGGACCAAGTTTAGGGTAACTCATAGGTTAAAAGGACCAACACGACTCGGCCCGGTCATTGATAACCATATTCACGCGTGTTATTGAACCCAACCCGCTCAAGGAATAGTATAAACCGCCAAACCAAACAAACACTTTCCGAAACATTAACAATTACGAGACTTTTCCTTAATCCTTCTTCTATATTCTTCGCGTCTCTCTATTTGGCTTTGATCTCCTCAACAATGGAGTACGATTTCCGAAACCGAACGAGCTCATCGTACGACGCACAAATCCCACCGTTTAGGCCCGCTCCGTCGCCGTCAACACCGTCAAGTCACCCGATGTACGGTCAGTCTCTGTATCCAAAAGTCGGTCAATCTGGTCCGTCCGTCGGTTCTCCTTTGGGCCGTCACCAACCATCTCATCACCAAACTTCTGCTCCTTTCTCTTCTTCTTGTGAGTTTGATCTCGAGAATCGGAAGATTTCTATATGTAATTATGTCAAATCTCTATGTGCGAACGTTGAATCTAATGCCTGATTGATTCCTGTTTCGTGTTTTTACAGCTGGATTAGGGATTCGAGTGACTCTAAAGCCTGAGTATCGGATTACTCCTCCGGTATGATTTGAAGTTTCCTTTGTCAGTTTGTTATTTAAGTGATTGTGTTTCATAGATTGTAGTTCTACAGTTATGTGATCATATTTTGAGACGTCTTGGCTTTTGGTTTTCTGATGCTTGTCTATCTTGTTGGGGTTTCCTTAAATTGGGTATTGTAGCCTCAATTGGCTCCGCTAATTGGAGACATTCCAAGAAGCAATTTTCAGTTTGATTTTGATTTGGAGCGAAAGATTTTAGCAGAAGCACAGAAGGAAAATCCGAACTGGAGCAGGCTTGGGTTGGAAAATCTCCCATCTAAACCTCCTACAGAATCAACTTCTTCTTTGGTATGCTGATTATTCAATCTTTTACTCTGCGACTTTATTTTTTTTTCTGATATGATTGAATGATTTCCGTAAACAATACGTCGAACACTCTGCCTGGTGAGTATGGTTGCAAGAACAAAACTCAAAAGGAATTGACGGGAGCCTGCACGATTGGTGGAGCATGTGTTTCAATTCAATACAACTCACATAACCTTGCTAACCCTTGACATATGAACTGCAAAGCCTTTCCCAATCTGCAATGGTTCTTCTTAGCCTGCCATTGAAGCATTAGGAATTTAGGTGCTTGGTCGGTTGGTATTTTGATGATAATGATTATTTGCAAGCCTAAAAATTGTTAATTATCATTGTCCTTGGAACCCTACAGTTTCAAACTTGGCATCCGTGTATTACGGTCTTTACAAACATGCTGAAAAATTTTAAGGTTTGTTCTTCGACTTGTGAACTAAGTGAAGTTAAAATTGCAGGGTTCGGTCCCAGATCCTGTTGTGAGCAAGTATGTTGCATCTGGCCTCGATCGGCAAGCAGTTCCAATAGCAGTTGCAAACTATGGAGACAATCCAGCAAAGGTATTTGGCCGAGTGTTTTGTGCTTGTAAGGCTAAATTCCAGCGATGTTAATACATTCCAAATAATCTGAACCTCATAACTTGATTGTGATCTCAATGTTCAACTTGGCCTTGGGATCCTTTACTAGTTAAAAGGTTGAAGTAAAGTTGATTTTTGTAACTGGAGGTTTTTGGTGTGTGTGATTATTTGAATGACTTATGAAAATAGCTCCACGAACGACTCAATTTTGTGTTCCTTAACATTCAGGTTCGGGAGTTCGCCAATGCTTTTACACTTCTACGAGAAATGGGCTTTTCGTCCAACAATGTAGCTGAAGTTTTACTAATGTACGACAACGATACAGACAAAGCATTGGCACACTTTCTCAACAATTCATCCTGAGCATGACGGGGGAGAAGTTATACATGCGATATTGATCTTGATAGTGCTGCATAGTTATATGTATGTGAAGCTTGGCATTTTCTCTCTGTAAAAAGTTAATGAAAGTATCCGATTGATGGAAATACGAACTTGTTTGTTTTAACACTTCACAATGTTGCGAAGTAGGTCTGCTTAAGAAAGTTGTAGGAAATCAATACCTTAGCACCAGAAGACATTTAACTTACTGGTATCTCACCCTTTTTGTTCTCATATTTCACGAGTATATGAACTGTTAATTGTAGCAACGTTGCATTACAAAAGCATAGTCTATTAAAGGTCGAGTGTCAGACGACCTTGGCTGAGTTTCCGAGTGTCGATGACCTGGGCTGAGTTTATGTGTGGATAGACCCTGGAGAAAGCTATGTGTATAAGAACAAACATATCAAACAGGAAACAACTTTCATGGTGACACTAGAGTCTCCTGACTTTTATGTTATAGAGAGTTGCTTTGCCTTCAACCTCTTGTCTACCAAAATTCAGGCCTTTTAGCTTCTTGTTATACCCTCTGATCTCAGAATCTTGGATGCATCAAGTCACACTCCTGCACATATAGCTCCTGTAATCCAAAAATTTGTAATCAACTGCTTATACAAATTGGAGAAATCATTAAAGTAACAATTAGCCTTCCCAGAACTTCTTGAATATTGACCAAAGCAAATCCCTTCTTGACATTCCAACAATATGGCCTCGGTACAAGTAGGGGTTCATACCTGATGACCAGGATGAGCAACAAAACTTCCCTTCATCAACATGTTTGACGTCAAGTCCAATAAACCAGGATCCAGCGCTAACATCGTCATGAGCATACGTTCGAAGAATGGATCTGTACACTCCATAACTTATGACTTAAGAACATGGCTACATACAAGTCTTAGTTTGTGAAACTAAACAACTCTTGTGCAAGAAAATAACTTACCTGTTTATAAGTATGTATTTAGCTAAAGCTTGTGATATGACGTAAATATCACCTGAAGCATGGCGAAAGTACCTGGGAAATGAAAGAGAATGACTTTCAGTTCAAAATGGTAGCTTGGAGGTGAACCAACAATTCAAGAGTATTTGGTAACTCACGATTTTTTATCGCCAAATTTCCACCATTCCGGTTCATACCATTTATGATTTCTATAAAATCCAATGGTTAGTTTGCAGAAGAAAGAGAATACAGGACACCAAATTCTCTTATCCATCTCTTATTTTCATATTAATTGTCCCCAGTTGCAACATAAGAAAGAAAACTCACCGATCGGAGAAAACTTCCCCTGATTTCATGCAACCAATATAAACTCGAGGCTTGTCCTTATGAGTTGCTAGTGTACTCCCTAGTGCATCTGCCAAAAATTGGGAAGGATGCTTAGATCAACCATAGAAAACAGACAAAATTAAACTACATACAATAATAAAGTTATGAATGCCACAACTGAACAGAACACCAAAACAGAAAAAAGACCATGAAACTTAAAGATAATACATACACAATTAGAACTAACCAATATTCACATAAACATTGTCATTGACTTTGGCATAAAACTCAGCATCCCATTTTTCTGCAGCATAAGCAAAGAACAGTCTTGCTTTCTCTGGAATCTCTTCTACATGATTGTCCTGTGAAAAATAAAGTTTAAAATGAGAAAAAAAAGAGAATAAAGTTTGATCATCACATGTATGGTGAGTCAAGTGTCCTCTGGCATGCCTTCAAGGCTAAAATTATTGAAAATAATCTCAGGTAACTCAATTTAAATGATTTTTCTAAAGGAAAAGTAACAATAAGGAGCCCAAACATACAAGAATGATGAAGTCGTTAGTTTGTCTATTTTCAACGTCAATTTCACTCTCCAGATTTGCACTGCAAGAAGGAAATACCTCAAATAAAAAAGTCCCATCATACATTAGAGAAGTTTTTATCTTTTTCAGCAGAGTTTTGGCTACCTTTGTCCAATGACGAATCGGGCAACGATTCCCTTTTCGTCCTCCATTTTTTTCAAAGTTGAACCTAAAAACATGAAAATTAATCTCAAACTCAAAAACCAGTAACCTAAGAGACCATTGATGACTGCTAAATCACCAAAGTTGTTTCATCCAACAAGTTCATCTGCATAAAGCTTAGTCAGAGGAGTCCAATAAGTTAAATCACATAATTGAAAAGTTCTCAACAGTGAAGATTATACTAAAACAAAATGTTGGCTTGTGTAACGAAGTAAGTATCTGCCATTACTAAAACCAACCTAAACTAAACAACGAACCAAAGAAGGCAATTGCATTTACCAGTTCCCATCCAGGCCTTACGGATTGCATCCCTTTTGTTTTTATGTCCAGACTTTGTCATTATTCCTATCACTAGTAAATGTCTCTTCTTTGAATGAACATCTTTCTCTGTCAAAAGTTTCGAGCTAAAACCCTCCTGTTTTGCTGTAGCTAATTCCATATGAAGGGCTGCCAGCTTCTTTTCCTTTTCTCTAAGAGGAAGCCATTAAAACATCAACAATATAGATATATAACAGAACATGAGGTGAAGAGATAAAGAAAAAACAAAAAGGCAAAACAAAAAGAAGAAGAAATCAAATGATTCATGTTACCTGCAAGCAATAATTTTCAACGTATCATCCACTGATATTGCAGATTGTCCCTAAAATGAAAAACCAGTAACACACTTGATCTTTTTCTTTTAACAAAGGTAAAAGACTCAAACTCTTATGTAGTTTAACTAATTTTAGTAAAATAAATTCTCTATTCTTTAAAATTATCAGCAAAAACTCCTTATCGTTCTCAATTTTCTAGAAAATTTCTTCTTTGTAAACTTCCATTAAAACGGTGGAACACACGTGACATAAATAATACCAAAGAGCAATTAGAGTTATTGAGATTATGATCCGAATGAAAAAGAGAAAAAAAAAACCAGTAACACAATCACATTTCAACATGAAACTGAAATCCCAGTTCTAAACAAACCAATAAAGCAATCACATTTCAACCTGAAACTCAAATCCCAGGTCTAAAAAAACCAATAAAGCAATCACATTTCAACCTGAAACTCAAATCCCAATTCTGACTGAGATCCCGGTTCTAAAAAAAACCAATAAAGCAATAACATTTCAACCTGAAACTGAAATCCCAGCTGTATAATCAGAAGCTTACCTGACCAGTTAATCTATCAAGTTCTTTAATCATATAAACCCTATTCTGCGAATCCTGCCACAACCTGTCATTCAAATCGAAACCCAGAAACGTTATCAGGAGACTACTGAAAAGGCAGTGAAAGAGTATACAGAGAAACAAAAAAAGAAAAGGAAAAATTGACCTGCCAGCGACATAAACAGAAGCGAAAGTACCAAACATGGAGAGAAAAAGTGTTAAAATTCTTGATCCAGACATCGTAGCTGATCCCTTGTTAATCGATCCTCTACCATTGCTATGCATCTTTCCACTCCTCTTCGACTTTGACACGATCAACACAGCAATAACCACACACTCTGCTAGATCTTCGAACAACTCCCGAGTCCTGATGGGCTACTATGAGAATAGAGTCTGTGTGTGTTGTCTAGGAGAAGACCGACACTGTACGACTGAAACGGACCAGCTTTTTCTTCGAACCTTATGGTTGTCTTGTCTAGTGTAGTATCCTTTTGGATCCTATAAGCCCAACCGGTATTTGAATGTCCCATATCTCAGGAACAGAACAGGTGTTCCTACAGCCCAAAATCTCAAAGTTGTCAAACATTAATAGCCATTGAACCCATGACCAAAACCTAAAATTTTTTCTAAAGATTTGATCTTTAGATCAACTTCTAAGTAATTGAATTTTTTTCCTTCACTTCCAGTCGGGTTGCCCTACAAGAGAATCCTCAGTTATGGTAAATCGGTCCGATTTCGGTCTACCGGTAAAAATTTCAAGTTAATCAAGTTTATATTTAAGAAAGTCAATCTAACTTAAGCTCTATTTGGTGCTTATATTAGTAAAGCTTTTGTTAGTAAAGTTTTTTTTATAAATCTTTTTTTAAAAGAACTTTTTTAAGAGGTCAGTTGACTTTTTGACTGTTATTTAAAAAGAATTTTTTAAAAGAGCTTCATATAATAGATTTTTTGACAACATAAAAAATATATTTTTAATTTTAACTATATTTTATTTTATAATAAAAATTATTTATGCATATAAATATTATTTAAGATATATTAAACAATATGCAAAATATAATATATTAATTATTATATAATTTTAAACTATATAAAACATAAATAAAAATATATCTAACTAATTCTTTTATATAGATTATAACATAAGTAAGATTAATATCAAAATTAAATATTAAAACATATAAAAAGTCAAATAATATTATATAAATCTCAAAATAAACGTAAAAATAAGTATGCAGGTATTGTGAGAATTATATGTAAAATATAAAGACAAAAGAAACTAAAAAATAAACTCATTAATTAATCTGAAAAATTTACCTAAAAAGTATTTTTTTGAGGAACTCTAAATTGGAACTTTTAAAAAAGTAATATTTCGGTTGCCAAAAAAACATATTTAGAAATACTTTTGTATTTTACAAGACAAATACCCATCTTTTAAAAATAAAACTTTAAAAATCTATTCTTAATTTAAGCACAAAATAATAATACTTCATTCACTGTCATCTCTACGTATTAGATCGGTACTATGAATCCCAACAAAACTGATTCATGAGGTTAAACTCGTGACGGTGTTATCTTATTTGGTGCTTAAATTTGCTGCCTAAAGAAACACTTAGTCACCTACCTGCCGCTCTCCACATTTCTGCAGCATCAGCATTTACTGTACTTATTGTCTTTCACTCACCTACTTGACCACTTCCAAAGATTCGCCATATCAGCTGAATTTGTCGCAAACGCAAATGCCACTATCATTGATTGGTAGGTTTAAGCTCAGCTCCGTATATGAATTCTCTTCCAATTCCAGAATAAAGACAAACCTGTGATCTAAGTCGAAGTTGGCTGGCCTGCAAGAAGATGATTTTTAATTTCCTGAGTATTTCATTAATTTTGAACTAAAGTCATTCGAACCGTATCGAATCAAAATTAAGCAGCAATGATTAGCAGACAGTGATTACTCAGAAAAAGCAAAAGGCAAGGCAAAGTTGGGCTTCTCTTTTCAAAAAGATGATAACTAAGTTCACGAAAGTAGAGTTTACTGAAAAGGAAAACTTGGGCTTGAACTGGTAAAGATAGTTTTGGTGGTGACGAGAAGGATTGATGGAGGAAAGCAGAAAGCTCACGCTCACCTGGTAACTTGTTAGTTGTTAGTGCAAAATGTACAATCTTGTTCTTAGTGGAAGACTCACATGGTAATTTGTTAGTGGAAAATGTACCATCTTGTTCTTGGTGGAAGACTTTACCACTTGCCACTGATTTTTGGTATGAGTATGGCTTACACCACTTCCCAATAGACCAGTAGGGAAATTTATTTATTTATTAAATAAAATAATTGAAGTATTTTTTATTTTTAAAATTAAAAATAATAATTAAATAATATTATATATAAATTAATTAGACATCTTTATGATATAATAGTTCAATTTATTTCTTAAATCTATCATCATCTTCATCGTTGCATTCACTCTTAAATCTTATGATAAAGCGAAGTCTAGAGAGGTCAGTCTTATCTTATTTCTTAAAAAGATTAATTTAAGTTAAATTTAATCATCTAATTTAGATAATTTGAGTTTTTATCGATTGTATTAATTTAAACTTATATCAAGGTGTCATCTTTAGTTTAATGGATATTTATATAATTTTTTTAGGAAAATAATTACTAATAAGAGAATTCGTGTATTAGCTAAACTAACATGTGACTGAGAACTAACAACTGTTCAACTATCAGTGCAAAGGAGTAAGCATGGCCATATACGTAACTGTTAAGACGAGCAGACCACTTGTCGATTTACGAGAGACGTGAGCCATGACGACATCGTACTTGGTTCAGAGTCAGGGACAACAACCTTAATGCCCCCACACCCATTAAATCTCTCTTATAGTGTCTTGTTTCCTTTTTTCCTCGTCCACCATGTTTCTTTGTCTTTGTGTCATACCGGACCTTTGATTGACCTCATTAAATATAATGAGGAAGAGAGATCGATAGATGATATAGAGAGTTGCCCTTTTCTTAGCTTGCAAAAGGGTATGTGTAAAACAAGGAAAGATCGTTGCTTTTTTGATTATCAGAACGAAAATATCGTTTCTTTGCGATTGATTTGATATTGTAAGCCACGAGCATTATTTGGGTTTGGTTTCGTTTGAGGTCTTTCAGGTTAGCCAATGTTCATGTTCTCCTAAACTTTTGTTCCTCGTGTCGTTCGTTTTAGAATGTTTCATCTGTTCTGATACTTTTGACAGATAAGTTCTTCATTGTGTTTAACTTTCATGTTTTCATGTTCAGAAAACTTCTTGTTAGAACTTAAATTGTAAGTGGCATTGGGTTGCTTCTTTTTCAACAATGGAGGCGTTTACGATTGAACAAACTTACTGTGGTAGCTCCTTTGTAATAATGTGAAAGTTCTACACTTCATATCATTCTTGAAGTTCTTGATCACCCCTTCGTTACATTTACACGTGCATGCTATTCTCTTTATCTTAGCTTCTTCTTGTTTCTTTCTTCTGTTTTACGATGATGAACACACGACAACTCCTCCATGAAATGTAGATAAGAGTATTGTGATCTTTTCTTAGTTTTCTCTTCTCCGAAGTGAATGAATGCATGTGCAGTTGTGTTTAGCGATCAGAAACTGTTCCATTACCTGTCATCTTTTGACCTTTTCTTCCTGGTGAACACGATTAAGATTCCGTTTGCCATTCCTCTGCTCGCTTTCTGTTTGTCTTGCTTATAGAGGTTTTCACAACAGGAATAAAGTTTTCTTGTTATAGAACGCAGGATTTTGAAGAGCAACCATTAACAAGAAGATCATGGGTGATTTGTGGTCTATCTTTTGTGGGGAATCTGGTAGCAGTTCCGATATTACTGGAAAACTCTCCGGATTTCATCTTATGTTTTCAAGTAGACCAACTTCGTGCGTCAATCAGGGATTAATCATTTGTTTCGATGCTCTGCTTCTAATCATGCTCTTAGTAAGTTTCATCAGAAAATCATCAGCCACAAGAGATAAAGCTCCTCCTCGATTTCAACGCTTTTCAAATCTGCAGATAGTTTCTGCAGTCTTCAATGGCTGCATTGGATTGGTGTATTTGTGCCTGGGAATATGGAAATTAGAAGAGAAGTTGCGGAAAACACAGACTGCCTTACCTTTAAGAACGTGGCTAATAATGTTGTCTCAGGGGTTCACTTGGTCCATGGTGGCCTTCACTATAAGCCTTCGAGGGAAACATCTTCCGATGATACAACTCCGGCTACTGTCTGTTCTTGCATTCTTGTTTTCTGGATTTGTCTGTGTTCTAAGCCTGTCTGCTGCAGTTTTAGACAGACGGGTATCAGTTAAGATAGCTTTAGATATTCTATCATTTCCAGGAGCAATATCACTACTGCTATGCACATTTAAAGAGCATAAACATGGAGTCCTTGAAGAAAGTGAAAGAGGTCTTTATGAACCTTTGAATACCGAGTCTAATGGCATCAGCAAGACGGATTCTGTTGGTCAAGTTACACCATTTTCTAAATCAGGATTCCTGAGTAAAATGTCATTTTGGTGGTTGAATCCTCTGATGGAAAAGGGCAGCCGGAAAACTCTTGGGGATCAGGATATTCCCAAGTTGAGCTCAGTGGATCAAGCAGAAAGTTGTTACTTGCAATTCGTAGAGCAACTCAATAAACAAAAGAAAGCTGAGTCTTCATCTCAGCAGCCATCAGTCCTGAGAACAATTATACTATGCCACTGGAAGGATATTCTTATTTCTGGGTTCTTCGCTTTGCTAAAGATTGTTACTTTATCAGCAGGTCCTCTCCTTCTAAATGCCTTCATTTTAGTTGCAGAAGGAAAATCAGACTTCAAATATGAAGGCTACGTCTTGGCCTTAACACTCTTCTTTTCGAAGAGCTTAGAGTCCTTGGCACAAAGGCAGTGGTATTTTAGGTCCAGGCTTATTGGTTTGAAAGTGAGGTCTTTACTCACAGCTGCAATTTTTAAGAAGCAACTGAGGTTATCTAATGCAGGTCGATTGATGCATTCAGGTGGGGAAATTATGAACTATGTGACGGTAGATGCCTATAGAGTTGGAGAGTTCTCCTTCTGGTTTCATCAGACATGGACTACAAGTGTCCAGCTCTGCTTCTCTCTAGCAATTCTTTTCCGAGCAGTGGGGCTTGCAACATTTGCAGCCTTAGTGGTTATAATACTCACTGTTCTATGCAACACTCCACTTGCAAAGTTACAACATAAGTTTCAGACTAGACTCATGGTTGCTCAGGATGAGAGATTGAAGGTTAGTACCGAGGCTCTGGTTAACATGAAGGTCTTGAAATTGTATGCTTGGGAAACTCATTTCAAGAAAGTTATAGAAAACTTAAGGAAGGTAGAACATAAATGGTTATCAGCAGTGCAGTTAAGAAGGTCATACAATAGCTTTCTCTTCTGGTCTTCCCCTGTTTTAGTCTCTGCTGCAACCTTTGGGGCATGCTATTTCCTCAAAATTCCTCTACATGCTAACAATGTCTTCACTTTCGTTGCGACTCTACGTCTAGTCCAAGACCCAATAAGAGTTATCCCTGATGTTATTGGAGTGGTCATTCAAGCAAATGTGGCCTTCACACGTATTGTGAAGTTCCTTGAGGCACCTGAGCTGCAGACCAGTAACATCCGGCAGAAGAACACTGGGTCAGTCGATCATGCCATTAGTGTCAAGTCAGCTAACTTTTCATGGGAAGATAACCCATCAAAGCCTACACTTAGGAATGTGAACTTAGAGGTCAAGCTTGGGGAAAAGGTGGCTGTATGTGGAGAAGTTGGCTCCGGAAAATCAACACTATTAGCAGCTATTCTTGGAGAAGCTCCAAATACTCAGGGAACCGTAAGAATACTAACTTATTTCCTTCTGGCTCATTTTAACCTAAAGAAAACAAGATTATAATTTCCTATTTCACCCTCTTCGGTCCTGTTGTATACCAGTAGGATCTTTCAGATTTTTAAAATGCCAAGTATGGATAGATGTCAGGAATTAGGTTGTTTACTTCCCTTTTGATGGATTGACTGATTGTTCTCTACTACAGGTTAAGGTTTATGGAAGGATTGCCTATGTTTCTCAAACAGCTTGGATTCAGACCGGAACAATACAAGACAATATTATATTCGGGTCTCCAATGGATAACCAACGATATCAAGATACACTTGAGAGATGCTCGTTAGTGAAGGACCTTGAACTTCTTCCTCATGGAGATCTAACTGAAATAGGTGAAAGAGGAGTCAATCTCAGTGGCGGTCAGAAGCAGCGAATTCAACTTGCTCGTGCTATCTATCAGGATGCTGATATATATCTGTTGGATGATCCATTTAGTGCTGTTGATGCAGAAACTGCCACGATCTTGTTCAATGTAATTCAAGCGTTTTAAAAAATTATTCACTTCTTTCCTATTCAGACTTTTATTTATTGATCTCACAATATGGTAAATAAAATTTTGTCAGGAATATGTCTTGGGAGCACTTTCAAGGAAGGCAGTTTTGCTAGTCACTCATCAAGTTGATTTCCTACCTGCATTTGATTCTGTATTGGTCAGTCTTGTTTCGAAATTTCGCTACTGTGAATAAATTGATCCTATTAAACTTCTTTTCTGGATGGATGAGCCTTGGGGATATCCATATCTTGATTAGTTTTATTGGTATCTCCGTATGTTTCATTCATCTTTGGAAACATTTACATTGGATTTATGTCAATCATATTTTCATTGGCAAATAATGTATTTTGTTAACAGCTGATGTCAGAGGGAGAAATACTACGAGCTGCTCCTTATCAACAGTTACTGGCGTCAAGCCAAGAATTTCGGGAGCTTGTCGATGCACATAAAGAAACTGCAGGTTGCGAGAGGCTCACTGCAGTTGCTGCTCCAGAAAGAAAAGGATCATCTACCTGGGAGATTAAGAAAACTTATGCAGAGAAGCAACCTAACTTATCAAAAGGAGACCAATTTATAAAGCAGGAAGAAAGAGAAGTTGGTGACACAGGGCTTACTCCCTACATTCAGTATCTAAATCAGAACAAAGGATACTTGTACTTCTCGTTGGCTGCTCTTGCTCATCTCATTTTTGTTATTGGTCAGATACTACAGAACTCTTGGATGGCAGCTAAAGTTGATAAGCCTGATGTTAGCAAACTGCGGTTGATTGCCGTCTACTTGATTATTGGATTTGTTTCAACACTAGTTTTGCTCTTTAGATCTCTTTTGACAGTCATTTTGGGCCTTCAATCATCAAATTCCTTGTTCTCACAACTATTAAATTCCCTTTTTCGTGCTCCCATGTCCTTCTATGACTCAACACCTCTTGGAAGAATACTAAGTCGGGTACTTAACAATTAATATTTCATGTTGCTTCATTAGATAGATTATACGCAACTAATATGGCTTTGTATTCGTTTTTCTTTGGTGTATTAGGTCTCATCTGATCTGAGTATCGTCGATCTTGATGTTCCATTTGGATTAGTCTTTGCCGTTGGAGCCACCATTAATGCTTACAGTAATCTTGGAGTACTTGCTGTTGTTACCTGGCAAGTGTTGTTTGTCTCCATACCTATGGTCTATTTGGCAATTCGCTTGCAGGTATTCGTTTCTGATAACTTCATCTTCAGTAGAATTAAACATTCTTGAAAAACTGTAGAAGTACTTCCTACTTCATGAACTAGCAGGGGAGGTGGGGTGGGGGTGGGGGGGACTATAAACATGTTTTGAAACAGAAAGTAAACCAATTTGGTCTCTAAGAAAAGAGACTATCTTATGTTAGGATATTGTGATGGATAATTAATTTTATCCTCCAAAAAAATAAATCTTTGTGATTTCCATTCGGTATATCTGCAGAGATATTACTTTGCCTCTGCAAAAGAATTGATGAGGATCAATGGCACGACGAAGTCCTTAGTAGCAAATCATTTAGCTGAATCAGTTGCTGGGGCCATGACAATAAGGGCATTTGAGGAGGAAGAACGCTTCTTTGGAAAGAATCTTGAACTAATTGACACAAATGCAAGTCCTTTCTTCCACAGTTTTGCTGCTAACGAGTGGTTGATTCAACGGCTAGAAACAGTTAGTGCAACTGTTCTTGCTTCTGCTGCACTTTGCATGGTACTGCTTCCTCCTGGAACATTTAGCGCAGGTAAATATGTTATTTATGTAGATGTTTTGCTTTTGGAATCCGGTAATAGTTCTATGTTTATGTGACACAAATCATAACAAGTAATGCAATCACCACAGGATTCATTGGAATGGCTCTTTCCTATGGTCTGTCGTTAAATAATTCCCTGGTTATGTCCATTCAAAACCAGTGTGTCATTGCGAATTATATAATTTCTGTTGAGAGACTGAATCAATACATGCATATACCAAGTGAAGCCCCTGAGGTTATAGAAGATAACCGTCCTCCGCCCAATTGGCCGGCAGTTGGTGAAGTGGATATTTGTGACCTCCAGGTAAATTTGGTTTTCTTGTTTGATATCAACATGCTGATTTTGGATAAATTACTGTTTTAAGGGTTTTTTTTTTTCTTTCTAATAAGCAGATCAGATACAGGCCAGACGCACTGCTTGTACTTCGAGGGGTTAGTTGTAAGATTGAAGGAGGTCACAAGATTGGCATTGTTGGCAGGACAGGCAGTGGGAAAACTACTCTTATTAGTGCTCTATTTCGTCTTGTGGAGCCAACTGGAGGAATGATTGTGGTAGATGGTATTGACATCTCTAAAATTGGACTTCATGATCTGAGGTCACGGTTTGGAATAATACCACAAGATCCTACACTTTTCAACGGGAGTGTGAGATACAATTTGGACCCCTTAGCTCAACACACCGATCAGGAGATATGGGAGGTAAGTTTCTGATCCTGTTAAATCCAGGAATGAAGAGTCTTCTGTATTCTGATGCTTTTTGACGCAGAGTTTTTGTTACACATTATGTAGGTACTTGGAAAGTGTCAGCTTCGAGAGGCTGTCCAGGAGAAAGAGGAAGGTTTAGATTCTTTAGGTAAGCTTCGGATACTCGATTATATAGAATGTTCATTATTATTTCTTCGTCGTGAATGATGCTAAACTACTGAAGTTTTGACACACAGTTGTGGAAGATGGATCTAACTGGAGCATGGGGCAGAGGCAACTATTTTGCTTGGGACGTGCACTTTTGAGGAGAAGTCGGATATTGGTGCTCGATGAGGCAACGGCATCAATCGACAATGCAACCGACCAGATATTGCAAAAAACCATTCGGACCGAGTTTGCAGATTGCACTGTGATCACAGTTGCACATAGGATACCAACAGTCATGGACTGCACCATGGTGCTTGCCATGAGAGATGGTGAGTCTATTTCCTTCAAGTTACCTACATAGTGTACCCGAAACCAGATGCCGGAGAACTGAAGCATAGGAATTATATGATCTTCATTGATGTGTTCTACTTAGTTTAGATCCAAAACACAGAAATTTATTAGGCAGTACATCTTTTCAATCAAGGAAGAACTTTAGACATGTATTAACAAGTTCTTGTTGTGTTTCAGGAAACATAGTAGAGTATGATAAGCCAGAGGAGTTGATGAAGATGGAAGGTTCACTCTTTGGGCAACTGGTGAATGAATACTGGTCACATCTTCACTCAGCAGAATCACTTTGAGGCCACTATCCTTTCGTTTATATATTTTCTGGCTTCGGATCGATGATAAGAAAGGAGCCGTGAGTAAGAATCGAAAAGGATTATATAATTTCTGGCTTAGTATCAATGAGAAGAAGGAACTATTGAGTAAGAATCATGGAAGTACAGTGATCACATCCCCGAGAAATCGAAATTTTCCCGAGGATTCAAAGAAATGTCCTTTCATCAGATAAGGAAAGTGCAGATTCAGCATTCCACTTCCTTGGTAAAAGCAAGATTTGTAGAGGAACTGAAACTCCACTGCTAGAGCTGGAAAAGTTGAACTTGAACAGGAAATCGATCCCTAATATGGTCTCTGCAACTCTGAATCTTCCACTCTCTGTTATAAAGAACTAGTTTTGTATTCTTTTGCTTTTGATTGATCTGAAATCAAAATTTCAGAATAATTTTGTAATAAAGGCTTGAACTTTTGAGTTAATGGTGAACTGATTTACGGTTGTTTAATATGATGTCTGTCTAGTTTCTCCATCCAAAGCCCTCTCTAGAACCTCGAAGCAGAGGTTCTCCACCAAAGATGGAGGCTCTGTGTCCTTTAGTGCAGTTGATCAAAAATCATAAATTATTTTTGAGTGGTGGCAAAATATTTAGACTACTTTTTATATTATTAAAAAAATGTTAATTTTAATTATTATTTTAAATTTTAATTTCATTAAAAAAATTAAAATTTTGCCTCATTAATTTAATTGGTGACAATAATAATAATAATAATAATAATAATAATAATAGATATATTAAGATATCAAATAAAAATAAAATCTGAGCTCATCTATTTTTATTCATAAGGACATCTAAGATACTTCTTTTATCCCTATTCACTAGTGCTAGATGGTTTGTACTGTTTTTGTTCATTTTTACGACTTTATATGCTACGATTTTTCGTTTACAATAAGAAATCTTATATTTCGTTTTCATTAAAAGTTTAAAAGAATGTAAAGATTAAAACTGTGCCAACTCTATTACAACTTACAAAAACTCATCTCTAAATTATACGTACTACACATTCTTTCAAAGAAAAGAAGTGGGAATTTACCTATTAACACTAGAACGAGGTAAGACATGTGGAGGAATACTTTTCTCAATTGCGTTCAATATAGATTATTGTTTTACGCTTTGAGTGTGGTAGTCTTTGTGGAGTTAGGAAAAGAAAAGTCAAAAAGTCAAAAAGTAGTGTGATTAAGAAGCCAAAAGGGTAAAAAAAATCTGAATAAAAAAAGTCAATGAAGCATGTAGTTTTTATCTTTCTTTTTGTAGGCTTTAATCTAAAAAAGTCATTAGCTCAAATAATATTAATTTTAATAAAAATAGATGAATTAAGATTTTATTTTTTATTTGATATCTTAATATATCTATAATTTTTTATTATTTTTTTGTCACCAACTAAATTAATAAGAGTAAAATTTTAATTTTTTTATAAAATTAAAATTTAAAATAATAATTTTAAATTTAAAAATTTTTAGAAGCAGTGTATCGAGTGGAAGAGCAGTGGGCCAAGTGCCCCGCTGTGGCTCCACCCATGTGTGCGGGACAGTCAATTTCTGTAGAATATTATGCCATTAATGGAAGTGCAGCCTTCTGAGAAAATGATAGTATAGGAAGTGGTAATCTGACAAGAAGAGCATCATAAATTTGAGTATTAAAGACAAATAGAAACTTCCACCAAAAGAAAACACAAATAGAAAGGCAATGTTTCATGGAATGATAGTATCGAGCCTTCCATGGATTCTTGTTAGATCACCTGGAAAGCAATAATGAGATATTAGGTACCATCAATGGCGTATCTTTAGCTTCTGCACATCAAAGATTTAAATTTTTTTAGAATTAAAACCTTCCATGGATTCTTGCTAAATCACTTGCAAAGCACTAATGAGACACTAGGTACCGTTAATGGCGGATCTCCAGGTTCTGCTCACCAAAGATTTAATTTTTGATAACTTTATTAAATGCATCTTCCGTGCATTTTCATTATTGTTATCTACGCTCCAAATTGTCCGAGTTCTTTTATTTTTAGTGACAAAAAGTTGTCTTTTTTCTTAGAACCAGAGTGAATGACAGTATTTTGGCTATCGATCATATGGAACCACTTCTTGTTGATCTTCATCTTCATCTGCATCATTTCTTTCTCACGAGTACACGCAAATACATACGCTTTTGTTGGTTTCCAAGATAAGGGTATGTGATTACCAAGTTGATCTCTTTTTGGAGTTTCACTACAAGTGTACATAGTACCTGTCGTCGTGTTTGAGTAGTGTTCGTGTTTGGTTCTCACAATCACAGACCCTCCGTCGAAGTATCCTCTGTCTCTTCATCATTTGGCATCTTTTGATTAGTCTCAACGTCGAAGTTTCCTGTACGTTATGTACTCTCTAGCTATTTAGAGAAATGAAAAGGTCCAGCCTTTTTACAAGGTGACGAAAGTTTCAATGTTTTGGTTACGTATCCCCTTCGAGCTTTTGTTCCTTCCGTAAATGGATGCAAGAATCAGATTCTTTTTTGCGTGTGTTAGAGATTAACCGATCGAAAAATAGCCACAAAGAATCGATTTTATATGCATAAAAAATAAAAAATACATACTTGATTGATCGTTGTAGTTGTAGTTTCACCTGTTAAAGCACTTTCTATTTACTATTTCTACTGCAGAAATCTCTCTCTCCTTATTTGCAAACTTTAGAGAAGATTGAAAAAACCCCGCATGAAACTAATACATGAAAAGATAGAGTTTTATTTTCTCAAACGTTGCCTTCATATTTATATTTCTGTACATAACTACCTTTATTAGTTATTCAAGAATGATGACTATTATACCCATCATAGGTGTATATAAGTCATCATCTCCTACTCACACATGATAGGTTTAACAGAACTTTGCAGTACTCATACTTGTTCAATAATCGGTGTGACCAGCATATGACGAGAGCACAGTGCCATATATCTGTTAGGAGTATATGACATCTCGATTTAACAAATTAATCCTGAGACTTATGAGTTCTTGAGTAGACATTATATGCTATACCCTAGGTTATATATCGCATTTGCATTTTTCCTTTAATCTCATTTAGTTTCTTGAGTTATGATTGTATTCAATTGCTTTACTAAAAGGACGATGACCATCTATGAATACTTTTCATGCGAGTCAATGATCTAAATTAAATGACTTTCCTTTGTTCTCAATTCTCTTTTGAATTAAATTTAATTTGCTTTCCTTGAATTATTCTATAGGATCGCATCTTGCATGATCTTTTGGCAATAACCTAAAGTAGCAAACCTTAAATTCAATTCTCA
>JAOQMR010000007.1:24347078-24358808 GCA_027563865.1 Erythroxylum pelleterianum
AGCAACATATGGGACCATTTGCTAAATTTTTGCAAGCTTGTGGCATTGTTCCACAATATACCATGCCTGGTACTCCTTAACAAAATGGTGTAGCTGAAAGGCGAAACTGTACTTTAAAAGATATGATGAGGAGTATGATGAGTGGAACTAATTTGCCAGATTTTTTATGGGGGGAAGCCTTAAAAACTGCTCTTTACATCCTTAATAGAGTTCCTAGCAAATCTGTTCCCAAAACACCTTTTGAACTTTGGACAGGTAGAAAACCCAGTCTAAACCATTTTCGTGTGTGGGGTTGTCCTGCAGAAGTTAGGATCTATAATCCCTTAGAGAAAAAGACTGATCCTAAAACTACCCATTGTTACTTCATTGGATATCCAGACCATGCAAAAGGGTATAGGTTCTATTGTCCTAAAGCGGTCGTAGAATTGTGGAATCTATAAATGTAAAATTTCTAGAATTGGACAAGGCTGAAGCTATTATTCCTGCTGTTGATTTCCCTGCAAATGTGTGTGAGATCGTTTCTTTTCCTGCTGCTAATGATAACATGCCTACAACTATTGTTCCAGTAGAAAACTTGGTTGACGCTCCTTTGGTTAATTTCCCTGCTTCGTGTTCCCTTTCCAAATGGCTTTCTTGCCATTTTACCAGCTAAACAATGCTCACATGTAGGTAAATCTACTTAACTTAGATTACCTAAAAGTCCTTCTTTAGTTAATCGACTGATTCGATTTTGACCAATATGACATAGTCTAGCATGCCACAAAGTTGCATCATTGTTGGAATTACTAAATATAAATAATGAATAACTAATATTATTATTTTCCTTTAATACATCCGGTACAATAAAACCATCCAATAAAAAACCATGACTATAACTAATAGATCCAAGATACAAATCTATTCCACCACTATGGAAATTTATATTAAAACCAAGTTTATCTAACATCAACACAGATAGAAGATTCCTATGAATCTATGGAGCAAATAATACTTCATGTAGGGTGAGAGGTCGTCCTCCACGCATGTCCAATTTACATGTGTCAATTCCTTGTACAGCAACTTTGGAATTGTCACCTACATAAAGCCATCGACTACCATGTGGGAGTTTACGAAACTCAATGAAGGCATCACGATCCTTCGCTACATGGTTGGTTGCTCCTGAGTCTGCAATCCACAAAGGATGTGATTCAGTTAGAAAAATAGAACAAGAAACATTCACAGAACAAATGTTTGTACTATAAAATTGTACCTTCTTAAGCTCGGTACAATCTCGAGCAAAGTGGCCCTTATTACCGCAATTATAGCACTTCACATGTTTCATGTTCTTCTTTTGGAAAGGACATTTTCCATTTCCACGTTGGTTCCATTTTGCCTTCTTGGATTCCTTAGGAGTGTGGTTGAATTTCTTATTCTTCTTCCACTTATATCCACCATGATGCTTGCGTTTCTTGTTCATAGCTCTATATAAGCTAGAACTAACTGCATATGCCTCAAAAGACATCTTTGAGGCTTCAAGACGCTCTTCCTCCAAGATAAGATGCCTCGTAGCATCTTCCATTGTCTTGATGTTTTCATTATGAGTTAGGTGAATCTTCATATGCTCCCAACTCTGAGGCAATGAACGAATCACACTTGCACTTGTTGTTCATCAGATAGTTCATGACCAACATCATGTAACTCACTTACCATGTTGGACATTTTCCTCAAATGCTTTTGCATTGTATCATCTAGGCGCTTCTTATAAGTATCAAATTTAATTGTAAGTGACCTCACTATGGTCATTGAAGCACTTACAAAACGAGCAGCCAATACGGACCATATGTCCTTTGTAGTTTCGAATTTAGAGAACTCACGCATGATATCATTATCTATGCTACTTAGCAACGTGAGATGAGCTAAAGAGTTCTTCTTTTTCCATAATTTATATGCATTACGGTCCCTTCTATGTTGGGCTGTAGTGCCCTCCTTAGGAACGTTCATGGTTAGGTTTAATGGCTCAAGAGCCTCTTGCTCTTCCAGTACATATTGGATTTTCATACTCCAGATTTCGTAATTGTCACCATTGAGTTTTGCACCCATATTAAGTTCAGCAACTATATTCTTCGAAGCAATAGCCATTTTTGAAACACTAAGTTTCTATAATAAGAAAGAAATTTATATGCACGTTAATGTCACATTAATCGTTCATAGAGTAAATAATTTGATCACAATTACTTATGAAATCAAAAGTCAACAAATGTGTTCAATCATCATTCATACAACAATTGAATCCTAATTACTTTACTCTAGACGAATTCCTATATTAAATTCATGTAAACATATTACATAAATATTCAGACCTTGTTCTTAAAAAAATAACCTATTGTATTAAATGTGCTTCAACTTACGAACAGTCTATAGGTAACGAACCCTACACAGAATTGAGTTCACGAGTTCGCGTGACACAGTTCGCGAAACTAGATTTACAATAGCTCTTACTATTTCCATTCGAAGACCTATAGGATATAAAGTCCTAATCAACTCCCTTTTATGCATCTTTTTAATAAATGTCATCACCAACAAATTATAAGTCTTCTCAGGCATATTATTCCAGAGCATTCGTAATAATTCGCCTTGAGGTTGAGGTAATATCGCAAGCAAAGTCATGTACTTTACTTCAACATCTGCGTAAGCTAGACAACCTCTAAAATATAACTTTTGCATCATGTTATTAACTGCAATAACATGATGTGTTAGATCATCTCTAGGCATTAAACGCATGTTGACTAATTGTACATACATGTTGCCAATTCGTCTCTTCTGTGCCTCACATCGAATAAGCTTAGGTGTTTGCTTAATAATAGGCATTTTCCTTAAAAACAAATTTTTAGGAATTAGAAGAGTATACAAAATAATGAATTATTTTGTCTAACACATAGCGAATTTATGATCATATATGGAAATAATTTAATTTTTATTATATTTGTTTATCAACAATTTATTGAACTAATCAAAATATGCTTTTAATATCTAATCAATTAGAAACTTATTTCCAATTTAACTTATAATTGAACTAATCAATTATCTTGGTTTAATTATAAACTAATTTCTAATGAAACTCCTATTTTTAATTTTAACTAAACAAATTAGTTTTCTTGTACTACAAAAAAAATTCTAAGTTTTTTAAAAACATTTTTGTATTAATTATAAACTAATTTAACTAACTTAATTAGCTAGTGTAAATTAGAAAAATTCATTTCTAATTCTTTATAGCCATAAGTGGTCATGCAACAAATTTATAATATAACACACACACACACAAAATAGACAAAAAAACATTTGTTAAGTATGCATATATGCACGAGACAGACAAAACCTTTTGATAAGTAGTTTTGTCTTTTTATAGCCATCAATGGTAATAACACGCTTATGTTATATGCAAGAGGAAGCATGTGCTTTTGGTCTCATGTGATAAGATAAATAAAGTTATTCACATAACCATGCCTCTAGTCTTCTTATGACAAGACAAATAAAGTTGTTCACATACTTATAAAAATAAATATGCGTTGGGTCTTCTTCGCGCATTGTTTGTGAAAAAAACATATACTTTCCAAAAGGCGTCTTCTTCCTCTTCTTGTTTGCGTGTAGTTTTCGTTTTTTTAACTTAAAGAGAACAAACGACTCTTCTGGCTTCAGAAAAATAAAGGGATCTTAAAATGAAGAAACGAAAACAACAACGTCGTCTTCTTGTTTGAAGACCATTCAAGAAAAAAATGAGAAAGAAAAAAAACTCTGTTGTTCTTAATGTTTTCCTAAGAATCAATTTTTACTATTGCAGACCACTCATTTTTCATTGTCAACAATAATCTTCCCAAACTCTTATGAAAGGAGACAAAATGAAAAACCGAAATTTCAAGGCTTTTGGAACGAATTAAAACCATAAACATAAAACGTATGTCAATATTAATAGCATATCTCAAAACACTAATTTACGCATGCATATAACATAAACAAAAATTTAACAGGCTCTAATACCAACGTTAGAGATTAACGGATCGAAACATAGCCACAAAGATTATGTTAAACACAGGATCGATTTTGTATGCATAAAAAATGAAAAACACATACTTGGTTGATCGTTGTAGTTCTACCGGTTAAAGCACTTTCTATTTACTGTTTCTACTGCAAAAATCTCCTTCTCCTTATTTGTAAACTTTAGAGAAGATTGAAAAAGCCCGCATGAAACCAATACACGAAGAGATAGAGTTTTATTTTCTCAAATGTTGCCTTCATATGTATATTTCTGTATATAACTACCTTTAGTAGTTATTCAAGAATGATGACTATTATACCCATCATGGGTGTATATAAGTCATCAGCATGCTTCATGGTTACATGCGAGGTATTCTGCACTTGTTTCATGTATAGTGTTTCACTTTGTTGATTATTCATTAGGCTTTTCTGTGTATCATTATTGTGACTACTTTCTTATCACTGGGTTACTTCAATCTCCATTGTTTCTTCCTGCATTCTTGAAGATAACAGTTGTGTGCTTTGCTTGAGCCATGGTGTTTGTGCATTTTAGATTTCTTTTCAACTAGTGAATAAGAAACAACATGTTAAATACCTTAGGCTTATTGTAATGCAAGATCTGTAGAGGTTAAAAGCATTACGGGGTTCACTTGGGAAACTTTTTGCGAGGAATTTAGCAGTTCAAATGCTATGGGAAGCCCCTCAAGATTTAGTTTTCCGTCACCACTGCGTCAACCTGACTCCTGTACCAATCAAGCCTTTGTCATTTGCGTTTACATTTTACTTTTAGCCTTGCTCCTAATTTGTTGACACAGAAATCAACATCAAGAGCAGTAATAGTTCCATCTCCAAATCGAATCTTTTCAAGATTACCAGTAGTTTTCGCTATCTTCAATGGTTGTCTTGGATTGACTTATTTTGTTTTGGTCATATGGAGCTTGGAAGAGAAATTCAGGGAAACACACACTATCTTGCCTATTGGAAAATGGATATTACCATTGTTTCTGTTGAGTTTTGATTCCTTTGTTTGTTCCATATTGGTTGGGAAAAACAATTGGGCAAGGCTTTTGTCTATATAAGGAGTTTACTACCTCTTTAGTTAATGTACCAATACAAAGTCAAAGATTTGTATAACAAATTTGGCTCTTGTTAAATTCCTCTTTTGAGGTGAGAGTTGGAGAGTTTGTTTTAGGTATTTCTTTGTGGGTGTGTTGGTGTATTGGGAATTGGGTGAGAGGAAAAAATTGTGTAATTGTAAGGATTTTTTCATATAGTGGATTTTCTTCTTAGTGCCTGTGGTTTTTTTTCTCTGGTTTGGGAGTTTCTACGTAAATTCTCTTGTGTTGTTATTATTTCTCTATTTTTTGATATTTTTATCTATAAAATATCCTTGGGTGTGGGTTTGGGAGGTCTAAATTCTCAATAATTAGTATCAGAGCCAAGATGTATTTTTTCTTGAAAATTCTAAGTATACTCTGTAGTCGCAGTTTTGACTAATCTTTAACATAAGAAAAGATTTTCATGAGAAAGGTTCATTTGGTGCGGTAGAGCTTTGGTGTGGTAGTGTAGAAGTGCATGTCTAGGAAAATTTTGGCTAAGGAAAGACTTGGTATTTAAGTGTGTCTTTTGTGGCTTACCTCTCTTTCCTGGGAACTTACCTAGTGTACTATTCATTTATATGGTAAAATTCATCAAGGCAGAAGAGCACAAAAAAATGTCAGGAAATAGGGCTTCAAATCCTCTTAGATTTGAGGTGGAGAAATTCGACGGGAGAATCAATTTTGGCTCGTGGCAAGTGTAAGTCAGAGACATTTTGATTCAGTCGAAGTTACACAAGGCATTGAAAGGCAGACAAATCCCTGATATTAGCACTACTACTAGTGATACTGGCAAAACGGCTAGTACAAACAGATCCAGGATGAGCGATGAAGATTGGGAGGATCTGGATTTGAGAGCAGCAAGTGGGATACAATTGTGTTTGGATAAGAATGTCCTTACGAATGTGCCTAGAATATCTACAGCAAAGGAGCTTTGGGAAAAGCTTGAGGAGTTGAATCAAATAAAGGACGTCTCAAATTGGGTGTACTTAAAGGAGCAGTTTCATACACTGTGGAGGAAGGTACTATAATTTCAGATAATTTAAGTGTTCCCAATAGGATCGTCTCTGAACTGGAGGCAATTGGAGCTCATATAGATGATGAGGATCAAGCTTTGAGACTCATCTGGTCTCTTCCTCCTTCATATGAACACATGAAACCTATTTTGATTCATGAGAAGGAGAAGATACTTTTTTTTTCTGAAGTTACTAAAAAACTCTTTTCAGAAGAGAGAAGACTAGGTGGTGGAAAAAAATGTTCCTCCTGAAGACTCAACTTTGGTGGTAGCTGGATATCAGAAGAAGAAATCCATGAAGAAAAATAAAGTATGCTGGACGTGTGGTCAATCTGATCACGTGAAGAAAAATTGTTCGAGAGGTGGAACGGGTTCGACAAGAGGCTCTGGGTCAGTTAATGGAGAGACTGACAATGTCGCTAACATTGTCTCCATGGATGATGATTTTGTTCTCTAAAAAAAGGCATATACATCCTCATGATATGCTGTTAATTTCAAAGTTTCCATGATAGAGGATGTGTTACTATTAACGAGTCCACAAGTTTGCACACAGGCATTGATTTGGCATTAATGCAAGGTATGTAGTGGAATTTATGTCGATGGCTGATGAACTTCCAGGACAGCCAAACATGGGAGTTGCACCATAATTTTTAAGCAAGGTTATTTTCGACATGTGCCTATGTAAAAGGCTTGGAATTGGTTTATTCTGAGCAGGTATGCTTTTATGGTGGAGCATGATGCTGTGAAGCATGATAATTCTCTACATTGAGAGTTATGTTATTTTCAAGAGATCTTCATTGAGGCGGAGTGTGGTTGTGGGATCAACCAAAGTCACCAAGGTGGAGGTTGTTGAGTTTTGGCTCCTTTGTTTGTCCTATATTGGTTGGGAAAAATAATTGGGGCAAGGCTTTTGCCTATATAAGGAGGTTGCTACCTCTTTGGTTAGTGTACCAATACAAAGTCAAAGATTTGTATGACAAATTTGACTCTAGTTAAATTCCTCTTTTGAGGTGAGAGTTGGAGAGTTTGTTTTATGTATTTCTTTGTAGGTGTGTTGGTGTATTGGAGATTGGGTAAGAGGAAAAATTGTGTGATTGTAAGAATTTTTCATATAGTGGATTTTCTTCTCGGTGCCCATGATTTTTTCTCCAGTTTGGAAGTTTCCAAGTAAATTATCTTGTGTTGTTATTATTTCTCTATTTTTGATATTTTTTTCTATAAAATATCCTTGGGTGTGGGTTCGGGAGGTCTAAATTTCCAACAGTTTTAGGGACTCTTTTAGTTGTTGGTGTCTTTGATAGTAACCACAAGAGGAAAAAGTCTAGCAAGAACACCGTTGCGGCTATAGACTATACTTGCACTCTTGCTAGCAATAATTTTTTTTTGAAAAATTAAAAATTGGATTGATAGAATAAAGTTAGAGAACAATGTTAAGAGAGTAATATTACTCTCCTTAGTCTCTTGCAGCAAAGAAACAACATACTAAAAGACGCAAACAAACCAATTGAAACAACGGCGTAAATATACACATCAAAGATGCTAGTGTTTACAAATTAGGCATCTGAGAACAGAGGTACTTCAGAGGCTTCTCAGCTTGCTTCCATCAGCAAATTGACAACTCTAAAGTCTTGTTTACCGATTGGAATCATATTGACACTAACCCTTTCTAATGGCTTGATCACATCTTTAAAGACTTTGTCTTATCCTTCAATCACCACTTTTGGTATTTGGGATTTTTCTTTCTCTTCCTAGCAGATTTCCTTTTTGCAGATTTGGACTGCATGCAAAAATCACCAAGGATGTCTGTTGCTTATAGGGTATCGCTATCCTATGTTTGTTCGATATCCCCTGTCCCTTGATTATCAGTTAGCCCAACACTTGCGAGTGGAGACAACATGTTGGCCCAATCCCTCTAACAGTGCTGCAAATATTGGGAGGTGAAACCATTTGTTTCATGGTCTAAATTCTCCTCATTAGCACTGGATTTGTCAAGAGTCATTTTTCCCTGGGAAATGCATTTGTCAACTTGTTTATTCCTCACCCCAACTAGTTGAAGACCATTTGATTGCTACTGCAAAGTTTTGTCAATATCTACATCTACTTGTACTACGCTACAACTGATTGCCACCATCGTTCTATCACCTTCGGGCACCACTGTTTTATGCTCAGGGGAGATAATAATCTTTGCTACTTGCACTGTCCTGTTCTCAGAGGGGGTAGAAATATCAGTAGCCTCATCATTCTTTCCTTCCTTTTCAATAACCAACTGTGGACAGTTTGTCGCCCTAACCAAATTCTGTGATTTATGCATACTAACAGGCATTATATGCTCTTCATCGCAAACAATAGTAACTTCATTAACTACTTGGTCACAATGAACCATTCCAATAGCACCCGTCATTAATTCATCATGCCAAGCTGATTGTAAAGTTTGACCAGTGGGGGTCCATTTCTTAGAGGATGTATTAGGCTACCACGGGTAAGAGTTATGCACAATTGTTTGCTTAAGTTCACCAGTATTAGTCATATGCATAAGAGGAAATTGATCAAGCAATGGTAATGCTTGAGGTATTTTGATACATACCTTAGCATAATCGATCCTCTCCATTCGTGCCATTTGGGAATCCATGCATACAGGTTTTCCCAGGGAGCTAGCGAGAAAACTCAACCCTTCAGTTATCCAGAACTCCAATGGTAGCTTGTGAAATTGCACCCAAATTGGAAGCACATCTATGGTATCCCAATTGAACTCCATGCCCGGCCTCCACTTTTGCACGAACATCGGTTGATCCCCGATGTGCCAAGGTCCCATCCTCTATTAACCTTACCTATTCCAGTCCTTTTTGGCTCCAACGTGCTTTTGCCCATGCATTAATGACTAGAAATGCAAGTCGTTTAGAACAGAAAAAACTCATTAACGTAGAGGACCAAGCCCTCACGCCTAGTTAAAGGAGCTATATTGGAGGTGTAATGATGTTGTCTTTAAACACATGCTGGTAATGTTTTAATGCACCTTTGTGATGTACCTTCGAGAAAAGTTGTCGCCAGTCTACCCTACTCTTAGAGGCTTGCTAGTAGGAATTGTTTGTGCATTATCTGTACCTTCCATTGGTATAGGTAAGAGAGTGTCAACTAAGATAGTATTAGATTCATTATCATTTCCAGGAGCAATAATATTTCTCTTATGCGTATACAAGGCATACAAACGTGAAGAAACTGATAAAGGTGAAAGGTGTAAGTATGATCCTTCAACAACCGAGTCTAATGGAATTCCTAAAGCAGGATTTCTAAATAAAATGTCATATTTTTGGTTGAATCCATTGATGAAGAAGGGCCATTGGAAAATTCTTGAGGATCAGGATGTACCAAAGTTACAGCCTACAGATCAAGTTGAGAGTTGTTATTTGGAGTTTTTGGAGCAATTCAATAAGCAAAAACAAGATGAACCGTCGTAGAAGGGAGGGAAGGTTTTAATAATGAAGGTTACATATTGGCTTTCTCACTTTTCCTTTCCAAATGTTTAGAGTCATTGGCATAAAGTCAGTGGTCTTTTAGGTTTAGATTTATTGGTCTGAAAGTGATGTCTTTAGTTTCAGCAATAATTTATAAGAAATAAATAAGGTGATCTAATGCAGGTCGGTTGAAGTACTCAAGTAATGAAATAATGAACTACATCACTGTAGATGCTTATAGAATAGGAGAGTTCTCCTTCTGGTTTCATCAGACACGGACTACAAGCCTCCAACTGTGCTTGTCTCTAGCTATTATTTTCCATGCAGTAAGGCTTGCAACATTTGCAGCCTTAGCCATTACATTAATCACTATTCTTAGCAACATTCCAATTGCCAAATCACAGCATAAATCACAAAGCAGACTCATGGTGGCTCAGGATGGGAGATTGAAGGCTAGCACTGAGGCCCTGGTGAACGTGAAGGTTCTGAAACTATATGCTTGGGAAACCCATTTCAGGAATGTTATTGAAAAGTTGAGGAAGATGGAGTATAATTGTCTGTCTGCTGTGCAATTAAGTAAAACTTGTAATAATTTTCTCTTCTGGTCTTCTCTTTTTTATGTCTCTGGCGCAACCTTTGGGGCCTGCTATTTCCTCAAAGTTCCTCTGCATGCTAACAATGTTTTTCACTTTTGTGGCCACTCTACGTCTTGTACAAGATCTAATCAGAACTATTCCTAATGTTTTTCAATCGATGATTCAAGCAAAGGTAGACTTTACACGTGTTGTGAATTTCATAGAGGCACTTGAGCTTCAGTGCTCAAACATCCAAAAGAACCTGAACCAGGGTAGTGTCATTCATTTCATTCTTGTTAAATCAGCTAACTTCTCATAGGATGAGAATTCATCAAAGTCCACACACAGGAATGTAAATTTGGAATGCAAACCTGGTGAAAAGTCGGCTATATGTGGAGAAGTTGGCTCAAGAAAATCATCACTTTTAGTTGTTGTTCTTGGAGAACTTCCAAACACACAAGGAATTGTAAACTTACTTACATGTTTACTTCATTAAGCTTAAGCACATTGAAATGTTTCACAATTCGCACTTCTAGTTGTGACATGTAGGTTCAGCTCAGTGGGATGATAGCCTATGTTTCTCAAAGAGCTTAGATTCATAGTGGAAGCATACAGGAGAACATTCTATTTGGCTTACCAATGGATAAGTAGTGATATCAAGATGCACTTGAAAGGTGCTCGTGCATGCAGGACCTAGAGCTCCTTCCTCATGGAGATGTGACTGAAATAGGTGAAAGAGGAAATATGTTTCTTTGTTGGTTAATTTTAGGAAAAGATATGTATGGAGAAAACTCTATATTTTTATTTAGCAGGAGCTTGTCAATTTATACAGTCTTTCTCTAATCAAAATTCAAAAATCGGATAATATCTAAACTAAATCAGCATAAAATAAGCATAAAATCTGGACTTAAAGAAAATATTATGATAACAACTTTGACTGTTTCAAAGTCACATGTTCAACACTCCTCCTTGACTTTGATACTACAAACTCCAAGCATTTTTTTCTTTTTCGTTTATGCTCCCACAATTTCCCTGTTAGGCTTCTCGTGAACTTTTCCATCTGTCATTTTTAGGCAGTCAAATCTTCCTTTGTCTTCCACAATGAAGGAGTGATCCACCTTGTTGGACTTTTTTCTAGATGTTCTTGAACTTGAAGAACTCATTTTGTTTTCATCATATATAGAGGTCTTCGTGTTAATTATATCTTCCTCAGCATCACCAGCGTGGTTCTCTTTCGTAAAATCCAATCCAAATCTTTTATTTTGCATTTTGATATTGAATACTTATCTATCCATTACATCCTTAATCATGCAACAATCATTTTCGAACAATACCTTAAAGTCTTTATTAAGCAACTGACAAACACTCAACAGATTTTTGTTTATTGTAGGAACATATAAGACATCAGAAATTAACTTCAAACCTGAATGCCCTTTAATTGCTATAGTCCCCTCTCCTTTTGCTTCAATGTAGTCTCCATTTCCAATTTGGGCTTTGGAGATAAATGCTGGACCCCGTTTCCGGAGCCCAACTATACACAACAGAATCACAAACGGAGACCATTGGGCCCGAGTCCCGAC
>JAOQMR010000007.1:24385340-24414070 GCA_027563865.1 Erythroxylum pelleterianum
TCCTTAATGTGCTAGCCAATACTCCACTTGCAAAGTTGCAACGTAAATTTCAGAGTAGACTTATGGGAGCACAGGATGACAGATTGAAAGCCAGTAATGAGGCTCTAGTTAACATGAAAGTGTTGAAATTGTATGCTTGGGAAGCCCATTTCAAGAATGTCATAGAAAGTTTAAGGAAGGTGGAGTATAAGTGGTTGTTTTCTCTGCAGTTACGTAAAGCATGCATTGTCTTTCTCCTCACAGCTTCTCCTATCATGGTCTCCGCTGCGACCTTTGGAGCATGTTATTTTCTGAAAGTTCCTCTACATGCTAACAATGTTTTCACTTTTGTGGCCACTTTACGTCTCATTCAAGATCCAATAAGATCCATTCCTAATGTTATTTCAGCATTAATTCAAGCAAAGGTAGCCTTTTCTCGTATTCTGAATTTCCTGGAGGCACCCGAGTTGCAATGCTCTAATATCAGGCAAAAGCAGAACCAGGCGAATGGTACTCATGCAATTCTTATTGAGTCAGCTAACTTTTCATGGGAAGATAATTCATCAAAACCAACACTTAGGAATGTGAATTTGGAGATAAAACCTGGTGAAAAAGTGGCTGTATGTGGAGAAGTTGGCTCAGGAAAATCAACCCTTGTAGCTGCAGTTTTTGGAGAAGTTCCAAATACCCAGGGAACTGTAAGTATGACAGCTTTCCAGAATTATCTTGTTGTCATGCTTTCCGTAGTTTATCATTGGCCCTTTGATGAGTCAAGTAATGGTTCTCTACTCACTTACAGATTCAGGCTAATGGGAGGATTGCCTATGTTTCTCAATCAGCTTGGATTCAGAGTGGAACAATACAAGACAACGTTATATTTGGGTCTCCAATTGATAACCAGCGATATCAAAATACACTTGAGAGATGCTCATTAGTGAAGGACCTTGAGCTTCTTCCTCATGGAGATCTGACTGAAATAGGTAATAGGGGAGTCAATCTGAGTGGTGGTCAAAAACAGCGAATTCAACTCGCTCGTGCTCTTTATCAAGATGCTGATATATATCTGTTGGATGATCCATTCAGTGCTGTGGATGCAGAAACTGCCAAGAACTTATTTAATGTAATGAATGCAACAATCCCATAAACAACTAGTTGTATAATCCCTTATTTGTTAGCCCCATGTAAAAACATCTCAAAAAATTTTGGCAGGAATACGTGATGGGAGCACTTTCAAATAAAACAGTCTTGCTTGTAACACATCAAGTTGATTTCCTACCAGCATTCCATTCTGTTTTGGTTAGTGCTGGAATTTTACTTTTCAACAGTTTATATGATTTACAATCAATAGAATTTTCTTTGATTACTAACTTTCCTTCATACACCAATTCATTACCAGTTGATGTCTGAAGGAAAAATTCTTCGAGCAGCTCCTTATCCTGACTTGTTGGCTTCAAGCCCAGAATTTAGGGAACTTGTCAATGCACACAGAGAAACAGCAGGTTCTGAGAACCTTAATGAGGTTGGTGCTCCACAGAAACAGGGGTCACCTGATGGAAAGATTAAGACATCAGTTGATGAACAACTTAAAGCAGCCAAAGGAGATGATTTGATTAAGAATGAAGAAAGAGAAGTAGGGGATACAGGACTTAAGCCATACATTCAGTATCTGAATCAGGACAAAGGATACATGTACTTCATCTTTGGAGGTCTTGCTTACCTTGCATATGTTATAACTCAGATAGTACAGAACTCTTGGATGGCAGCTAATGTTGATAATCATCATGTTAGCACATTGCGGTTGATTGTTGTCTACTTGATTATTGGATTCACCTCAACCCTTTTCTTGGTAGTGAGATCTTTGACAACAGTCACCTTGGGCCTTCAGTCATCAAAATCTTTATTTTCACAGCTACTAAATTGTCTTTTTCGTGCCCCCATGTCTTTCTATGACTCCACACCTCTTGGAAGAATACTCAGCCGGGTAAAAATCCATTTCAGAAAATCTTAAGCTTGGAAGAGATAATGTGCAACTGATGTCAAAATCTGTGTTTTTCCTCTATCTTATAGGTTTCATCAGATTTGAATGTGGTCGACCTTGATGTTCCAAGTGGTTTGAACAATGCTCTTGGAGCAACGATAAATACTTACAGTAATCTTGGAATACTGGCTCTTGTTTCCTGGCAAGTTCTGTTTGTATCCATACCTATGGTCTATCTTGCCACTCGCTTGCAGGTACTTTTCTGAAGTTCTCAACCAGCAGGATACTTCATTCAAAAGTTACTGAATCAATACTGCGACAACTTCATGAACTAACATGGCCCCAACCTGGTGTGTAACTTTAATAAAAAATTATTATGTCAAAGCTTTAATTTTTCTTTCATCTGCAGAGATATTACTATGCCTCAGCAAAAGATTTGATGCGTCTCTGTGGCACTTCGAAGTCTTTAGTGGCAAATCATTTAGCTGAATCAGTAGCTGGAGCCATGACAATCAGAGCATTTCAGGAGGAAGAGCGGTTCTTCATGAGGAATCTTGACCTCATTGACACCAATGCTAGTCCTTTCTTCCACAATTTTGCAGCCAACGAGTGGTTGATTCAACGGCTAGAAATTGTCAGTGCAACTGTTTTAGGGTCTGCTGCATTTTGCATGGCATTGCTTCCTTCTGGAACTTTTAGCTCTGGTGAGTGCATAGAAATTCCAAATGAACCGAATTTCCTCCAACAGAGCCTGCTTGATCATCAGGATATGCTTTTGAATCAGCTAATGCCATCACTGCAGGATTTATTGGTATGGCACTCTCATATGGTCTGTCTTTAAACAACTCCCTGGTAAGGTCAATTCAGAATCAGTGCTCCTTAGCAAATTACATCATTTCTGTTGAAAGACTCGACCAATATATGCATATATCAAATGAAGCCCCTGAGGTGATAGAAGATAACCGTCCCCCACCACATTGGCCTGCAGTTGGTGAATTAAATATATGCGACTTGCAGGTGAATTTGGCTCTCTCAATATGACATCTAAAACAATTTGAATAGGTTAGTACACTGAATTTTTCAATTTTTTAACAGGTTAGATATAGACCTGAAGCACCGCTAGTCCTTCAAGGTATTACCTGTAAAATTGCAGGTGGTCACAAAGTGGGTATTGTTGGTCGAACAGGCAGTGGAAAGACAACTCTTATCAGTGCTCTGTTTCGTCTAGTGGAGCCAGTTGGAGGAAAGATTGTTGTAGATGGCATTGACATCTCCAAAATCGGGCTTCATGATCTGAGATCAAGATTTGGGATAATACCTCAAGATCCTACACTTTTCAATGGGACTATTAGATACAATTTGGATCCATTATCCCAATTTACAGACAATGAAATATGGGAGGTTCGTTTCCAATCTCTGCTAACTCTGGTTTTTGTCCAAATATAGTTTAAGAATGTTTTCATCGTAGGTTCTCGAAAAGTGTCAGCTTCGAGAGGTCATTCAAGAGAAAGGGGGTGGTGGTCTAGATTCCTTAGGTAAGTTTTCAGACAGTAAGTCAACTACATGAAGATGGTGAAGCCTCTAAGCTAACGTTGGTATACAACTAAATACTCTAAACTTTGCCATGCAGTTGTCGAAGATGGCTCAAACTGGAGCATGGGCCAGCGTCAGCTGTTTTGTTTGGGGCGTGCCCTTCTAAAGAGATGTCGTATACTGGTGCTTGATGAGGCAACTGCATCAATCGATAATGCAACAGACTTGATTCTACAGAATATCATTCGTACTGAATTTGCAGATTGCACGGTAATCACCATCGCGCACAGGATACCAACTGTGATGGACTGCAACGTGGTACTTGCCATGAGAGATGGTGAGTAACTATGTCCATTTATAGAAGAAAGAGATCAAAGATTAATGACTTTGTATTACAATCCAGGAAATCTAGTGGAGTACGACGAGCCAGCGAAGTTGATGAGCACAGAAGGTTCACTCTTTGGCCAACTGGTCAAGGAATACTGGTCTCATTTACACATTGCAGAATCGCATTGAAGTTAATCCAGTTATTTGAAGTATTAAAAATATGTCCATATAGGAAGTAGGACATGTACGATATACAAAAGGCATTTTATTTATAGGCGTGCCAGTAAATAAAGATGACTAGAAATCAATTCTAAGTTGGAATTTACTTAAAAAACATTGTCCTTCTGAATTCTTTTTTTTTTTGGAAAATTAAATGAAATATATTAACAAGACAGAAACTTGTACACGATCCTCACCAAGAATCTTACTGGCAAAAAACTAATCTACACTACACAAAAATACAGCAACTACAACAAAAGTTTCAAATTAACCATTACGATCTGAGTTCTTAGCTAATAGAGTCTTGTTTCTTGTTGGCTAAGATAGTCTCTCTAATCAAATTGACAATTACCTCAGCAAGTTTAGATTTGTGCTGCTCCGCTTTATTATAGATTCTCCTGTTTCTTTCTCGCCAAATATAATCGATAACAATTTGGAAAAAAAATCTTGATTAGTAATCCATCCTTGTGCCCTGATTTAGCGTACCAAACAATAGATTCCAACATTTCATCCTCTCATATTGAAAAAAGGCCTCATTGGAATCCCATTCATTAACACACTCATCAATCGTAGTTTGGATACATTGCAGAATCCAGTGCTGAAACCTTTTCGATAGACCGACTGCTTCCAAACATGACTTCAAGTAATCCCAGCTAATGGTATCGTAGGCTTTGAATAAATTAAGCTTCAAAGCACAACTCTTAATAGAATTCCCAGTATGGTACTCCCCCAACAACTCTTGCAAAATTAGTATATTGTCACTAATGCTTTTCGACGGCAGAAAAGCACCCTGTGCCATATTGACCACCTCTGCCAACACTACTTTCAATCTATCTGCCAGTAAAGTAGCGATAATTTTATTGATTGTTGAGCAACAAGAAATTGGGCGATAATCCGTAATCATCGAGGGCCTCTCCATCTTAGGAACTAGACAAATAAACGTATGATTAATCTCCTTTAACAAAGATCCAGAAGAAAAGAACTCCAATATAGCCTCCGTTAAGAGAGGCCCCATAATGTCCAAAGTTTGCTAGAAAAAACCAGTAGGAAACCCATCAGGACCCGGCGACTTTGAACTATGTAACTGAAACACCACCTCTTTCACCCGAAGTGTTGTGTAAGGTGCAGTAAGCATCTCCTAAATCACCTGATCCGGACAATACTCCAGAACATTTCCTAACCCAAACCCACTTTGCTGGATTATAGTACCCTGCATTAAGTTGACAAAGTATCTACGAATATGGTCAGAAAGCTCCTGCTGATCAGGAATCAGATTGCCTACCTCATCCTTCAATACCGTGATGGTTTTAGTATTCCTCCGAGCCAACAAAGAAGCCTGAAAGAATTTAGAATTAACATCCCCTTCTTTAAGCCAAGTCTGTCGAGCTTTCTGTCTCATAATAGAATTCTGCAATCTCAGAGCTTCTTGGTAATTCTTCAATCGATCCGCTTCTAGAGTCCGTAAACTAACGTTATGTGAATCCAAATAACACTAATGCTAAATATCTGTCAAAGCTTTACTCAACTCTTTCAAATCCCTAACTCGTGCTTTACTAAATTGCTTGACAACTATTTTAGCAAACTTCAGTTTCTACATCAATTGGAAAGCTTTATACCCAACCACCTCACGATCCCAAACATTACGGATGACTACCATGAAGCCGTCAACCAGTGTTAAACCATTGAGAAATCGAAATGAAGCACCTATATTAGCGCCAACAATTAGCTTATGGATCAAAATAGAAGCATGATTTGAAAATAATGGATCACCGAAGAAAGTCAACACCCTAGGGAAGGAATTGAGCCAACAGTGATTCACCAAAGCACGGTCTAATTTTTTCCTTATAAACGTATTCCGCTGCTGTTTGTTTTCCCATTTGAACCATCTGCCTAACCCTCTAAGGTCCACTAAATCAACTCGTTGAAGCAACTAAGTAAGCTCCCTCCCTATTCCAGGATAAAAACCTACACCCCCCTCAACTTCATCTAAATTTAAACAACAATTGAAGTCTCCCAGAACTAACCATGGGAGTTGCATGCCAAAATGAATTACCAACAAATCCTCCCACAACTTTGCCCTTTGAAAAGCAAAATTGGAGGCATAGGTAATTGTAACTTAAAAATGAAACCTTCCTATTAGCCAACAATGTAAATGAATGTATTGCTCACTCATTTAAACAACATGAGCCTCAACCAGATCCTTATTAGACCAACACAAAATCCTGTCATTATAATGATAATCATGATTAGAAAAAGACTTCCATTTTGCACCCAAAAAAGCCAAGCGTTTCTGAACCGAACTAGTCTTTATTTTAGTCTCTAGGAGCCCCACCAAAATCGGTTTCTGCTCTGCTACCACTTCCTGTACCATCAACTTCTTAATGGGGTCATTTAACCCCCTTGTATTCCATTCTAGCATCAACATCTAGGAGAACTCCTTAGAAAAGACATTCAGGGGATAACCCCTTTATGCTTCTTCTTCTTACCCTTTTTTCGACCCTTACCCTTGCTAGCAATTACTACAATAGGCGGAGAAGGAGCTACATCTTCAAAATCTGACTCTAATTCCTTACCTACAATAGAGATTGGTTTCGAAGCTTCTACTGTATCGTGCTCTATAGATACAGAATCACCCTGAGTATGAGCTGATTTCAAACCATTCGGTCAACCTTCTGCTCTCGGGGATTCAGTATTCGTGGGAGGACAAGTATGACTTGAAGGCCCCCCTGTAAACTCTCCACCCCCTGCATTAACAGTACTATCAGTAGTAGCCTCAAGGTTGACTGCCACCAAAGGAGGTAGATCAACATTTTTATCCAAAACCTGCATTGTCTCCACAAACACCACTGACCTCTTCCCTTGTACCACGATCTCCCCCCTAGAATTAAACTTGTCTTTGTGGGCCACCTGGTCCACCTTAACATCAATTTTACTACCCCCAACAACCTCATAGCACTGCTCAGTATAAGACAGACCCTCATGTCCAAAGGAAGGAGACTTTTCTGACAACAGTTCCTCCTGCATCCCTGATTGAAAAACTTTATTTGTAGCTACCCATTTCTTTTTAGATAAAGAAGGTGTGCACGGATAGGAAATAGTTATCTCATCCCTTACCAGATCCCCAGCTTCTCCAAGTCTTAGAATAGGCAGAGTTTCAAGTAATGGAGCCAGCTTAGGAATTTCAATACATATTTTAGCATAACCAATCTGCTCCATTGAAGCAGTTTGTGAATCCATACAGATGGGTTTACCCAAAGCATTGGCCAAATGATTCAATCCTTCAACCATCCAATATTCCATAGGTAAACCATGAAACTGTACCCACAAAGGGATAACATCAATCGAGCTCCTGTCCAAACCCAGACCCGGTTTCCATTGCTGGCAAAATAGGGGCTGATCCCCAATGTGCCACAGCCCCTATTTTATAATCTCAGACAGATTAGAGTTAGCCAAGAATTTGAACATCAACGAACCATCCTCCCTAAGCATAACCTTTTCAAAGCCAACCTTTTAAACCAGAAGAAGCCAACTAGAGCATTTGACCAAGCCCTAGCTCCCTCTTGTAACACCTCAATCGGAGGAGAGAAGATGCCATCTTGAATAACGTTTGGGTAATATTGTAGATCCCCTTTATTTTGATGAACCTTGAGCTTACTTTTCCAAGCCCCCATCACCGGCGAATGGGCATTGTTGTGACGCTCTGGGCTCTTTAACCCAACTGATTTATCCACCGAATTGCCCTTGAATTGCTCACTGGAGAGTTGAGGAAATTCCTCTAAAGACGGTGAATCTAGCCACATATCCATAGTCTCCATGACCGACCGAAGGTGAACCTCCGATGAGGCTCTAGCCTCCTCCACCCTTGAAATCCCCAGGAAAATTCCATAAGAACCACTCTCAGAAGTTGTACTATCAAAGAGGAAAGAAGGAGGAGAAAGGATAAAAGAGTAACTTCATAAGAAAGCAGTCAAAAAATCGTAGAAAGATGTCAAAGCTTCTCTCTCTATGCGCACTTCTCTCTCCTCTATTTGTCCTTCTAGATTCTGATGGCAATTGAATAGAAGCTAAAACTTCTTGTCAGGTTTTGCACAGATAGACAATTTTCAGGAAGGAGTTAGATCTTGCATTTATTCTATCTTATGAATAATGCAACATTGACTAAGAAAAAATAAGTCCAAGATCATATTCACAGAAGTCGAAACAAGACTACGAACATGTTAATCAGTGATGAATTATTAGTTTATTAACTTTTTTCCCGAACTGCAAGGATCACTGAATTCAACACTTTCCAGGACCTATTTCCAATCCTCTCCAACCTATGCTAACTTTTCAGCAATCAACTACCAAATCCTTGCTTTATTGATCTAAATGTGCTATATGATTCTTAACACCATCGACACAAATGTCTTTCATGTCTTGAAATGAAGTTGTGGTTATTTGTAACCATGTGGAGTTCAAAAGGTAAACTTTTAAATCAAAATTCAGGGAAAAAAGAGTACATAAATCAATTTCATATGTTGTCAGATCCTTGTTCAGTAAGGCTGTGAGCTACTATCTTCCAACTTAGAGCAGTTAGCTAGGGTTTAATAACACATCAAAAGGAAACAATGAAATGAAATTGACTATTTTACCAACCCAAACCATGCTTGTGAACATTTGAAGTAGAAAATTGTGACATGCTTCATTATCAGATTATCACAATCAAATTTCTACAGATGATTAACCCAAAGATAGCACCAGCTATATAGTCAGGAACTACTCAGTATGTCTTAAGGACCACCAAGGATGGCATTTTGGATATCCTCTCTACTCAAGGCATAACTGAATCTCCTCTCAACATCTTTTTCAAGATTTCCTGGTCCACTCTTCAGGTACCTGAATCCAAGCATTCTAAAAGATTAGATTGATAACTAGAATCCCTATCTCAAGGTAGAAAATCACTTAAACAATATCCAAGGAGCGCAACAACCAGCGAAAACTTTACCTTATATACAGGTCAGTTACATCCAGCGACAATTGAGCGTGCCAATCAGGCTTTTCAACGGACCAAACGGCTCGATCATCCTTACTCTGATAAAACCCCAACTCTCTCAGCCAAACCTCAATGCAAGGCAAGCTATGAGAGTACAAAGGCTTGTTCTTCTCAGAAAGCTTCTTCTGCCGCTCATCTTCTGCCGATGTTATCTCCTCAGCCTCTGACGATTTCGGTGAAACCAGCCTTATGGGCTTCCCAGGAAAGTGGCTCAGAATGTTAGGACAGGAAGAAGAGTTAGAGAAAAACGACGAATATGAAGTGGGCAAATGAGGGAATCTGGAGGAAGTTGAGGAACAACGAGTAGGTACAAGCAAACCACCACAGGCAGACAAAGGTACAGAAATGGCGAACATGGCTATCGAAATCCCTAGCTTTTGTCAGTTCATTTCATTCTGAATCGAACAAAGTCGCAGTCTTTATACTTTATAGTACTTCCACACAAGTAGCCATTAAAGTTGGCTTCTTTTGGAGGGAATATATCGTTAATTCGTTATCTCCTAATTTTGTTTTTATTTGCGGAATGATAGATTAAAACGTATCATTTTTAATATTTTTAATTTAAATTTCAATTATTTAACTAATCTTTATAAATTAAATTAAATTGTATTAATATGATAAATAAATAACATATGGTAAATGTAACATTTTAATCAATTTATACAAGATTAGTCATTAAATGAAAACTTGTTAAAATTTAATCATAAATATAAATTTGCTAAAAATTAAATAATATTTAATTTATGCTCTCTTTACTTATCTATTCCATTAATTTTTAAAATTTTAGTAAATAATAGCTTAAATTTTGACACTTGTAGATTCTAATATACAGGGTGAATCGAATTTAAGGTAATTTAAAAATAATTAATTAATAATGGGTGTTGATGTTGTTATAATAAAAATAAACAATTAAATTAGAATTAATTAAATTTTAAATTAATCTTAAATTTAATAGTTTAATCAAAAGATGCTGTTTTAATTTTTATTAATAAATTATATAATTTATTAATTAAAAAAGTTATTTTAATCTCCACACTTAATTAAATTGAAATCCAAGTAAGATTTAAATATAAAGTAAGAGATAAGATTATGTTCACAGACGTCATTATTAAAATTGGCTCCTTTCTTTCCAAGTTTGGACATAAAAAGAAAAAAATAATACTCAACTTGAAGGAGCTATTAATATTGTTAAACGGAAACATAAAAAGATGTGACATTCCATTCGCATTTCTATAAAATCATCTGATTCAATCATAATTTATTAAAATTTATTCATATATTTATATATATATATTTAAAAATAATATAAAAATTATTTACTTTCTAAATTAAACATAATATAACTATAAAATATTATAACCGAAACAAAAGATCCGTTATCATTTAAAGAATCAAAATCTAAGGCGTGTCGATTCCAGACACAGGATAGTTGTACCTATTTTTGTGTGCCACCTTGCGCCTCTCTCCATACATTCATTTATTAACATTTAATGAATGGACAAATAAAAGAAGGTGCAAAATAACACACGAAAACGAGCACAAGTAAATTAATCCCATCAGTTCCGAGCATCTTGGAAAACTAGAAAGACTAAAGGAAGACAAGACTCATATCACCCCCACAGTAATGTCACGCATTACGTACCAATCATAAGTTGGAAAGTAAATAATCTTTTATATTATCCTTTTGAAATAAATTTGAAAATTTTTAATCAGATATACATAACAATAGGGTTTGGATTTGGAAGAATGATGTGAGGCCTAATTTAAAAATATTAAGAGAACCTGGCCACTCGATTAAGATAACGCCATTTTAAATAATATGACCAAACTTGGGCCATGTGTTCTTAAAGATGGACCGACCGAACCATTATCGTGCCCAATTTTGAAGTTCAATTTAATCCCAACCCAAATTTGAATCATAGATTTGTGACACTTCACACTTGGGCCTGAAGTTCTGGTTAATCAAAAAAGAGTACTCCTAAACTGAAGTTTCGATCTCGCGTGTGAAATTTAATGGTAAGTGAAAGTAGGGATGACAATAGCTTTTTAATCTAATTAATATGTGCTCGACTCAAAAAAAAATGAATATGAAAGTTAAAAAATATATTTTAAATAGATATTGAAAAATGAATATGGATATGGATTTAGATATGGGTCTAGTAATAACTCGAACCGATGGATACTCATACCCTACCTATTTTTTATTAACTCTATTTTTTTCTTGAATATTTATGGTTAAATATAATAAAATATTAACATTTTCTAAGAAAAACGGCTTTAAAATCTCTACTTTTTCATCATATTTTATTTTCTTATAGGATGATAATAATGCAAATGATATGGAGATAGAGTTTTGAATGTTGTGGAGTTCACATAAAGACAATTTGAAGCTTTGGATATTTAAGTCTTTATTTAAGTTCTTGATTGTGAAAAAAATATGTTGTCTTTACACTAAACATTATGATTTTTATTATTCCAATTTTATGATTTTTTTAAGACATTTAAATCAAAATCTGAACTCATTATTATTAAATAATTTTGATTTAGATCGTTCGCATAAATCTGTTCTTTATATTTTATATTTAGAAGTTATATTTTTATGTGCTATGCAATCTGATAGATATCCAAAAGTTGAACAATTCAATAGATTTAGATATGAGTAGTAAATTATAAAAACCGATAGATATAAATATAGATATGGGTTGAGTTATAAAAAATAGATATAGATATGGATAGTAAATCATAAAAACTGATAGATATAAATATAAATATGAATTGAGTCTTAAAAAAATAGATACGAAAATGAATAGAGTAATATCCTAATCAAATCCTACTTATTTTTATCCCTTGTGATAGAAAGTAAAAGCATTGATTGGAGTTTGGAGAGTGCGAATAATCGTTTCTTCCTTTTCTTTTCATCTTCTGTGGTAAAGGCAATATTTGGAACGTTGGGAAGAGAACGCCAATCCACCAATTGATGTAAACAGAAAATTGACAAAACGAAGAGACGTGCCTACTACTTCGAGATCACGGCGTTAGTGTGACGATTGATGTGAAATCTTATGGGACCGTTTATTTTTCTGTTGACGTGGAGCTTCCAACGCCATGATCTGTTATCATGTGGCCCAGATTTTGCTTTTCGCACTCGAGCATGTTCTTCACACCGAGAACATGACAGCTTACAATGCCGGTATAAGAAACAAAGATGAACGTCTGGAAATTACCAAATATAATTTAATTCAATTAGTCTCGTGTAATAACAGGTTCGTGATTTAATTTTGAATTATTTATTTAAAGATTGCTCGTGAATGGGTATAAATTAAAAAAATTCAAAAGCAAGTATGATTGGTTGATGTAATTTAACAATTAGAAAATCAAAGAGAGTGATGTTGGTCCATAGTATCCAAACACAATCATAGAATTGACTATTGAGTGTCTTATTCTTATCATTATAAGGGATTGGATGAAATTTAATAAAATATAATAAGAACGTTATAATATTAGGAGATCTGATCCCTGTCTTATGCATATGAAAAAATCTTGGATTAAATAATTTAAATTAAATTGAACTTTGAATAATATTTTTTATTAAATAGTAATTTTTTTACTGGATTAAAAAAAATTATTCTTAAACTTTAGCCTTTTTATTTTTTTAGGGAAGCCTTTTTATATTCAGTAGTAGTAGTAGACATCTAATATGAATGATTGATGTTAATCAATTATTTTTCTGTAATTGCCACAAGTAAAATCCAACGTAATTGCATCGTCGAGCCGGGTAAGCAGGATTTTAAAAATATAGGACCGACTTTTCGAAACCATACGGTCCATTTACATATATATTTTTTACGGGATCGAGCTCTCAGAGCCATACTATCTGGTAACATATATCATGATGCAGTACTGCTAACTCCATAATTGACACGTCAACCTTATCACATTCCTCAAATTCCTAACTATTTTACTAAGGATAATTCTAATTAAAATATTTTTGAAATTTAACGATATAGTCTCGTAATAGCCAAATCAAGCTATTCCATATTCAACCAAAGCAAATGCCACTCCTTAATGTCTTCTTCTTCTTCTTCTTCTTTTTTATTTGGTTTATGTAACATTCAAGACATATTCATCTCACCAATTAGTCAAAATAATATGTATATCAAAAATTTAAATTTAAATATAATGTATGCCAATTGAGGAAACGACAAATTATAAGTCTAAAATTTCAATTAGTCAAATATACTTCTTCATTTAACATCCGATTAAATATTTTTAACATTACTTGATAAACTCCCAATTTTATCTTAAAAGCTCTAAATTACATAATACATAAATTTTAAGGAAAAATGAAATTATTTGGACACATATCAAATTGATGTCAAATTCTTCAAATTAAGCTTCCATAAACTTCAATTTCACCACCAATTCTTTTTTTTCTTTCTCTTTCTCTCTCTCCTTTAATTCATCTTCTTTATCTCCATAATATTGCATAAAAATTTCAATTTCAAGCATTCTAGTCATTAATGCATGCAGCTATACTAAATCATATACTAAAAACAATCAAAACTCCATTAACTTACCTTATTAATTTTAGGAACTATTCCTCAAGAAAATCCATATATTTTTTCATCTTTTTTTCCAAAATTTTTGTTGATATGGTGAGTTTTGAGGCTTTAGGTTGACAATTTAGTGTTTAATAGTTGATTTAGGGGCTAAAGATAGAAAAATTTGGGTTGAAAATGGAAGAAAATGAAAAAAAGGAGACAAGGGGGGCCTCTCCGCAAAGTTGGGGAAGAAAGGCATAGTTAGGTGACAAAACAAATAATGCAGTCCCTTAACAATATCCTTAAAATTATTTTTAAGATCCAAAATTAACTCAATTTAAATCCATTAATTTGATTTAATTTCACTAAAATATCAACCTCGCATAAATACTTTAATTAATATCATTTATTTTTGGTTTGACTTTCGTCCATTGCTCGAGTCAAAGTTTGACCATTAGTCAACTCTTGATCAAACCCTCAAAATGAACTCATTTTGACCTCAAATTTGATATTCAAGTTGTCCTTAAATAATACTATCTAATGTCAAATAAAATAAAGTGCAGTTTAGGTTCCAGGTGTTAGTATTCACCTCCGCATATACTATTCAAGACCTGAAAAATACTATTCATGAAACTGAGAATTTGTAACCTTTTACCTCCTTATATTTAGTAGATATCTAATACGAACGAATGATGTTAATTTATTAACTAAAGAACAAGAGTTAGATGGTTAATGTGAATCACGAGTTTTAGTATTTAAATAAATTTTCTTAGAGAATAAGATAGAGATGTTGGTCATACAATCACAAATGTCAAACACAATCATGAAACTATCATAAAATAGTTGTATATTTAGAATTAAGAACTCATTTTCTATAATATTTGTATTATAATTGAATTTTAACTAATCTTATTCTAGTTAAATAAATATACAAAGGGAAAAATATATGAAATTGTTATATTCACGATATTTTAACTTTTTTAAAAATCAAAACTTTGTTTAAGAAAAAGCTAAATGTTAATGTTTTAAAAATCAAATAGGAAGTTAAATTGGTAAAACAAAAAATTATGATTGCATTGGTATTAGATCGTTGTAAAACAGACTAAAGATTAAATAAAATTAAAGAATTTGAAATATGAATGAAAGAAATTGTCTTTATCTATGAAAAATTTTAAAGTTTAATTAAAAAAGTAGATTGTTAAATAAAATTAATCAATTTATTTTAGTTTATAAGAATTTGTTAATTTTTAAAAATTAACTAATTAATTAGTAAATTGATCGGTTTTAACAAAAAAAAGTTATCAAAGTAAATCAAAAAGTTAAAAGTTGAACTGAAAAATTAAATGGTTCAAACTTTTTACAATTAAACTGGCTCAATCACTAAGTATGAATTCCTAATGATTTACTTAATATTAATAATAGAATGCGTTAAACGTAAATTAAATAGTATTAAACGATTATTTTTCAACTCATATTAAAAAATATCACCTGTATGATTTTTTTGAAACGGAGGAATCCGTAGTTGCTATCCTTTAGATACGCACTAGGTAAACCTTTGGATTGATACAATAGTCTGCAAATTATATTAATCGGGTATTCTGCACTAGGCAAGCGCTATACGACATGCTTGATCGAAAGAGTGTAACTAGAAAAAATCAAACACGTAACTTTTTAACTTCATGTCTCTCTATTCTACCGTCTCAACCACAATGTACGATTGAATGATATCCATTAATGAAAAAAAAAGGTTAGATTGTAAACGTGAACCTCATGTTTTAGTATTTAAATAAGAGAATACAAAGCACAATCATGTGAATGGCCCACAAATATCAAACACAATCATGTGAATTCAATACCACAAATGTCAAACACAATCATGTGAATGTGAATGAGAATGAGTATGCATTTTCCCCGTTTTTTTTAAGGATAGTGTAATTGAATCTTGAATAAATAAAATTTGTTTTGATTTAAATATTTGAGTTTGATAAAATTTGTTCAACCAATTTTAATTTAAATTAAAATTAAATTTCTAAGATTAATCTTTGTTAAATATTTCAATTATTTGAAGTTTGATTTAACTTATTTTAATTCAACAAATCTATTAAAAATTAAATTAAATTAAATTTGAATCTTAAAAAATAAATTTGATTTGTTAATTTTAGATATCTACTTCCAAACAAAAAAACTAACAATTAATATATTATATAATACTACCTTATTACTACAAGATAAAAATAAATAGAGAAATTATGCCATAAAATTAGGTGTAATATAAATTCATAATAATATAAAATATCAATAAATATGTATAAAAATGGGTGCTTTAAAAGGTAATGTTAAATCCCAAGTATTTTCAGAGTCCAACACTTACTCTGATACCACATAAATGAGATATGAGATAGATGTGATATTAGAGTAAGAGTTAAGTTCCGAAAACTAGCAGGATCCAATAAGTAAGATTAAACGGATAAAATTGCTTATCCACTTACTAAGTGAAGAAAAATAGTTTGATAAAGAAATATGAATTTTTTTTTTTTGTGAAAGGAATAATTGACCAATTAAAGGATATGATTATTTAGGTTAGTTTATCCCAAAAAAAGAAAAAGAAATTAAAAAATTAATCTATTAATCTATTAATTAACGGTCTCTTCTCCTGGGAGGTTGCCTCTTACATGTCTGAAAGCGTGAAAGTGACCGACAAAGGTGTCTCGGACGATATCAGAGACCCTTTTTTTATTTAGCTCTATCTCTCCCTCCAAATTCTTAGCTCTCTCTCCCTCCAAATTCTTAGTTTCGTAAATCTCTCAAGTTCAGAGATTTTTGAGCCATTCTTTTCCTTTTCGTCTTCTCAGTGTGTGTGTGTTTAGTGGTTGCTATTGTTTCTCCTAATTCAATCCATCTTCGCGTTTTCGTTCTTCCTTTTTAACTTCACGAGCATACACACCCTTCGTATTCTCAATTACAGGATCCTTTTTTCTGTTTTCTTTTTAACAAATTGTTGCCTACCTTTCTTATGCTCTGTTCTTCTTTATGATTGTGTGTTTTTCAATCCTTGGAACTCATTGCAGACTCGTTAAGATTTGACGATTTGTTGGACTGTGATTGCCTGGATGTTGCTTTCATTGATCCGGGTTTTTCTTCATTTTCGATCTACTGATGCTTGATCTGATCAATAGTTGCTGTTATTGGGTATTATGGGAGGTTAAAGATTGAATTTTGGTATGGACGACGCTTTTGGTTATTGGGTTTTGTGAGCCAACCGTTGTTGTCGGTGCTTTTTGATCTTGGGTGCAGAAAGGAGCTTTCTTTTTGGTGGCGGTAAATTTGGGAAAGCGGGTTTTCTTTCTTTCTTTTTTTGTGTGGATAGATCTTTGTGTCGTAGATCTGCTCTTTATGCCTTTTTACCTTTGGTTATGAATATAAAATGAAAAGAATGGAGTGAAGAATCTTCTCCATTCTCTTTTTTGCTTCAACTTACAAAGCCAGAAAGGTCCATTTTAAGGGAAATTTTCGTTTTTCCTTCTTGCTTCTTCGTCGGATTTTCCGAGATTAAGGAGCTTTAAGTTCAAGGTTAGCTGAAGTGGTAATCTGTAGTTCGCTTGAAGCTCGTTGTTTTGGAGGTCTACATGGTATTACTGGTCGGTTCGATTTATTATCCTGTCAGTCCGATTAGTTTTGTTGATATTTGGTGAAAGATTAGTGCTTTGATGCATTGAAGGGTGAATTTGCGGTTAAGGCAATCATTGTTGTGTGAATTGGAAACAAATTTAGGGGATCATAGCCAATCAGTTCAGACGGATTCGTCATCTGAAAATAGTTGTGGGTGCAACAGTGTGGTTGGTCTGGATTGCATATTAAATATTATCAGGGCCCTTAGGATGGGGTCCTGCTTATCTGCAGAAAGCAGGAGCCCTCGGCCTGGTTCACCTTCCTCTCCTGGCTTTGGTGTCAGGAAGAGGAAGAACGCCAAGAAGAGATTTGGCTCCCGGAATTCTTCTTTCGAATACCGGAGGGATGAACCATTACACAGAATTCCGGGGAGATTGTTTCTCAATGGCTCTAGTGATGTTGCGTCACTGTTTACTCAACAAGGCAAGAAAGGAGCCAACCAGGACGCAATGATTGTTTGGGAGGTTGTAATCTTTCCATCTTTCACTTATTTTTCTTTTGGGTGGTTAGGTCAACCGTTGGAGCCAGAAGTTATTTAATATCAATTAGTCTGCTATTTCTGTTGACTAGCGTTGGCAACAAGCAATATTGGATCCCGTGTGTCTTAGACCAATGATTAAAAAACATGAATTGTGGAATGAGGTTCAATTTTTGAAGCCTGAAAATCTGTTGAGAGTTGAATCTAGATATGTAGAGAACGTGAGGAGGTGGGCCGTATCGTCTTTCTTAATTTAGATATTGTTTGTTACATGGCAACTCAATTGTTAAAAGATAGATATTTCATTCCTTGTTTAATTGGATGATTATGCAATTTATTGTCAAAGGGCTATCATATGCTTGTTTGCTATTCTTTAAGCAGATACCGACAGCCCGGCTTATATTCTCTCTGTTCTGCAACGTTTATGACTTATTCTCTTTGACAAGTTATTTGATATATCATACTTACTCTTCATGAAAATTTAATAAATAATTATCTTATTGATGGAAATATGGATTCCAGAATTTTGGCTCAAGGACAGATACTGTTTTCTGTGGTGTTTTTGATGGTCATGGTCCTTATGGTCATATGGTTGCCAAAAAAGTGAGGGACTCTCTTCCTGTGAAACTGAGTGCTCAATGGGAAATTAGCGTAACCAGTGAGGATATTCTTAGGGAGATAAGCCTTAATACCGCAGGAAGCATGAATTCTGAGGATGCTGCTTTTATATCTGCTGATGAAGAATCTAGGACCTCTGTAGATCGTGATGACACTGAAAAGCACCCAGATATTTTTATGACACTGAAAGATTCATTTCTTAAGGCTTTCAAGATCATGGACAGGGAACTGAGAATGCATAAAAATATTGACTGCTTTTGCAGTGGGACAACTGCGGTTACTTTGGTCAAGCAGGTTTGTTTAAATCAACAGCTGCTAGCTTAGTTTGCATATGCTGTTTAGACAACATCTTTTGTCTACCCTTGATGCTAATTCCATCACCTATTTCGTAGGGACAATATCTTGTCGTAGGAAATGTTGGGGACTCCAGAGCTGTACTTGGTACAAGGGATGATGACGATTCTCTGGTTGCATTACAGTTGACTGTGGATCTGAAACCAAATCTTCCAGGTAGCTTGCTACTCCCTTTCTCAGTATGTATTAAGTGCACATTGAGTTCATCTATTTGAATAGGACGACTAGGCATACTAGGAAAATGTTCTAGGAGCTCTGAAAGGGGAGGGCCATCCATCCGTTGATGGTAACATACTGTCACTCAGGCCAACCTAGCATACCTTTTGTATGAGATTATGCTTGCTTCTTAAGCTTTACTGTTCATGTGCGGTGTCTGCAACCTTTTAACCAATGAGTTTCTTTTTGGGAGAAAAAAGGGGGTTGTTATATATTTCCCATCGGGTGAATATTTGGTGGAGAAAACAGGAATTGAAGGTCTGGTTGATTGTTATGTGAATTCCCTCTTTTAGTTCTTAACTGTTAGTGTTTTTGACTTTATGATAATTTGCTCTGTACTTTTTCTTGTAAAGCGGAAGCTGAAAGAATTCAGAAGTGTCGAGGCCGTGTTTTTGCACTTCAGGATGAACCTGAGGTAGCTAGAGTCTGGCTGCCAAACAATGACTCACCTGGTCTTGCCATGGCCCGGGCTTTTGGAGATTTTTGCCTTAAGGATTTTGGTCTAATTTCTGTGCCTGAAATATCCTATCGGCAGCTAACTGAGAAGGATGAATTTATAGTCTTGGCTACAGACGGGGTAAGACCTAGATAGGTAGATCATAAGTGGTTTTTATTGAAACGGTGGAAAAGGATTTGTATCTTACGAGGTTTAACTTGTGATAGATTTGGGATGTGCTCTCAAATAAAGAGGTGGTAGACATTGTAGCAGCAGCCCCAGCTAGAGCTTCTGCTGCTAGAGCGATAGTTGAGTCAGCAGTTCGCGCATGGAAGTACAAGTATCCGACCTCCAAAATTGATGATTGTGCAGTAGTCTGCCTTTTCCTTGACTTGAATAATCTATACAATGCTTCCATTGTCAAGTCTAAAGAGCAGCAGCTTAATTCGGTGCTTGAAGCTGATATATCCAATCAGAAAGATGATAACCTTTCTGTTCCAACCAATCTGGGATACTCATGCGGGAAAGAACCCGTACCAGAGGGTGCTGTGGAGGAAGAAGAATCCTCCGAGAAGGATGAACTGCTAGGAGAATCCAGAGTGGAATGGTCTGCTCTTGAAGGAGTGTCTCGTGTCAACACCCTATTGAACTTGCCAAGGTTTGTGCCGGGAAGGGATGCTGGGCCACCAAAAACTCGGGAATAAAACAAGTAGAGCACCCGATGGATTTTCTTAATTCTTATTTCCATTCGTTGTTTTGTTTTCATGATTATGTTTCCTTGTTCCTGTATGGTTAATTTTTGTTTTCTGCAGAAGGGGAAATCTAAGATGGGTAGGACCATTGATGAATGATCAATGTCGACCTGAGAGGTGGTGTCCAGGCTAATATTAGTGTGTCTGGTTGTCCTTACTTTCTCTCTTAGCTCTGTTCTGGGGGGAAATTGGGATTTTTTTTTCTTTCTGTAAGATCCAACTCTCGGGTCTCTGTTCTGTTTTGCTCTATATTTCAGGTATGATCAATTGTTTGTTTGTCCATGTTCATAATAACAAGCCATTGATCAAGTAGAAAAATTACAAGATTCTTTTTTTTATCCACTCTCCCTCGATCCAGTTAATGCATTTCAAAGAATTGATCTTTGTTTCTCTCATCACCTCTGAACTCCTTTTACATTCTAAACGTTTCTCCCTTAGACTCCTTTATGTTTCTGAAAAACAGAACATAAACTTTGGTCTCGAAACAGTATCATAAGACTTTATCAGGAAGTGCGAGAAAGCTTGTTTCTTTTCAATATTTCATAATGGATACTTTCCATGTTTTCGTTGGAAAATAGAACATGTACACAGTACATATAATAGTAGAGAATGGTTTTTACAGTTGAGAGAATTTGATTTCTGGTAATAACATGCACATGTTCTGTTCTTCTGTTAGAAGAGTATACGAATCTTTGTGATGAAAATAAATGATCAAATTATTGTTATTATTATTTGGTTAAAAATTGAAGGACTCTCAACTCCAGGTAAGCTAATCATATAGTCTTTCCTGCCAACCATCGGTTATAGAAATCCAACGACTCTCGTGGCTTGTATTCTGGTACTGTATGCCCTGCACCCTGCATAAACCATGAAATTGTCTTCACTAACTCGAGTTCTGTTCTGAACGGAAAAGTCTGCATTTTCTGTCAGATTCGGACAAATTGTGATTATGTTTCTATGTTCAAACCTTGATGGTTAGAAAAGTGAGGTTATTGTCATATCCTTGCAAGTACCTGTGACACGGGTTAAAAAAAGGAACTGTCTGAGCAACATTGAAGAAGAAAGAATGGGGAGGGAGAAAGAAAGTGGAGGACTTTACCCTGCAACATCCTCTCCAGACAACCATGGCCTCCATTCATCTAGTACCTTATACCCTAATGACTTAGTCCAAGCTTCTGTCCCAGTGTATGGCACACACATGTCATGGTCTCCGCTGCATCCAGAAATGTAAGAACATAAATTCACAGTACTTTTTGATAAGATGTAAGGAATGGATGCTTCAGTTATTATCTTGTTTTTCTTCTTCTTATCATTACCTGTAAATAAGTGCTCGATAACCATGAGTAGTAAGGTTTTTGTGGTAAGGAAGCACATTTCCAGCTCCATAACTATAATTGATTCTATCTGAGCATAGCTCCCAAACTCCAGCAATGGATTTCTGATAATTGTACAGAAGCGGTTAATTGAAACATGTCATGGCCTCCAAGTCATAAATACCAGAAAGTTGAAGGGAAGTTTACCGGAGCGGCATGAATTGCTTTTCGAACATTCTCATCATTCAACCAAGAGGTTGCAATTTCATCATTCTGTTCATAAAACACAAACTCATCATCATCAACAACCAACGAACCCCTTTGTGTAGTTAATAAGAGTCGGTACTCACAACACAGGGTACACTGCCACTCAGTGCAAGTTTAGGCCATGAAGGAAGATTGCCATTTCCATCTCTTTCAAGCCTCCAAAGTGGCCATGCCCGACCAAACATCCTCTTCCTAACCTTAAGAGGCCTGTCTGTCTTCCCCAACAGTTGGAAGCTGAGTGGCAAACTTGTGTTCCCTGACCCATTTTTTGATGATGGATCATGGTAACATGGCTCCAAGATGTTATATAAGTTTAATCCATCTAGAGACTGATATGATCAAATCAGCAATCATATATCAGAAAATCTCAAGTCACTTGCAGATTTAGTACCCAAAAGTGAAGCTTTCTGCAACTTACTCTTTCCACTTTATCAAGGCTTTTATCGCAGTTTTTGCTGCGATCTGAGTAGTTCCCTTTACAGGAAGACACAACTTCCTGCAAAAAATGGAAAGTGTAAAGAATCAGATGTTGAAGAACAGCTTGGAGGATGTGAATCATTCACATGAAATCACCCTTCTTCAACCAGATAAATGTCATTGGAGATCAGAGCCATTCCGTGTACAAAGGGAATCAGAGCATCGGTTCCTCCATACTTACTTCCAGTGACCCCATTGCCCACCATGTATCCCTTTCACAGGAGAAATTGGTTGGTTAGTGTAGTTTCAGACGATTCAGGAGAATTCAGTTATGGCTATGGCTTACCTTGAAGTTAACAAGAGGCTTTTGACCTCCATTAATCCCTGCAAGATGAAGATTACTTAGCAAGCTTCATAAACTTGCTGCCACGGAACGAACATGGAGATGGATATACCTTTTACCACTTCAGAGGCAAGAGTAGGAACATAGATTCCAGCATATGATTCCCCAGCTATGTAAAATGGATTGCGCAGAAATTCAGGGTACAGTCCAAACCACTGGATGGAGATAAAGAAAAGATGTACAGTCACAGAACTTTCAAGTGATTCAAGTTCAAGCAGCCACTCTGACTTTAGCAGCCATAATTGGGTACAATCTAAATTTAACGGTCAGGTTCTATTTGATCGAGTTTTGGGTGTGATGCTCGATCAAGATAACATAAGTAGGAAGATTTGAACACAAAGCTTTTTAACTTTATACTCTTGCTCTATAAACTCGACCACCTCGAGAGAGTTTCTTTAATTTAATTACCTTTAGAAGGAAATTATGAGTATCAGAAGCAGTTTGAAAGTCATCAGTTGTGTATTTGCTTTGGTTTTCAGAGTAGGACAAGCCAACCCCACATGGAGAATCCAAATAAATAATGTTTGAAACCTGTTTAAATCATCCCAAAAAAAAAATTAGAACACAAATAATCATGAAGGTTGTGGCCCAAACTATAATCTATTAATTATATTATAAATTCTGGTACACATAATTAAATATAACAAAATAATTGTTACAGATCAATTGATTAAATTTAGATTAAAATGACTTAATTTAAATTAATTAAATTTAAATATTCAATTTTAATTTAATTTTTTTTAGTTTAATTAATAAAAAATCAAATTATTCTAATTAAAGTAAGAAAATTAAAATATATTTAACTTTAAATATCTAAAATAAATTAAGCTCGTATTTAAACTTTTACTTAAATAAACTTTTTAAAAATACTAAAATTATCAAATTAAATTATATTTGAATGTGACTCGGGCTCGAGGTTCGAGCTTGATTTGGAGCCCCCTCTTTTACATATAATCAACAATTAAATGCCAAAAACAAAAAGAAAAGACACACACGACCTTGGACCAGCCGTATGGGTTAAGTTGCAATCTCGGTAGGCTCCCTTTTGGCTGTTCTTCTTGAAAATTAAACGGTCCTGCATCGTATCAATCTAAATTATGATAATTCTTGATCATGGACCACTCCAATAATAAAAATTTTTATTTTAAGATGTCAAGATTTTCTTTCTCTTATTTACTCTGTCTTACATAAATAAATGTCTAACTCTGTCTTACATAAATAAATGGTTAAAAATCAATAAAACAGGATAAGCAATAAAAGATCCATCCCTTGTCTCGGGTAGTTTTGAAATTTCGTGAAAAGGGTTCAAGGAGATGATATCAAAACTCATTCTTATTCCTGTGTCTTTCTTTAATTATAATGAAAGACTTTAAGAGTCATGATGTTTTTTACTTTTTTAAAACAGGGTTATGTATACAGAACTGTACCGTGTTCATATACAAATCCATCGAAGCTAGAGCAACCGGGTCCACCATTCAGCCACAGAACTACAGGATCTGTTGTTGGACTCCTCTCTGACACCACAAAGTAGTAGAACAGATTCTTCTGGTCGAAGCTGACATAGCTACAGAAGTTGGAGGAAACAAACACATAGCAGAAACTGTAAATAATATATATCTATCAATCACCCTAAGTGAGTGGAGACCAAACATACATACCCGGAGTAGTGTTTTGATGGGAAGGAGGAGGCATTAAAGCCTGGTAAGTAGGTGATGAGTGACCTTCCAGGAGCTGCTTCCATGGACGTAGAACTCAGGAACGTGCACAGTAATGCACACCAGAATACGTTCAGGTTAAACATGCTCAGAAACCTGATAGATATGTATCTTTCCAAGTAGAATTCTGGAGGGAAAGAGAGAGGGGTGATGTATGAAGAAGGGAGGTTGTTTTTATGGAGAAGGAAGCACAAAGGGACATGGAAGGTAGAGACAAAGTAAACGATAATTAAAGGACGGACATGGATTGAAAATCATCTTATTGAAGTCATCACCAACATCAAAGACTTGTGTACATTTTTTTGTTTTTGGGTCAAGTCTTTGGGAGGTATGAGTTGTCCATAGAAAAAGATGATTGGCCTGAGTCGGGGGTGCGAAGTCCCACTTAAGACATTAGTGTTCTTGTCCACATCTCAGGCCACTATAATGGACAGAGGAGGAGGAGGAGGACCACCAAGTTTCAGGATAATTTGATGATATGTGTGTTTTCATTTTTCATACAACTATTTCAACCCATACTTAAAACATGTAAACATGCTCCTAGTTGGTCCGCATTGGAGAGTTTTTTTCATGTCTCCGAGACACGGAGCTTTAGATATGAAAATCTATTTATTTAGTATGTTTTACTTTTATTAAAACTACAAGGACGTTTTTTTTTTCTTATTATTAAGTTCTGGGTCATCATAACTCATATAAATACTTTTTTATTATATCGCGTAAGAACCTTTGCCTATTTTAAATACTCTATTTCTCTTAAAGTTTTCGTCTAGCTTTTGAGTTTTTTTGTAGATTTTGGATTATATATGCATTTTCTGTATTCTTAGATTAGAGTTGCATTTTCGCGCTGTGTTAGGTGGTATTAGACCCTTAAAAACCCAAGGTTTGTTCGTCTGACAATGATCAATACCAAAGACGACGTTCGTGGGTTACCCAAAATTTAGAAGTCAATTTGCAATATGGAACGGCAACTGAAGTTGATTCAGGACCAGTTACAAGCTTTGTTTCGAAGAGACAACACAAGAAGAATTGTGGAACTAGTTGTTAGGGAAGTGATCCTACGAGGCATCCTCATATTCAAAATCTAGTGTCATGGAAACATGAAAATAATTCCAGTAATGAGGAAGAAGTCATCTAGCCAAGACGAAGAGGAGATTATGAATATAAACTTAAGGTAGATATCCCATCTTTTAGTGGAGATCTGGATATTGAAGACTTTCTTGATTGGTTAGCAGATGTAGAGAGATTTTTCAATTATACGGAGATTTTAGAGGATAGGAAAGTGAAGTTGGTGGCCTACTGTTTAAAAGGGGGAGCTTCTGTATGGTCGGAGCAGTTGCGAGAGTCAAAAAGGAAAGAAGGGCGGAATCTGTGGTTTCTTCATGGAGGAGGATGAAGCAATTGATTAGAGGGAGATTCTTACTGCCAGATTATGAGCAGTATATTTTCGACACGTACCAGCAGTGTCATCAAGGCGATTGTCGTGTCCATGAATATACAACAGAATTTTTGAGGTTGGTAGCCCGCAACCAGTTGTTTGAATCTCAACCTTAACCAACCTCACACTACTTGAGAGGATTGAAATCGAATATAAGGGAGAAGATAGGAATCCAGATGGTGTTTACAGTGCAAGATGCAAGAAATTTAGCTATGAAAGGTGAATCTATATTGAATAAGAAGCAACAAGAGTTTAAGCACTATATAGGTGAGAAGAGTCTAGGAGATAAAGAAAAGGAGGTGGATATTGCAACCCCAACGAGGAGTAGTGTTGGCAAGGGAAGCACAAATTGCAGAAGCTCAAATAAAATAGTTCCAACAACTTCCAAACTCGTCAATCCATATACTAAACCATTTCCATCAAAGTGTTACAGGTGCGGTGAGCCAGGACACAAATCTAATGAGTGTCCAAAAAGGAAAGCAATAAAAATGGTGAAACAACAAGAAGAAGATGATGAAGAGGAAGTGTGCGGGCCTGGAGGTGATGGTTGGGAACAGCAGGGAGAAAAGGATAAGGAGACGTATGTGTGTATCGTCAAAAGACTGATGATATCCCACAAGGAGTATGGTGATTTGCAAAGACGTAAGCTCTTTCGTACAAGGTGTTTTTATGCTTCGTTTGTGATGATTATGTGATATTTAAGTTTTTCTGCATACTTAATAAACTTATCAAAACAATTCATTTATTTCTAAGATTATCATTATTTGAATGTCACCAAAATTAATAGAAATAAAGTCTTCTTGATTTAACAGTCATTACCTGTGCCTGACAATATTTGAGAAGACCTTTCCATGGACTTTATACTTGGTTTACAAGAACGCAAAGGGGCATGGATTCAGTTTTCGTAGTGGTCGACAGATTCTCTAAGATGACGCACTTTTTACCACGTAAGAGGACAACAGATGCGATAACTATTGCTAAACTGTTCTTCCAAGAGGTGGTGAGGCTCCATGGGGTTCTAAAATCAATTACCTCTGATAGAGACACTAAAGTTTTTGAGTCATTTTTGGAGAACTTTGTAGGGTATGTTTGATTCATCCTTGAAGTATAGTAGCACAGCTCACCCACAGACCGATGGACAGACTGAAATGGTGAATAAGACTCTGGGTAATTTAGTGTGATGTATTTGTCGTGATAAGTTGAAGAATTGGAATTTTCTTATCACACAAGCTGAGTTTGCCTATAACAATGCTATCGATAACTCTATCGATCGATCTCCATTCTCTGTGGTTTACACTAAGGTGCCAAATCATGCCCTAGACCTTATCCAGTTACCTAAAAATGTTAACATCTATGCGAGTACGACTAAGTTTGCTAAAGATACCCAATAAATACAAGTCGAGGTGAAGAAACGACTTGAAAAAGTTAATGTAAAGTATAAGGCTAATGTGGATCCACATTGGAAGAATCAAGTGTTTGAGGTGGGAGATGAAGTAATGGTGTTTACGAACAAGAAGCGAGTTAATGAACTTCACTACAAGTTGAAGGCCAAGAAGTATGTTCCATTTAAGATCGTGAAGAAAATTAATGACAATTCATATGTCATTCAATTACTTTTGTGAATGAGTAATATCAACCTAACATTTAATGTTGTGGATATTTACCCCTACTTACTAAAGTGCAAGTTAGGTTATCCGGAGTATAACTTGAGGTCGAGTTCTTTACAAGTGGAGGAGACTGACGTGGAGCTTTAGATTAGAAATTTTATTTATTTGTTTATTTATTATGTTTTACTTTTATTAGGACTACAATGATGTTTTTATTCTTGTTATTAAGTTTTAGGTCATTATAACTCATATAAATACTTATTTATTGTATTGTAGAAGAACCTTTGCCTATTTTTTAATCAAAATATTATATTTCTCTTAAAATTTTTGTCTACCTTTTGAGTTCTTTGTAGATCTTGGATTAGATCAGTGCTTTCTGCACTCTTAGATTAGAGTACTGCGTTTCTGCATTTCATTAGTATCTATCTGCTTCAAAACTGAGCATAATTTGTGAAAAAGAAAAAGAGGGTATTCTGTTTTTTTCCCCAAAAAGGAAGAAAAAGTATAGGGTGAGCCAGAAAGTAGAACAAAAAGAGATTAGAATGTGATGAGATAAAGGCAGAGTGAAGAGTCAGGTAAGCCTAAGAACAACAATTGGAATTGTATTCAACAATAACGGTGAGTTAAAAAAAATCCTGCTAATGGAAATTCCAATACACAAAAAGTTAAATTGTGTTGTTATCAGATTTTCATTTTTTATTCCAGTTTGTTTTTCTTGTTCCTAGCCATAGACTAATTACATCGAATATATTATTTAATTTTGAATTATTAGCTTATTAATGAATTATTTAATAGATTATTAAAATAAATTTAATATTTTGTCATGATTATATTTTATCATCGTCTTACTCACGGAGGGTCATATCATGGAGTCACTGATCATGCTGCATATAACTATATATATAATATATATATATATATATAACCATAGATTAATTAGATCGAATATATTATTTAATTTTGAATTGTTAGCTTATTAATGAATTATTTAAGTTTATTAAAATAAATTTAATATTTTGTCATGATTATATAATCCAACAGATAAACTACATTACATGGTCCGTTTGAGGGATTGACGACTTACTCATTTAGTAACTTTGGCACTGAATGTTCCCCTAAAAAAGGGGACTATCGGTCGGGTGAATTTATATATATATATATATATAGTTATATAGTTATATAGTTATATGCAGCGTGATCAATGACTCCATGATATGACGCTTCCAGAGTAAGACGATGATAAAATATAATCATGACAAAATATTAAATTTATTTTAATAATCTATAAATTACGAAACTTAAATAATTCATTAATAAGCTAACAATTCAAAATTAAATAATATATTCGATCTAATTAATCTATGTGGTTCTGCCGGATTTTTCCAGGGCTGAACGTGGTTGTCCGGATCCATGATCCTGATTGATTTCGGCTATTGAATAC
>JAOQMR010000007.1:24414170-24427718 GCA_027563865.1 Erythroxylum pelleterianum
GTAAGGGAGGTTGCCTCCTATTAATGGGCCGTCGACGCCTGGGCCTAGGACTGGGCCTAAAATGGCCGACCCAACCACTATGGTTAGGAACAAGAAAAAGAAACTTGAATATATATATATATATGTATACATGGGTCATATCATGAAGTCATTTTTTTTGGTAAATATATCATGAAGTCGTTGATTAAGCTGACAACAATTTTTTAGAGATCAGATCTTCGGTTTAGATATGACGTTTTTATCTTTTTTTATTAAATCTAATTCACATATTTATGTGGCGTTTAAAGTAACGAAAATTAGATCTTCTATTCAGTTATGGTATTCGTATCTTCTTTTATTAAATCTTATCCACATATTTATGTGTAGTCTACGTAAACCTCACATAAATATGTTGATGAGATTTAATGAAAGATGATAGGAACATCATAACTAGAATAGAAGATTTATGAACCTCACCTAAATATGTGAATGAGATTTAATGAAACGAAATATCTAAGAACAGAAAATTTGATGTAATTTTTCTAAGTATCTTCATGTTTTCCGAGGACAAAAAAGTTAAGTCAATTTTTGCCCAAAAATTAATTAAAAAATATGAAATCACCATTTTAATTGAAGCCTACTCCAAAGGAATACAAAAAATAAAATTTGTTAAAATATTTTGATAGTAACTTAAATGTTTTTTTTAATATTATAAGGTATTTGTCAAATAATTCAAAATAAATAAAATATTAATTGAAATAACTTCTCGTATATGATACCCTAACTTGCATGAGACCAAGTAGAAGTTGGGAAACAAAGGAAATTGCCATTACTATGACAATGAACAAGTTGGGCAAGAGATAAGCTTTTATTTGTTGGATTGGTTTTCAGGATTTTTCAATTTTAAAGAAACTTTACATGTGTGTTTGGTATCGACAGAGAACATTTCTGGTGAGAAATTTTGGCCTATCCATACAAATTCTTTCATAATCTTGACCTATCTACATCAAGATTTCATTTTGATCGTGACCCTTTTCTCAATGAAGTTGAGTAATACGATCATAGATTCATAACCATAATTTTGCCAGGAAAATCGATTCCAGGATAGGAAATATTACTCCATTTTTTGCTGCTGTAGAAAGCTGAAACAGGGAAAGCAAGAGTAAGGCAACAGTATGAAAGAGATGTAGAGGAACCAAAAGGGTACTGCAGTCTGCAAACTCGTCGCCCTTCAATCATTGAAAGAGATGGGTTTGAATCTTTGTCGTCCTACGTTGAGGTGTCAAATCAGGAAAGTGAGAATTCGTTTTTCTTTAAGAGATGCCAAAGCAGGGTAGTGGGGTTGGAGTTCAGTTCGTACACGTTCTTGGTTTTGTTTACTGTTGCTCATTTTCACAACAATAATTTCTTAGTTAAAATAGCTGATTATGAGAGTGCACTAATGATCATCGCCACCTGTAAAAAACGCGTGAAGTGATTCCTGTGGAAAGGGATCATATAATTTCCAGATAAAATTGCAGGATCCTGCCTGTCAGAACATTCTCTGGTTCGTGAGAAATACAGAGAATGATTGATTCATCAACTTTCACCTTCTTAACAGAGATGTTTGCAGGTTTTCAAAGAGAGAGCCACCAAATATACTAAAGTGAAATTATGAAAGGAAAGAACGTTCAAAACAAGGTCAGTGAAGCTCTTTCCATAGTTTACATCAGAAAGTACATTACATACAGCTGTTATCTAGGTATTGATGTGGGGGATACAATACAAGGCTGTCCTCAGGAACTGTACAACAGAATAGGGAACCTAACCTTTGAAGGGGATAAGCTTCTGTTCATGGCAAAAATGGGTCAGAACTCTATATATTGCCAATAAATAGAAAGAAACTGAGTATAAATTTAATTATCTATATATATATACAAAGAACATATTTTGGTCAAACTATGGTACCAAAGAAGATGAAAGAACTCTGTATACCCCTGGTTGCACTTCATATCATTCTCTGAAACATTGCCAACAGTAATAGCAGAATTGTTAATCCTTTTCCACTCGTTATGTGGGAAGCCGGAGAAATTTCTCCACCCGCTACTGAATACACCGATCCTGTGGTTTCATCCTTCACTTTGATACTTGATGAGCCTAAACCGGCCGTAAGACAGAATTAGCAAAGAACTGTGATAGTTCATTCAATAACAGGGAACCAATTGGAGAATAGGAGATGGGATTATATGGATGTCTAGATAATATGCCTCGTCTGACAGATATTAACTGGAGAAAATAACGAAGAAGTATATCTTGTGCTTATTGATTCTGCAAAACATTTAGAGGGGGTCATAGCATACTCACAATCGTATTCTGTCCATCCAATGGCTTGCTTTTCAATATCATACGTAAAAATCTTGTTTGAAAGTACCAAATCTGCAACAGAGCAACTCGTGGGGATAAATTGACTGAAAATGAACGGCCATAGCTATATGCAAGACAGTGGATTGCACCATCTGAACTAAGCAATCCAGCCGATAAAGATTTTCATATGGAAAAGCAGTGAAAGAGTGTGTACCTCCAAGAAGAGTCATATCCCTACCATCCTTAGATTGCATTCCACTGTTCTGCCAACCGAAACACCACAACTCGTCCTGCTAGGAAAAGCTGAATGAAATCTATCTCTAGGAAGCTAAAATAGAATATGTATAATGTTTTCAGACCTTCTATTTCACAATCATATCCATATGGACTGTATTAAGGCAAGAAGGCTGAAATTAGCACGGACTGAAATCAACATGATATATACCATGCCACTGCAGATAGTTGCTAATGAAAGAACATAATAAAATGCCAAATAAGACCCAAATCTTGAACCGATTGAAGAATATAATCACATGAGGCTTAAATTAGGAATGGAAAAGATGTAAGAGAAGAAGGTTTAAGGTTCTTTCAACCAAAGATTGAATGCATACATCGCCAAAACAAAAACTGCAATTTACAGTTTATCTAATACTGAAATCCAAGAAGGCACAAATAATACGGTTATAGTAATGAAGCACTGAGAATGAATCATGATGTTAAGTCTTAAACCATCATACTTACCCTAATTTTGAACAGATACTCTCGAGGATAAACCGACAAAGTAAGGGATTCTGCAAAATGAAACTTGACAACAGGAAATCCATCATCAACTCTGCAAAAGTAGATTGCCAAAAGGAAAAAAAAATGAGAAAGTTGCTTAATAATTAGAACTAGAAAATAGATATAGTACCAAATCCATTTAAATAATTTGGCTAAAATGCAAGATTCTTGAGGCACTAAGAAAAGTAATCTGATGTAATAGAAAACTCTGTTATAAGCAGAGCAATGGAGATCTGTGCTACAAGATCATCTATTAAACAAAACAATATTTTTCGGGATGCAATATACGCAGGTTAAAGTTTGCACTTTTTAGTCTAAAAACCTTTGTTCAGGGTCATGGCAATATCTGCTAAAGATACACAGATATGATCATAAGAAAAAAAAAACAAAAAAAAACAAAAAACAAAAGAAGCTTCCATCTGTAATTGCAGTTGAATCTTACTTTCCATCATATCGAAAGCATGTAAACTGCTCCTCAACAGAGTGCAATTTTAATCCAGGTTGACGTTCCATGATCTAATCCACCAAGACCTTATCCATAAGTCCTAAAATTCAGCTGCAAACTTCAAACGGAAGAGGCTAAATAACAGAATGTACCTTGTTCATCATTGTCTCATAAACTACTTCTGGTAAATATGCCAAGGTAGTACCGCTGTCAATAATTGCTTCTTTCTGTTTTCCAAGGTCAAAAATACTAGTTGGAATTTCTAGTATAGAGCCACCCACCTCAATATCCTTCAATACAACATTGTAATGTGCCCTGAAATTGATTTTATCAGAACAAATTATAGTCTTTAGACCTTACCTAATTGATGAAAGAAACAAAGAAAAGCTGAAAACTTCAAGCAGTAAAAGAGAAAAAAATGCATTGATGCATCAAGTTCCTCTGCACCAAACGTCTTAGTTTACTCATGTCAGTTTCTTGGGCAATCATTATTGAAGAAAATAAAAAGCAAGATGTGATAGAGAGCTAATTAAATCTTGTTCATCCTAGATGAAACTGAACCTACTTGTTTGGCAGCATGGGAGTAGTATTAAATTTTGGTGATACCAATTCTCCAATTGCGAAGATTCCTCCTCCATTTACACTGTCCAAGCAATGTGAAAAAACTCTTTTCACCTTTCCAGCAGAAGCAAGTTGAGAGATCATAGATGAATTTGACTGCCCAAATCCAAGAATTCCATCAAGTGCATCATTTGAGGAACCCAGCCCACCAGATTGTACAGCTCCACACCTATCAATCACCAAATTCTATCATGCACAGAAATAGCAGCATCATATAGATATGTTACCAAGTTCAACTTCAAACAGACTTGCTAATACATAAATATAAGCAGCCATCAAGACCCCAAAAAACTAATACCCATCAAAGTAAAATGGCTTCAGATACTATCTACCCAAATTCTTCAGAGAGCACAAAATGACCTCAGAAGTTGAGCAATACCCAAATATGACGGTCCCATTGGTAGATGAAGTTTGAAGGTCTCCAGTTGGACGATCAAAATGCAAAGTGTCCTTTACAAAATATCCAGCAGTTGAGCTTCCATCCCCGTAAACAACATTGTATTGGCAGGGAATTGTCTTATTGCATTCAGGAATTACGCCATTGTACGTTGATGTACAGAACTCATCTCCACAATTAACACTCGAGGAAGAAGATGAACTCTTTGGATCATATAACCTCAATTTTATCTGCCACAAAAAAGAGAGTACAAATTGTCATATAGTAACTCTAAAGGCTTCATGTTCTAATCTAAACAATAATAGATATCATCCCAAGGTGTTGAAGAAGCATACACCAAGATCACTTTTGTCAGGACACTTGTCACAGCCCACGCAATTCACCCATAAGATGTCACTTCCTGTATCGACTTGGACATGATAGTCATGCGATGGATTCCCTAATCCAATCTTGGTGAAATAGAGGCTATAAATACATTAATCAAACATCAGCAAAATCCAGGAAACAAGTTCTAGCTGGAGGAGCGTACTACATTCAACAAGCATAGATAACAGACAAATCTCATAGGAAGTTAATCCGCCATAGCCATTTCTTACCTAGCTTCAGCTGGATGGCCATTACCACCTAAAGGCAATTGGGCTGCGTAGAGAATCCTTCTATGGCGTTGAGCATCATGGGCTTTAAAAGCACTGAGGCTTCGTTCTCGACCAGCAAACTTATGTTGGACGTTAAAAACGAGGTTGGCTCGTGAAAGAACAGGCATGTCGAGTTCAATGACCAAGACCAAGACCACCATTAACATTCCCGCCAATCTGTGTAAATCCATAATATGCCACCTCCACCACCCAGTAGCTGTGTCTGAACAAAAGGGAGCGTTTTACAAATGGTTGCCGGTGGTGGGTCGGATCGGCGTGCTCTTCTTCCGGTTTTTTTTTGGTTGTTGTTTTGTTCCAAGGAAGCAGTTTGAGAATGAATAGCGGATTAGGAAGCTTAAAAAAGGGAAATGAAGCTGACAAGAGATAACAGAGAGACAAAAAGGAGATGGAGATGAAAGGGAAAGCTCGCGGTTTCAACGGGAAGCGACACATCCTTTTCTGTTAGATACATGTTCTAAGCTCTAACCATATATTTATAGTAAACAACGTTGTTGGTCTTTTTTTTTTTCTTTTTTCCAAATTTGTCGTCGCCATGAAAATTTCTCATTTGTTTCGGACAAGAGAGGAACCGAATCGGCCCAGTACACCACTTAGATTACTACATTAAAGTTTCAGAAATTTCATATTACTTGCACCCTACTCAAGTCTTCTTCTGGAAATGGCTCTGTTTGCCCTCTTCTTTTTCTTCTTCTTCTTCTTCTTCTTCTTGATGGAGCTCAAGAACAAGAATATGACTTTCTTCAGTATCATCCACATTTTTGTTAACATCAATGAAAAGAGGAAAGAGTCAATCTATACGGTGGAGTAGAGAAGCGTTCATGCTTCTTCTTCTTCTTCATGAACAAGAAGATGGCTTTCTCCTGTATCATCTACATTTTTGTTAATGCCAAATGAGAAGAGAAAAGGTTCGATCTTTACGGTGAAGTAGAGAAGCATTAATACTACATTCATTGGAGGTTGCCGGTTCAATGTTAACACTAGACTTGATTCATAATCTTGGGGTTGGTTGCTGAATCCTCAGATCAGATGTGGTCCTTGATAGGTAATATCAGTTTTAATATCGGGCTCTTAGGTAATATCAGTTTTAATCTCGGGCTCTTTTGTTATCAGTAAAATTTACATTAACGGGGCAGTTAGAGTTGGTCAGGGTTTTTTTTTTTTTTTTGGACTAAAGTAAATTCGGAGGTTTAAACGGTTGTTATGTCTACAATCGTTTAAAATTTAGAATTAAGAGTTTTATTTTTCACTTAAGATTTATCTCGAATAAAGATTAGCTGAGTATTAATAACTTAAAAATACTATCTTATAATTAAAATCTTCCTATAATACCTTATAAAAAAATTACGTGTTGTTGTCTTATATAAAATTTTATTAATTTAAATTTAGTGATTTCATTATAATAATTTATTATGTGTTAAGTTATATTATTAATTAATTATAAATTTATAAAATATATATATAAAAAAAGAGTTTGGCTTTAAACCCCCGGATGACGCCACATAGATATGTAGATACCAACTGAGCATAAACCCTAAGTTTCTGATTGGTTCAACGGTGCGTGCGATTGAAGAGTAAGAGAATGGGATTGAAGCTCTTCGATGACGGCGACGCCGCTGCCTCCGACTTATCGAAGATACAAGTGGACAAGGAATTTGCTCGCAGGTACGAGCACAACAAGAAGCGCGAGGATCTCCAGAGATACGAGGAGCTTCGTAAGAAAGGTTTGATTGACGATTCAGAGCCCAATTCCGGTTCCAGTTCGGAATCCTCCTCCGATGAAGATGATTTTGAAGAAGATGTTGATGTTACTAATCCCAGCAAAACAAAGGATATGGAGTTCTTTAAGAATTTACTCAAGGTAAGGAACCGCGACCCTTCTATTTATCAAAATGCCTCTCTTTTTCATTCCGATTCCGGCGAAGACGAAGAAGAAGATGGGGAGAATAACAAGAATAAGAAAAAGGAGAAGGGAAAGAAAGCCGTTTATTTAAAAGATGTGGTTGCTCAACATTTGATAGAGGAAGGCCCTGAGTTTGATGAAGTTGAGCCACCTGAGGGAAAAACCAAGACGTATAATGAAGAACAGGATGATATTAAGAATGCGTTATTGGATGCGCTGAAGGATGCTGAGGATGATGGCGAAGAGGATTTTTTAAGAGTCAAGGGAAAAAGTAATGAGATTGAAGGTGCAGACATTGATGATGGCGAATTGAAGGAGAAGATGGGTGAGTATTTCGGTCAGGAAGAGGAGTTGGACGAGAACGGGATGTTTTTGAAGGATTTTTTCTTGAATAAGATGTGGGTCGATAAGGGGAATAAGGATGATAAAGGGTTTGATGAAGTTGATGAGTTGTTGAAAGATGAGGAGGAGATTGAGAAGCAAGAGGAGTATGAGATGAATTTTTTCAGGCATCAAGAGGACGCTGGGGATAGGGTTATGGGTCATTCCAGGAAAATCGAAGGGTCGGTGAGGAAGAAGGACAATGCTAGAAAAGAGCAGAGGAAGAGCAAGGAGGAGAGGACAAAGTTTGCAGAGATGGAGAGGAAGGAGGAGTTGAAGCACCTTAAGAATTTGAAGAAGAAGGAAATGCAGGAAAGGATGAAGAATATTATGTTAGCTGCTGGGGCTAAGGGTAGTGATGATTTTCCGTTGGATTTGGGTGACTTGGAGGAGGAATTTGATCCTCAAAAATACGATAAAATGATGGAAAAGGCTTTCAACGATGAGTATTATGATGCAGATGATATTGATCCGCATTATGATCATGATAGCGATGACGACGACGACGACGATGAGGGTGAAATTGAGAAGCCTGATTTTGATAAAGAGGATGAATTACTTGGACTTGCCAAGGGTTGGGATGAACTTGATTTTAGTGGTGACTTTTTAGCTGCAAGAGAAAGGAGCTTGAAAAGAAAGGCTGAAAATGGTGAGGTTGAAAATGACCAAGATGAATTTCATGAAGAAGAAAGGGATGGAAGTATGCGGAAGAGGAAACGAAAAATGTCACTTGTCAAGAAAGTTAAAGAAGAAATGATGGAGGAATATTATAAGTTGGATTACGAAGGTACTATTGGAGACTTGAAGACCAGGTTTAAATATGCCAAAGTGAAACCCAAGAGATATGGACTGAAGGCACATGAGATATTGATGTTGGATGACAAGGATTTGAATCAATATGTTTCTGTAAAAAAGCTGGCACCTTACAGGGAGAAGGAATGGAAGGTACCAAATAATAAGAGACAACAGGTCAAAGAGCTTGTCCGAGGAAAGTTGAAAAATGAAAAATCTGTTAAAAAGAACAAAAAGTTGGAGCAGTCAAGCAATGATCTTGGCGATCTATCTAGGAATGCCAAGCGAAGACGCAGAAAGGCAGAGCTCAAGTTGTCACATAGTCGACTCCTTGCATATGGAAAGGTACAACCTAAGTCTAAGAACAAAAGGGCGCACTGACCACAAGCTGTGAGGTAATTTACTACATGGTAATCATTAACATAGCTCTTGACCTTATCAGAGCTGTGGTTGATAAGTGCAGAATGGTCTTTCCTTTTGTCATTGGAATTATTTTTGAAAGACGATTGTTCCAGGCTTTTGTTAGATGATCAAGATGAATTGAGGAAGGACTATAAATTTTCTTTTTCGTTGTAGTTATGCAGTGAAGAGAAGATCTTATGGACAACGAAATTTCCGTTTTTTTCAGGATTTTACTGTTTTTGCAATTGAGGCCCATTTTTGTATTGAGCTAATGTAAACTAGCAATGAGAGTGTTTACTAATTTACAAAGCAACGAATTGATCACCTACCATTTCAATGTGTCCTTATTCTTAGAAGCTGATATCTGGTTGTGCAATTTTGTCCTTTTTTCCATCTACAGATTATGTGCTTGTTGAGTTTCAGTATCAGGCATTTGCACAGGGCCTGGATGGCCAAACCTCTCTTTAGGAGTTAGGACATGTCACCTATTCATCATCTCGTATGTAGTGGGGTACCGTGATGAATTTAGAGGTCGCATTTTACTACCCCACAAGGTTAGCTGTCGCCTTGGGCCTTGGAGCATGTTTGAGACATGGATTCCTCATTAACTTTTTACGCCATTCAATTGTCAACTTTTGGTTTGGTTGTTGAGAAGTTCCACCAGGGTTCTTCACTATTTACATACTTCTCCAACAGGTTGAAAGTTCAAGAAAAGAAAGTTAATCAAGCTCACTTAACACCTCTGCTTGCTTTAGACAATCAGAAAGTTGGAATCTCTTACCAGCATCATCATCAAAATGGATGGCCTAAAGAGATGGTGACACAAGAATCCATTTCATGTAATTCTCACTTTCTGGAAATGGAGGAAAGAAGAAATGTCAAATTAATTACTGATGGAGATAAGATTTTCTACTACATTAAGCTCATGATCTAACGTATACGAATCTTTATTTGATGAATCATTGCTAATTGATAATAGTATGATTACTTTGCTAGCTGCTTCAATGAGCTATAGAGTTGGCTGTAACTTTTTATTTTTTGGAAAGTTAATTAAATCAAAGGAGGTGAGCTAGAGGCCCGACTATATAGAACAAGGCCATCCAGGGAGTCAGGAATCAGGATCAAAACCAGAAAAAGGGTAAACAAAGCAAAAAAGGTAGCCGTCAGCCCGTCACAGAAGGCAACACAAGCATGACATGAACCAAGATACTCAGGAGTGCCCACGCAACCGCTTGAACTATTAATCGGCCCTTTTGTAGACATTGTTTCTATAATTTATTGAAGGAACTGTTGGATAGAATCAAAAAGAACACTCAGATCCAACTCTGGATTAAATCAAGTATGACTATCACGATCAATGTTGGTTTATTACTCATCTCTAATTACGTTAAAAAGCAACCAGGCATCAAGAGATTCTGTTGTTGTAAGATTTTGTGTTCTTTCGTTTGCTTGAAATTTGTATGTACTCACACAGCTCAGACAAGGACGTACCCTCAATTTCCATGAATGAATTCATTAGTTGCTTTCAAAAACCCTGACTTTATCTAACCTCACCCGTGCCCCTCACACTTATCTGATAGCCCGTTGATCGAGTGGCTTACTAGGTACTGCCACTTCCAGATGTCGTGCCTTTTACTCTATAAATCACTCGACTTGTTACGATCTAACCTGCAAATTCTTCCTTCAATTGATGTTGTAGTAGTTTCTTCATCAGTACTTACTCTCAGAGTTCTTTAACTTTCCTGACCGACAAACATATTTTCTGTAACTACTACTCTATATAATTGCAAATGGAAAATGCTTCAACACCAACAATTTCATTACCTCACATTTAAAATCTTAAAGTGCAACTCTGCACAGCAAATGTTGACGTCTGATTCCCGCCATGCCGTTCTTGCGTTTCTCGTTCCTGAGCTCCTCAGTTTTATTGGGATTAAATACCAAGGGAAGGCCACATCTCCCTTTGAAACTCACCCTGTAACAACCATGGCCTCCATCTTTAGTTTACTGTTCTATGGCTTTGTAGCAAGTAATAGTACCTTAGTTACTATAACCTTAAGTGGACTTTCAATTATCCAGACACATAATTAAATCTGAATAATCATCAACAAATGTCAGAATACATTTAAAATTGCACAATACAACTGTATAAGGTCGATAGATATTTTTATGTATCAGACTAAACAAATGAAAAGCATGAGTTGATCTTAATATTCTTATCAGTCAACTTATCCCTGCAACAATCAACACATGTTCCCCGATCATAACAATCTAGAATTGAGAAATGCTTTCCCTGATCAATCTTTCAACCCTAGCTCTGGAAATGTGGCTTAAACTTTCATGCCACACCATGTATGACTTCTCATTCATCAAGGTTCTTCATTTCATAACTTGTTTAGCAAGATACAAAGAAGCATATATCTAATTCAGGGTAAGACGCATTCTATACAGACTATATGACAAGAAAGTTGTATTATTATGTTTTGCATTAAACAACAACTGTACAACAGAAGCATTAAATACAAAATATTAACCCTCTTTTTTAAAAATTGATTAAAAGATCACATATAAATGTGTCGTGTAAAACCTAAATGAACTTTACAACAAGGTTTAGGACATACATTTCCCATAGATATTACTTTTACTTCTTCATTGCTGTGAACCATTAGTTTCTCCTTTCATTTATTTGGCTTTATGCATCGTAGAAGTACCTTGATCAGATGCTCTACTATATTGCCACCAAATACTTAATGCGACTATCGCAAATTAGATTCATAAATTAATAAGCCAAGTAGTTACTTGATGGTTATGGTCTTTCCTTCTAAGCCTTATACTGCTGGCTTCTTTATGTCATGCGAACCTTTACCAGTACTGGTTTGACCAACATCAGCACGTAAAGAAGATTTAAACTTTCTACCTTCAAACTTAGCAGGCTTCATTTTTGCCTTCCCTTTAGTTGCTTTGAGGGCTGTAGGAGTAGCAAACTGAGTTTCTCCTCCTCAGCAACGCATTGGGCTATCAAAGTGTTAAAGTCCCATTCCTCATCCAGTGAGTAATATGTCATCACTAGATTACTAAACTCTGGAGGGAGAGTGTTCAAAGTCTGGTGAACAATAAAGATATCAGGAAGACAGACGTTTAGCATCTTTAGTCTACTTTGATGATGGATCATTATTGATATGCAGTCCATTACTCCCCCTCCTCTTGTATACCTTATGGAAAATAATTCTTTCATCAAGGCACTTATCTCAACATTAGGTGAGACTATGTACCTCTATGAGACGTTTCCAAAAAACTCCTCTATATCTGTGTCCAGAAGTCCACTAAGCAGACGATCAGGTATGGATTTCTTAACGGTTATAAGACATAATTTATTAGACTGATCCCAGGCTTCATAAGCTACTTTATGAACTCTCGAGCTCATAGATGTAGGTGGAGATGACCTATCTGTCCATATGGTCATATCAACCTCAGCTATCTCCATAACATTAATACATCCTCCGTCCACTTCTTTGTATTGAAACCGGACAGGGTTTTAATGGTGACACTGACTTTGTTGACCAAAAAGGTGACTGTAAAATAACATTGATTAGATCAACACAAATGTAGGATAACATCGATACTTAAAGCCATTAAATAGTATCTTTTCTAAAAATCCGATTATATATATTATGAAACACCTTTTGGTTGAATACATAATATATGAAATTAGATTTCGAAATAAAAGCTATCATAGTACAAACCATTAACTCTGATGACACTACCACCTTTAGGCAAATAAATCACGTGAGAAAAAACTTACCTCCAACTAATGTCTTTATGCACATCTCAGAATGTTATGGAAGGCCAACACCTTTGAGTAGAATAACCAAACTTACAATCAAAGACATCCCCTAATATGCAAACAGAACAATTCAAAATACTGACTTGAAATGTCACAAATACAAAGGAGACATCTTTATGTTATCTTCACATTCTTTATGGGCATATGGAGTGCGAAAATATAACATCAATAAATGTAAAAATCTGAATGCACAGTCTTATTGTCACACATTCGTGCTGAAGACATTCTCTGAAAACTTCACTTGAGACTTTTGCAAAGGAAAAATCTCAGTACAGCGACTATCGTGTATCACCGAACACTGAATTGACCACCCGAGACGCGATATCCTCATGTATCTCCCTTATGGCAAGTTCGTTGCACGAAAATTCACTCAAAATGGCTTTGGAATGTCTTAAAACCTTTTTGAGTAAATATCATGCGATCTCGAACACTGAACATAAGACCTTAGATACGAAAACTTGAAGTATTTCCCTTATGTGATGTCCGAAGTATAAAAATTCACTCGAAATCTGATTTAGAAAGCCTTAATTCCTTTTCTTGGAGGTAAACTTTAATTTATTACTAATGTAATAAATCTAAAAAATTGGGGAAAATCACTTTTCGAATTTTCTAGACTCGTAAACTGACCCAAAGCCCCCCGGGGCACCCTTATGGGAAAAATAAAAATTTTGTGTTTTTTTTATATTACTGTAGATGTCTGTACAATTGACACTGTGTCAGCACACTGTAGCGCTGATGTCATTCACTAATATCTGCGATGATGTCAGCTGCGACTTACACGCGCCTCCCAGCGACGTGCCTCAATAATGCACGCGCCAGACGCGTGCCCATGCGCTCTTATCTAACGGCAGTGGCGCGAACAGTCTTGAAGTAAATCACACGTTAATAATACGACCAAAATACACAAGAAGGGGGGTTGAATTGTGGTATTCTTTTCAAACGATCCCTTCTAAAAATAATTTTGTTTTGTTTAAACTAAAAAAACTTGTTTTATTCAGAAAGTTATCG
>JAOQMR010000007.1:24444886-24462560 GCA_027563865.1 Erythroxylum pelleterianum
TCTGAAATGGGTCCAAATTATAATTGAATACGAATGTTTGTAACTATTGTAACTTGCAAATGGAAATGTTTTTAAATATCACGGGCCCGATTTGATTAGTCATTTTCCCCTCATGTGAACCTTGTTTTAAACAAACAAAAGTTTTGAAAAAAATGAAGTTTGTCCGATTAATCGTTTTAGCATGTCGCTCTTACGGGGTACGTACTCGGATATCACCATAGATGTCGGGTATGTGTCTTGTGGGAGTGGGGTGCTACAGGATTGGCACGCTAGAGCAAACACATTATCTTATTTATGGCATCACACGTATCACAAGATCTTCAAAAGATCAAACTTTCCCATTTCGTTTACAAACATAACATTCATTGTGTCATTACAATTCATAATTACATTACATATCATTAAAGAGGGTTTAATCTTAGTTACAAAGAGTGCAACATGAAATGGAATGCTAAACCAAAAGTATTCTATATAGACTTTGCAGGTATCAGCTGACCAGACTTTTGAGTCATTCTTGTTTCCAAAATTGACAGTATTACACTTTTACTAATTTGCTTTAGAAGCTAGGTCTCCTTCGCACTTAAAAATCAACATTGCAATTTTGATGAGTTTGCAAACTCAGTGAGTAAACCATTATCGATGTGCTCACTCAAGCCAGAATACAAACATCATAAGTATATAACCAAATTCACAAGTATATTACATTTTCCAATTAGAATTCCACATCACCTTTCATCATATTTCAGTAAGTTCAACATGGACACAAACTTTGCATATTACTATATTTGAACAATTCAGCAATTCATCACAAATTCATTCATACTATTAAATTTCATAAGTGCAACATGAATTTGAACATTTCCTATCATCATTTCAGAATAAACCAATCATTCATCTCAATCGTTCATATGATGTATGTCAATTATAAATATGTAAATACATAAGTGACTCCACTTTCATTTTTATTTTGTTGTGATCGAGCATCTATTTACTGTCCTGTATCTGTTGTGGATACTGAGTTCATTTCATTTATTGTCCCATGCTCATTAATAACTAAGCCTGTGGTTCTTTGTGTACATTCCTGAGCTTTAATTTCTTTTTCACATTGGTCACTCCGGTCACAACTTCTTTATCTGATAATTCATATCAATGTGATGAAATGCATCAATTCATATATTATGTTATCAATGCCTTTCATTCAATGTGCTCAATCATTTATCACATTCTTCGGATCTAAGTTCGACATTCAACATTCAGTTGAGTATACATTTTCTATATTCATATACAATCAGAATGCACTTCTAATATAATCCCGAATATCAAACTCCTCAGACCAATAATGTCTGAAATCACGACAATCATATAAATATCACTTCAATAATTAAAAGTTAATAAAAAACAATTCAATCATAGTGAGAAAACATCTAGGTTAACTCACAGTACACTCAAGATAAGCTATTGCCTTGACAATCCGGCAATGTTTGGATGCTGACGACCAATTTGTGCTTCTATAGTCATGCATTACACACATATTTATACATAACTGACTTGTTTAATCAAATGAATATTCAATCATGCACATGTATATGTGTCATGTTTAATGCATGCTCAATTGACTTTTCCTGGGTATGTATCCTTATTCACAAATCTTGACCATTCATACATCATTGCTTGGATATAACTAGTTGGCAATTATATTTGTGCCTTAAGTAAACTTCATTACTCTCAATTTCTCTATTATACATTCACCAATCCTTTTCTAGCATTATATATATATTCACACAATTTTCGAATTCTCATTCATTTGTACCTAATTCACATTACTCATATCATTTGGATCACATTTGCATTCATAAGAACACCTTTATTCCTTTAATAACTTATAAATTCTAGATTTAGGTGCATTGATATCAAACAATCCATTCCTTAAGTTATAATATCATTTAACAACCTAAACTTATCAAACCTTTAACCAATTAATCAAGCAACTATCTAAGTTCATTTCAAGCCTCAATCAAGTCCAAATACATCAAAATAAAGTGACTTATCCTTACGTGATTCAAATATCACACAAAACAAAAAAATTTCTCACTTCCATGCATTGCCCACGATCGTGGGAAGGAGCTAATGTAGCTTCCACGATCGTGGGATGAGTAAATCGAAGGTTCACCATCCATTTCCTTCATTTTTTTCCAGATTTTAATACCTTCATGATAGTCTATTAATTATACCTCAATTATACCTTAATTCTACTTCAATTCCACATCAATTTCATCTTTAATTCTAACTCAAAATCATTCAATTGGTAGCTCATAAATATAGTCTTTCATGTATCAAAAACCAAACTGAAATTATCTTTCACTATCATACATGTAGTCCTAACTTTTTCCCATTTTAAGAACACTACACTAACACCTTTCTTTAGCATAAATTCACCTTCATTATACTTCAAATCCTAATCAAATGTATCCATATAACAACCTATAACCTACGACTTTTATACATCAAGAATAAGAAATAAAAATATCCAAGTTCATCCATCATATTCCAGCATACTTCATCATCAACATCATATACAATCCATCCCAATTCAATCATCATAATCTTTCTATTATAACATGCCATAAAAAAACAAAACTTTACTTACTTGTCTAGCTCTAATTCCACCTCAATTAACAAGATATCTTAGCCCTCCAAGCTTGCAAGCATACTCCAAGAACAAAGTGGAAATAGGAAGGGTTTTCACAGCAAAATGAAGGTAGCATAATTTTGGAGTGGCAAGGTGCAGAATTTTAGCAAACTTCAAGGTTGTAAGGGTTGGGTGTGAGTCGATGGTGAGAAGGAAGAAGACGGTAGCATGTAACAAGAATAAAAGAAAAGAAATGGCCTTTAATGTGTGGAAATCGTGGGTGTAGGTATGTGGTGAGGGAGTGGCCACTTGTCAAGACATTTGTCATGCTAAGATCCAAGTCATATGTCTTGTACTTCAACTATCAATTGTTACTTAATGTTTGGTCCATTTGTCACATAGTTTCCTAAGCCATTTTTCACTCAATTATAACACCATTTGTCACTTACTTATTCAAGCCATTTGTCACTCTATTACTAATGCCATGTGTCACTATTTTATAGGCTTAGTCGCCCTAAATTTTCATGCATCAATTTGTCTTGCCATTTACTATTTTTTCCTAAAATAGATGCACATATCACTTCATCAATCATCCAATTGTAATAACAGATTCCAAATTACTAATTGTGGTTCATCAAACCAAAATTCAAGACATAATCAATGTACAATCACATCATAATCATTAAAAACCTTTCATCCCCCGGAATATGTTAATTGAGTGCATATACTATCCTTATAACGTTTCTAAATCATGATTTATGTGTGTATGAGAATATTATGCATATAAATTAAGTGCACCTCATGAATTCTCAAATGATATAACTCCTATGACTTGATCTAACTATCAGACCCCCTAAGTATAAAAACAAGCTATTACATATGAGACCTAGGTTCAAGTTTTCCACAATGGTAATTATGCACAAGGGCAACACAACCAAAAATCTTTTGGAATAGAGTATTAACAAAGGGAACTGAGGAATAAATCTCAAGCAATTATTATAAAGGTGTATGAAACCCCAAAACTTTTAATGACATTCTATTTATTAAATAAGCAAAAGTGAGAATAACATCCTCCCAAAAATGATTTAGAGCATCTGTTGGGAGCATAATAGATCTAGCAACCTCAAGTAAATGTCTACTTTTTCTTTCTGAGAGACCATTCTGTATGGTGTATTAGCACCTGAGGTCTGATGTATAATACCATTACTGGTTAAAATTTGATCAAAGGATTGACTTAGATATTCTTTACCATTATCACTTCGTAAAATCTAAATTTTGTGTGAAATTGGTTCGGTTTAAAGGAATAAAATTCCTTAAATACCTGGAAAACTCTTGCTTTTTCTTTCAAAAAATATACCTAAGCCAATCTTGTATGATCATCAATAAAGATTACAAATCATTTAACATTGTTTTTAGTTTTGACCTTTAATGGCCCCCAAACATCACTATCAATGATGGAAAAAGGCTTAGTGGTATAAGAATTTCTGGTGTGTTTAGAGAGTTGATAGAATTCACACTGAAAAGAAATTTCCTTTTTATTGAAAAGAGTTGGATATAACTGTTTTGTGCAAGATAAACTAGGATAACCTAACCTATATTGTCAAAGTGCAATTTCTTTATTAGAAGATAAAATAGCATGAGCTTTATTCCTTCTTTGAGTTGCAAATGTAATATAATCCATCAAACTCCCTAGCGTTGCCAATCATCTTCCCCGACTCCAAATCCTGAAAAACACAACCATCATCACCAAAATTAGTTGTCTAGTTATGTTCATTAGTAATCCTTTTCACATATAACTGATTACAATCCAAGGCATATAAAGAGCACCACTTAAGATCAGTTTATTAGCAATTATAACAATCACCATCCCCTAAACTTTTAGAACCTGTCCATTGGCTACGTTGATAGTCCTATAAACAGCACAAGGTTATACATCAACAAGCAATGACTTATCACAAGTCATATGATCATTAGCCCCTGAATCAACAATCCAAAGACCACAATTTGGGGTTTAAACCCCTAAAGCAAAACAATTATTACCTGTTTAAACCATGTTACTGGTGGATAAATCCTTTATAGCCTTCAAATCATACTTGCTAAGAAATTCAACTTCTTAGCAGGTAGTTATCTCCCTCGGTCTTCTTCCTCTTAGCAATTCAACTTCTTCTTTGCTCGCTGGTATGTTATCTCCCTTGGTCTTCTTCTTCTTAGCAATTCAACTTCTTCTTTGCTCGCTGGTGTGTTATCTCCCTCGGTCTTCTCACCACCAGTAGTTATGTAGCTTTTATTCTCAGCCTTTGATCTGCTTTTTTTTTATTTGGAGGTTTCCTATAAATCTTCTAGCATGTGTCATTGGTATGCCCACCTTTTTGACAATGGTTACACCAAGGCTTACCTTGTTTTCTCTTAGATTCTACCCCATTTGTTCCTTTGACAACCATGACTGAAGATTCAGAGGGATTTTGTTTGCTTAGAGTGCCTTGCTTCATCAACTTTCTACTCTCTTCACATTTCACCAAATTGACTGCCTCCATAATGGTTGGTAGTGGTCGGGTTGCAATGATTCTTCCATGAACCTCCTCATAAATAGAGCATAGTCCCATAAGAAATTCATACACCCGTTTTCTTTCCTCAATTTTCTTGTAGCATGTCATATCTTCACTATAAGCCCATTGGTGTGGGTCATAGTGGTCCAACTATTGCCACAATTTTACCAACGTAGTTTAATAACCAGTGATTGGTTTCTCACCTTGCTTGGTTTCCCTCATAATTCCTTTGATCTGAAATAAAGCAACGGTAGTTTTTATAGTGGCATGCCATTTTGGCAATTCCTTTGATCTGAAATAAAGCAACGGTAGTTTTTATACTGGCATGTCATTTTGGCATTCTCCCATATCTCTTTTGCAGGGTTGAATGGACGAACTGCTCGCCCACTTCGAGAGTCATGGAGTTAACCGACCAACTCATCACCTAGTTGTTTTATTTTGAGTCAAATGCAGCTGGTGGCTTAATTGCGAGTTATTACTCCTTCCCTCTCCCTCGTACGAACATAATGGTTGTTCTCATTCAATCGATGGTTGGTTACTATCGACAACTATATGTCAATGCTGTTCTGGGAAGAGGATGAGTTTCCTATGCCGATAATGGTGTTCGACGTTTCAAGGATCGATCTTGGTGGAGTCATGACTGACGGGCTAGCAGCAAAATTTTCCCCTTACTCAACAACAATTCTCCTATCGTCCCGAATGAAACTATCCTCCTCTGCGTTCAAATTGCTAATACCATGAACGAATTGGAGGATAATTTCTGTATATTATTTCTCATGAATGATCGAAATACATATAAGGGAGATAAGCAACAGGTCTACTATTCAATCCCTTGATTATTGCCGAAAATAAAGAAGTAAATAAGATCCCACAAAAATAGGGACCAGAAACGGAAAAAGATAAAATGATATCTTAGCAAATAAACTATTCAGCAATAAGGAAACAAATAAAGTAATAAAACTGAAAATATTCTGCCAACAAAATACAAGGGGGAATGAGGCCTACAAAGGGTTCTTTATTGAAGGAAATGCTTGATGTAGAGGCAATAAACAACTAGTGTCTCCGGTAGGTGGCTCATCAATACAATTACCAACAAGAAGAAAAGCACAGGAGTCTTCTAACACAAAAATCCTCTTGAATTAGAATTCAGGATAGATGAAAACCAAAGAAAATCTCAAACATGTTTCCAATTGGAGTTTGGTGCTAATATAAAACAAAGTTGCATTATCTTTCTTTCCCTATTTGGCCTGAGGATGTGAAGATATGAAGTCAACAGCCATATTGACAGAGTAAATCTTGTCCGCTTCATTATCTGGGATCTCGAACCCAAACTCTTCTTCAAGGGCCATAACAATCTCCACAGCATCTAGACTATCCAATCCAAGATCATTTTGGAAATGGGCATTCGGTGTAACCTACAAAGGAAAATGATAATTGAAAAGAGAACAGACACACAGAATAAGGCATACATCTAAGATTCAAGTATGGCAACATTAAACCATGAAGAACTTAACTAGAAAGGTAAATGTCATAAATTGATCGAGTACAACACTAATCTTATCTTCACATATTATGCAAGAAATCAGAATGATGCAAAGATCTTACCACTCAATTAATTGGTGTGGTATTCAAATAACTACGAAGAAATTTTATATCAATCTAGTGGTATTTACAACTCACAGTAAAAGGAAGAAAAAGTGTGATTATTACGTGAGATCGTTTCACTCGTTAAAGGCATGACAATGTTACATTTACATGTTCCATAGCTTCATGGTCTAATGAACTTTGGTTCTGTTCATGCCCAAATATTTCTAACAACTTAAGAACTTCGGCATTGCTAGAGAATGCCAGCAGCAAGGGCCAGAAATACAAACAACAAAAGCAAATGGACTTGGAGTGAGTGAAAGAAGAGCAGAACTCCTCCATCTAAAATGAATCAACAAATCTGAGATGGTAGCATTCAAACTGGGACATCATAAATGGTAGCTCTCAAACAAATTATAAACGTGTTCAGGGAAGCTATGTGAATCAAACCTAAATGCAGTTCCTTATAGCTTAAGCAGCCAAAAGAACGGAATTGCATTTGACAGTTCAATAAACCAGTAGACCTTCTAAAGACCAAGGCTAGCTCATTTCCAACCTCTCGTGCTTCAGAATACGTAATCGAAACTCACTTCAAACACCTTACGAACAGAGCATGACGAGCTTACATAAGCCAATACACCTTCTAAAGATCAAGGTTTGGGAATGAAGAGAAAATGGTCTAGCGAGAAAACTGAAAAAGCCTCTCACTTTACAACAAATTACGAGTCTTGAGCATGCGTCAATTTGAAGAAGCAAGAAGTTAGCAAGAGGCAATTCGTTGCATTCAATAATACCCAATAACCCGATCAGAAATGGTTGGAACGAAGAGGAAAGGAGATGGACACGCGGCTTTCAATTCCACCTTCTTATTTGTTCTTGAATGTTGGTATTGATGTTATTAGTTAGTAGTTATTACCCAACGCAATTGCGCAGAAAATTAAAAGAAAAACAAGAAGGAAATACCTTGGAAGGATCAACCTTTTGGAAGTTTTTGACAACGGAGATGACACGATCAGTGACCTCTGATTTGTCCAGGAAGGAGCCTCTGACCTCGTCGGAGAAACGGCGGAGAAAGGCGTAGAAGATAGTGTTGTTGGAAGGATTAGGGTTTTGATGAAAAGTAGGACATACCTTGACTCTTAGGTACTTTAGCAAAGCTGCTTTGGCCGCCATCTACCTCTACTACTAGCACCGAGCCTCTCTCCGCTTTCTCTGTTTTGGTTGTTGTTTATGAGTTTTTAGTTTCTTCCTATACAAACGAAACTTCTTGAGCTCTCCACTATTCTGACTATGGCCGCGCGAGAAACAATTATACTGATGTCGTACGACGAAAGCCCTATAATTCTTACCTATGCCTATGTATTTTTAGGAATGACAGGTCCAACCCAATCCCAGGGTCCAACTCAATCCGTAACAGATAAAAATCTTCGATTTAATTGATATTTATAAATTTTAACCGAATCAATCTTACTGAACATGAAACAACAGAAGCATTAAAGTATTACTGAACATGATACGAAGCTTAAGTGGAGAAGGAGAGATGGCAGCTTTGTCAGGAAAGTTTCAAATTTTACATGGGAAGCCATTAAAATTCTCACGTAACGTAAAAAATGCGAGAAAGACAACGAGTTCACTACATAACAGAAGGAAGAACTGGTGCCTGGAGAAGAAGCTGAGGTGACTTTAGTGGAAAAGAAACGGAATACCTTCTTGTACGTTTCAACTACTCGCCTGACATTGCCTCTGTAGCTCCATAGGTATGAATGTTTTCCTTCAGTGACTTCAAATGTTTTCCTTCAGTGACTTCAATATCTCTTGATAAGCTAGTTTTTTGGCCATATCCTTCTTTGCTGCCGTGGATGTATGTCTGAATATCTTGCCGTTTGCTTCAACCTCTATAGTAACTGAAATCATGCCATTTTCTGGAGCAGTAATTGGTTTACTCAGGTGGAAATGCTGTTTTTGGCACAACTGGTGAAGTTCCCTAACTGGATGGAGTTTCATCGTCTCTGGAGTAATCAAAGGTTCCAATAATGGCCTTATACTCTTGAAGACTACCTCCTTGTTGTAGCCTGAATCTACAAGGATAGCCCCTGCCAATGATTCTATAACATCTCCAAGAACCTGTTAGGGAATTAGGGAAGAGCCTAATCAATATCTCAAACAAAAGAAGAAACATAGAATATGTTTGGAAGCAATGTCATTATCAAACTCTGTTTGCAGGTGAAATGATTATCGAACCTTTGCCAATGATGTCTCGGATTCCCATCCGAAAGAAGAATGTTTCTTAACATGTGTAACAGCGTTGGCTATATCCCGATGAAGATCTTGTGATGCATGAAGAATATGTTTATGCAATTCTGCTCTAAGAGCAGATTGTGCAAAACACTCATTGTTCACGGAGGCTGACCTCATGTCAGTTAACATTCCAGGTGACATGTCAGGATATTTATTGTATAAATAAACTGTCATAAGATAATCCAACACAGAATCTCCAAGAAATTCCAGCCGCTGCATAAAAAGTAGAATATTGGAATCGACACTAACGAATGAACCATAAATGGTATATGAAACTGAACCATCCCCTCAAAGAGACATTAATTCTTCATGAAAAAATAGATTGAGATGTGATTATCATCAATGCAAGAAATCAATACCTGATAGCATCTAGGTATATCAGGAAACATATACGAGCCATGAGTCAATGCTTCCAATAGTAGAGAAGGGTCCCTAAACGAGTAGTTCAACAGAGACTCCAAATAATTAATATTAACAAACTTGTCCGGCTGCACATGGAAACTCCTCTCATAAGGTACATCAATGAAATCCACTTCTATACCGATCCAATTCATAAATTTCAAAGCTGCTACTTCACCACCAGCACTAAGGTAAGCACCAATCAAAGCCTCAACTACATCTGCAACTCTCTTACGCTTTACCATCCTCCTTCCTTGGACATATATTTTTCTCGTGTCAGAAAGCAACTCCTCAGTCAAAGCAGAGGTTTCAGGATTATCACCAGGAATCATCCACTTTCTTGGGTCAAAAGACTCGGTACGAATGAATCCCTGCAGTTTAAGAAGTTAGCATTCTTGTTGTCATTCAGACAACAGATGTTAGAAGCCCTACGGATAATATGAATGGAAAAAATATATCAATGTTAAGACTGTGTACAATGAAAGAGATAAAGCATCTATGTCATTACTACTGATAAATTATAAGGATTACCGGCAGTTTGCTGTCACATCCTAGCTTGCAAAGTGAGGCATTAGAAATAATTTTGTCCTTCTTAATACTGAGAAGGCCCTCATGAAGATTTTGGAAGGTTTTAAATAATTGCTGGCTTGCAGCATATTTAAGGAAAGAATCCCCTAGAGTCTCTAATGATTCCAAATGAAATCCTTCCTGGCATTTCTTCGTGGTAATTGCTTCCAAAACCTACCATGCACAACCGGGTTAGCTCAAGGCCAAACAAGCACAGATTCAGTAATTACAATAAATATGGAACTAGATAAGAGCTTATGTATGGTTACGACGGAAATTAAATAAACCTAGATATACTTGTAAAACTGTAGAATATTATCAACACATGATGTCATAAGTCATCGAATATTATTTAAAAAAGGACATAGCACATAAAACTGCAGATTGTAATTGTTACAGGATACCTTCGTGGTTGGAATGGTAGGGACTTCTGGACAACACCTCTTCAGGTTGCTAGCAATGAGCAGGGACTCCAGTCGACACATAATAGATGGGATGAATGTGAAAGTATAGAAGGTAGTCACTGATATAGGGCACATGATGATACTGCAAAGTTCAGGGGGCAACTCTACAAATGCTTTTTTTGATTCTACAAAAACAAAGCATAGAATATTCAAAATTTGATGACCACAGAAATAAACAATGACTACCATATCAACAAAAAAATCATTACCTTTATCCTTCTTCTGTCTGCTTGTAGAGATGTAATTTTTCACTGTAAAAATATGACGAGCTTTCAATAGTAACTGTTGGTCATGACACAAAGTGATATTGTACCTGCAATTCAATTCAAGCTTGGCATTACTTCAAGCCACCTACTATTTTGCTTGAATATGAGATAACACAAATGCAAATTATTTCTTAAAATAATGTTACGCACTTTTTTTTATAGTATTCATTGTAAGTCATGAAACCTTCATTCTGATGCCTCAAATGTGATCTCCCATCTAAATCATCAAAAAAGCCAGTGATACAATAGAGGTTTCCATTATGTGGGGTGCAAACCAAAGAATTCTGAAGCATGCATTTGCATGCAAGACCACTTTTGGTCTGTAAAGCACAAGAATTATCATTAAGAGGACAGTTCAAATGATTCTTCCAAGCATCTTCATATTTGAACAGCACAGAAGTAACAGTTGCCCAATCAATGGAAGGTTTATAGCATGACACTGGAAGTAGAAAATAATCTACCAGAGGATCATTTTCTGCATGCAATATACTTGACCCCTTATATATCTTAGTCAGCTTGTGGTCTAACAGAACCTCAAAAAGACCGATATTGAACATCCTGCATAAATTGATCTGTTTAACAATGAAAAGGACTTCAGAATGCAGAAACAATACAAAATTCCATCTCAATTGCACAATAGCATTGCAACTAAGTAGTGTCGAACTAGATGCCATACCGTTTCTGATGGAAAGGTGAACTCTCCAGCATCTATCAAGTTCACCATCAATGAACCTCTCTTCACTTCTAATTCAAAATTCAAACTTAGGATATCGGAGTCAAGTTCACTTGGGATCATGAGCACAATATCATGAACTGGAATTGCATACTCAAACTTCTGATTTAATTTGATCAAGTAAGAGTGATACTTCTGATTTAACCTTTGTGGACCGTGACAGACCAGATCAGGTGGAAAATAAATAGGTTGATCATCATTATAAGGTATGCTCCCTGTACAATGAACAGTTTTTAGTGTTACAATAAAGAGGTTGAAGATCATTGCAAGGGAAATGAAGTACTTGAAACTATGAAAAGGCACACCAGCTTCTTTAACATGAGCTTCCTCCACAAAAGTATCTGGAACAAGATAATCCGTTAAAGCACCTAAAGCGTGCAGTTGTTTACATGCTTCAAGACATGCCTTCTGCTTCAGAGTTCTAATGTTTCCTTCAACCAAAATAGACCGTATAGGACAGCTCGAGGGGAGATGAAGAGTACAAGTCATGTTTTCCTTCTCCATAACACACCTGGGAGCAGGTTTGAAGTACCTGAAGAGCATGTACCATAAAAGAAAACTCAAATGAAAGATTAGGGAAGATATTAAAAATAAAGAGGAAAGCAATAATCAAAATAAGTAATATGAATTACTAACCCATCAGAAGGAAGGCGCGAGCAGTAGAAATATATCAAACTAATGCTAGAACTAAGAGTAACAATTGCACCAGTGCTTTCAACTTGAAAGAATTCATCATCATTGAATTCACCCTCAAAAGATGAACAAGGAAGGGCAGCATGGCGTAGAGACTCCTTTCTCATTATATCACCACTTGCAAGATACTTCTCCATTCGAGATCGGGTACAGATGTCCCCACTGTATAATTTTGAAGATAAAAGAACTAAAAAATTTATCACAAAGTTGCCCCTAAAAATAAATCAACTGTATGTCATCAAAATGAATATGAAGAATCTGAAGGTTTTTGCCGCAGTACTATATCATGAGCTGAAATCGAAGATGGCTATGAACAATGCCTACCTCTTCAACATAATCACATACTCAGAATTGTGCATTCTAGCACGACCTCGAGACTGTATGAAACTACAAATGGTGTCGGAAGGATCAAATCTAATCACTAAATTGCAGCTTTGTACATCCAAACCTTCCTCAAGGATTGATGTTGCAACAATGATGTTCACCTGTAAGAAGTTTACTGTTTCATTACAACCAAGTGAATGCAGCAAACGAATCAATGGAATTTAGTTACCAATCCATCTCTGAATTCGTCCACAATCTCATCTTGTGCCTTTCGACTTTGATGTTGCAACCTTGATGAATTTCCTGCAATGTACTTTGTCGTCCAGTTACTATATTTTGGGAGCAATTCTCTGAGTAATGATTCTACAACCACTGCTGTAATGACTCTTTCTACGAACACAATGCATCTTATGTCCTTTAAGTTCCTGTATTTGTAAAATGTTAACTTCTGAAATGGAACAATCATTGAAAACAACCCAATTCTACTGCATAATAAAATAACACAAACTTCATATTAAATTACTTCATCAATGATTAAATGGTTAAAATAACAGAATATAATTGACGGATGTAATAAAATTCCCATGAAAATCACGTGTTAAGAACTAGGAATTGACCTTTTTGAAGATTCCTAGTGACCTATCACATATTAGATGTTGGCAGAAGACCAAACCTCACGATAGGTGTCCAAGAAATAAAGCATGACTTCATGGATGACGTTGAACATCATTGTACAACCTCATCTATGAGTAATGATGTGTTCACTGAGTAATAATGATGTTCAAAAGTATCATTCAGATTCCATAAAGTGCATTAGAGAAAACATTATGGCAGAACCAACTCATTTTAGAAATAGGAAAGGCAAGACATATATGCATTATGAGGACTTCTTTTCAATTGCTTGAAAAAATAAAACTCCTGCTTTCTTCCACTGTCCACTTGCATTGATCAAAAGAAGCTAAGTGACATGTTTGTTCAACAACAACAAATTAAAATGAGCATCACATCATGAAGAAGCCTGACACAAGAAGATTACCATTATTAATCTTCAACAATAATAAATTAAACTGCATTAGTCATGAACAAACCTGTAATCAAGGAGAGATTCAATGAGGCATACAGTTTTTGTAGTCAGAAGCCCCGCATCCAAATAAGCAGTAGAATCATCGAAGTCACACCAATTTGGACCTAAATTTTTAGACCATGAATGGAAGAAGAATTAGAGAAAGGAGGAAAAGCAATTGCAAAATGCTAGTGAAGACTAAATTATCAAGTACTAGTATCATGGAGTCAAACATATTTGTACCAGTACTGATGTGTTTTTCAAATGCAAGAGATGCATTTGCACTGAAATCTTTAACAATTTTCTCACTAAGGCTGCCAAATTTACCCATTGAAAGAAAATCAGTATCATCAAGCGACATGAACTGCGCCGCCTGTTTACGAAAATTTGTGTTAGAAGTCAGTAATACTTGTACCTGTTGCTAAGTTGACTACTAGTCGAGAAAAGATGCAGATTATACCTTAAAGGCCAACCAAACACCAAGTTCATTCAAACAATACATTATATTTAAATAGATCTTTGATAGTTTCTTTCTTGCAGATTCTGCAGTCCCATAATTGAGATCCAAATGATTCAATTCTCCTTCATGCTGACAAACATTTCAGCTATTATTAGTACAATTGTATAAGCAAAAATGGAAAGTCAAAAGAGATTAAATTGCATCAAACTTTTAAATGGTTGTTATACCTGTGCTTTTAAAGTTCTGATAATTTCTTCAACAGGCTCATAAATAAGGTATGGGATATCAATATGCTTGTAAAATTTGAATTTGGGTGTTGAATATGGTATAAAATGAGAAAGCACAGCTTCACTAGCAGTTGTATAAACCTTCAACACCAAAAAAAAAAATTGTTATAACAAGTATTGAAACCAAAAATATTAAATGCATCAAATTGTTTTCAGAAGAATAATAACCAAAAATTTGGAATTCAATGCCTTTAGACACAAGTTTTAAATCAAGCCCGACAGTTTAAGTTTGGGATTTAGTTGCATCATATCTATCTTTGGGGCATCTGATGAAGGACAAGACAATTAGATGCACGCCTACATCTTAAACATTTTTCTCATAGAAAACATAATCCAACTTGTTATTCCAGTTCTAAAAATAGACACAGATTACAATATCTGAGACACGAAAAAGATTTAAGTAACAAGTCGGAACCTTTGAATTCATAAGAGTCTCAAGTTCATGAATTTTTTCCCAGTAACTGGATGATGTGTTCCCACCTGTGTGATGAAGTAAAATGGTATTCAGAAGACAAAGAAAATGGAGGCCAATATGCAGTGGAAGATCATGTCAAATACAGCTAAGCTAATAGAGTGCAAAGAGTCCATTGCCAAGGCATACCCTTGGCCTTTATCGGAGAAGCTGTCATTCCAAATATCCTAGGAAGTTCAGAATTGCCAAAGCTTAATTGGCGGTGATAGAACTCCTGAAATGAAACTTCAAATTTCAAAACCAGGAGAAAAAATTCATGCAACATTCTCAACTAAAACACAGCTAATGATCATTATGAAAATGCAGACGTATAGCCAAAAAAATAGCTTTATAAGTAGATAGGAAAATGTCTTGGCAATAACAAGAGAGTGCACCTATTGTTTTTAAAAAGCTGTACCTCAACTTTGGTTCGAACATATTCAGGCTATTCTACTTAGGCTTGATCTTTACTTCTTTAACGTCAGTTTTTCCCACTGAAGGGTTACTATGCTTATATTTTGTATGAAATCTATGAACTTATGAGCAATCATAAACAGTAGATATCAAACAAGATTTTATATCGTCAAGAGTCTCCTCACCGTGTCAATGTTAAGCTATTTGTAAGTGCCGCATACATATATATACAACGAGTAAGCAACCAAATGATCAAGGGAGAAGAACTTACAAAGACTCATTCTTAACATAGCTATTTTATTCTCAGAAGAAAAGGAGAGATTCGTCCCAAATGAAAACAAATATTAGTCTAAATCAAAAGAAAAGAAAATTGAAGAAATCAATGGAGAGATATTACTTACAGACATGATGCAAGCATAGGCATGTTTACCCCTGGCGTGATGGCATTCATCAAATATCAAAACCTTTATTAAGTCTAGCTTGAAAAATCTATGCCTCAAGCCATCCAGCAAAATCTGAGGTGTCATTACAAGTAACTACAAGAGTAAAGCATCATCAGAACTAGTTTGGTTGCATTTCGCTTGTTCTCTTTCCGAACTTTAAGAACCAACCTTTGCAGACTAAGAAACGGAAAGCTTTTAAGAGCCATATGGAATGGACTTAAACAATTATTGAAGGAAAATGGAAGTAATAGTAGGTTGGTAAAAATACCTCATGTTTCTCTATCTCTTTCTTCCAATTGGCAGCATCCCAGAAGTCAACTCCCATATCTCCATGGTACGTACCCACTTTTAAGTCAGTGTGCATTCCCACAGCTTGAGCTTGCTAGAAATTACGTAGAACAAGAAGTAAATCACACATGGAAAACACAAACGTCTTTCAGTGTTCATTACATCACACAGAAGATACTACATATAACATGTGCGCAATGCAAGGGGAAAAAGAGAGAAGAAGAGTATTGGAATGAGACGCACCTGGCTAATCAGAACAACTTTAGGTACCAAGAAGACAGCAATGAAAGGAGAAGGCTTACGTAGGAGATAGGCATAACTTCGCAAAAGCATTATGGCAATCAAAGTCTTGCCGGAGCCAGTCTCCAAGAACACAATTGTATTCTGCTTTAATGCCATCTCCAGTGCCTCAAGTTGATAACTTCAGACAAACAAGGAGCATCAATGAATAAAAATAACAGAAAAGAAAATCGAAGACCAGAAAGAAAGCGAGAAGTAACCTCCTAGCAAACGGGAGACGAGAAGCAGAAGTAGCACCAATGTCCATCTTCTCTTCATCCATTGATCAAAAAGGTTGAGACTTCACAATTGAAACAGCAATCAGAAAAGCTTGCAATGTACAAAGAGCATCATGATACAGCATTAAAAAGTACAAAAAACAGAGACATCAGCTCTTCTACCTCAGAAAGCTCGGAAAGAGGAACGACCCTTTTTTCCTTCTCTTGGCAGGCGGCAAAGTAAGAGTTTTACAAAGTGGGTAGTGCGTGAAGTATCGTGCCGAGCACATCTGTATATATATAGTGGGTTAATTTTGTAAGAATCAAGTAAAGTGTGGCAGTCGCATTGTTCCAAAAGGGCAAACTTGGTTTCGAAGTACCTTATCACCTAAGGTCCTCTCACTCGTTATAGTTATAGTACTGATTCGATCGCACTTCGAAAAAATAAAAGAAAAAGGAAAGGGCACCAAAGGCGTGAATGAATGAGTGATTTTTGTGAGGAAATTTACGGTTGGGTAGATAGATTTTCTTTGTCATTTAATCGTTTCAACAATTTTCCACATCTAAAATAGATAGGATGCATAAACAGTAATGAATACTACAACAATCTTCTTGAAGCTAACAAACAAACTCGCTTCACGTTCTTTCTTCCTGTGATTCTGATATTGTTTCTTGCACTTTTGAAAAAATAAAAGAAAAAGGAAAGGTCACCAAAGGGTTGAATGATTTTCTTGTCATTTAATCGTTTCAACAATTTTCCATAACTAAAATAGATAAACAGTAATGAATATTACAACAATCTTGTTGAAGATAACAAGCAAACATGGGCTTTCACGTTCTTTCTTCCTGTGATTCAGTTATTGTTTCTTGGCGGCACATGCTAAAATTCCCTCTTTTTCCGCTTTTGATTATGGGTTGGCTGGGCTGGGTCAGTGGTGGTGGGTGACTTGATAGGCCTAGAGTTGTTGTCAGTTCAACTCGGGTTAACGATTCTACTTAGCAATGAAGTAGTAAGTGACAGATGATTGATTGAACGCTTCAGACTTTGTGGGGTCTTTGACTTTGTTCCAAGTAATAAACGAGGGGTTTTGATGTTTTTAATAACTTAGGTTTATTGGCAAGCTATTCTCTGCTTTTGATTTGACAAATTTGGCTGGAAAGAGTGCACCCCAAATCTCCTGTCCAAGTTACTCTGTCCCTACTCTGTCCAGTGGGGTGGATGCCGTAAATTTATGTGGACCCCAGTGGACCCCACATAAATAGACGGC
>JAOQMR010000007.1:24468145-24512140 GCA_027563865.1 Erythroxylum pelleterianum
CCCCTCTTCTTCTTTTATTCATTTTATAACTCATTTCATTCTAACTTAAAATCCTACACCAAAACTACATAGTTTTGATACCTCCCTTATAAGCTAATGGGCTCTCCTCCCCTCCAAGCCCACTAAACCTAACCCATCCATTTCTATTCTTCTCCTCTTCATTCCATTTAAGGCCCATTCTTCCAATAAGCCCATAATTCTCTTCTTCCATTAATAAACCCATTAATAAAATGAATTCCTAATTCTAACACCTTCATTAAATTCCAATATCTAATTTCCCTTTTTAATACTACTAAAATAAATAAGATTCTTTTCTAAAATATTAAAACAATTAAAAGCAAAAATTAAGAATTAAACAAAAGAAAAATAAATAAATAAATAAAATAAAGAAAGAAAAAATTTTCGGGACCCAACACGCAATGTCAGACGGTAGCTTCACCCACGGCGACCTCCGACAGATAGCCCGAAGGAGACAGTAGGGGATCGATGGGGAGGAATAGAGGGGTGCGCCATCTGTCATATCAAGAACTGATGGATCGCAAGGCCAAGGGGTTGTGCTTCCAATGTGGGGAGAAATTTCATCCCCTTCATCAGTGTCCAGAACGACAACTCCGATTGTTGATACTGGATGACAACGAAACAATGACTGAGACTGGAGAAATTATCGCCTTGCAAGCAGAAACGGAGGAGGAGGGGGGATATAGCTCTGGAATGCTGCACCATGGTTCCTCACTTCAGCCTTGAGGACAAGGCTGTTCTTCCAGGAAGAGGCAATGTTAGGATCTTCGGGAGAGAGAGAGAGAGGATTATTCCAGAGGAAGGACAGTGGACAAAGGAAGGAGTTAGTTACAGCTGAGGTGGCTAATTAGTTAGGCATAACAGAATGTACCTAGACAGGGGGGCTTATAAAAGGGGGAAAGAAAGAAGGGAGAGGGGAGAGAATGTTTGAGAGAAGATAGTGACAGAAGGATTCACACCTTTTGAGGAGCAAATCTGCTCTGGTTAGGGAGAAGTAATATACTACTATTCGGTAGTGATAAACACTTTACCGATATATTGAAATAATATAGAGGAACTCCAGCATTATAAGTTCTAGAGTTCTAACAGTATTGAAATAATATAGAGGAACTCCAGCATTATAAGTTCTAGAGTTCTAACAGTCCTGATCTTGTCTCTCAATAGTCAATATTGGTCCGAAACAGTTATATTTGTAAGGAACAGCCTTTTGGACAAACAAGATTCAATTTTGATGCTATTTTCCATATTTTCTTTATTGATAAGTCACAAGCATCTCCTGTTTCTTTTCTCATGCATGCACTTTTTAAATATGAGTGTGAACCACATGATACTCTGGATTTACGCCTGATTTTCTATTCAAGTATTGCTAGATGAGGCTTGTAAAAAATATTATGTACTTGTCTTGAGCAGATGGGAAAAGCAAGGATTTGTTGACCATGAAACAAAATGAGGGGGATTGGCTAGAATACCAGAATGTAATGGAAGACGTCATAAAAAGAAGTGGCCTGGATAAGAGCATCTTCTTTGATCTCAGAGGAAATCATGACAATTTCGGTGTGCCACTAGTAGGTGGTTCATTGGATTTCTTTTCAAAGTACAGCATTAATGGACAACTGGGAAGAAGGAAAAATGTCAACAGTATAACCCTTGAGGTCAGTTGTTCCATTTTGAAGAGATTAACAATAGTCACTGTCCTAGATAATCCTAGGGACATGGTTTTGAATTCTATTTCCTGAAAGTTGATTTATTTAAATTCCTTCCTTTTCTTTAAATTATGTAAACATGTGGGTATGTTTTTGTATGGCCCAAACTTTCATCTTATTCAGTATTTGCGCTTGATTAGCTCGCATATGTCATCATTGTTTCTGTCCTCTTTCTTAGCGGATTTCATCAGAAATTATTGAATCTGCTTTGACAACTCTCTGCATTTTTTACCACCTTTCCCTTCTCCATTTTCTGTCCTTCCCACTTCATAAAATAGAACATGCAAATGGTTGCAGATGGTATGGAATAGATTATTCTTAGCAAGGAAGGTCAAGTGTGAAGTGCTATTCTTGAGAACATAGTTATTCTCTCCTTATTCTAAAAAGAGACGACTTGAAATCTATCAGTCTTGTGTAAATGTGGTGTTTGATCCACTTTACAGACGCTGGATTTACATTTACATGAAATCAACTTTCAGTGTGTAATGCCACATTACACTATTTTGTGAAAAACCAACTTTTATTTTTGGAATCCTTATGTTGGTGGCACAAATCAACGACTTCTCTTGCTTATGACTTAATGATCCTTCTATCTGAATCCTTATACTTTTTTGTTGCGTCTTGCAGACTGCCGAGCGGAGACATCTATTTGTCGGACTGGATAGCACGTCCAGGACTGGATTACGAGGCCCTACTAACCTTTTTGGGCATCCTACTGATCAACTGTTGAGTCAAATAGATATTCAGCTATCACAATGGGATTCTCAGTCGGAGAAACCTGTGACTAAGATAGCCTTTGGACATTTTCCACTCTCCTTTTCTGCAATCTCACGTTCTAGGAAGAGCTTGAAAGACGTATTTCTCAAGCATTCTTTGTCAGCTTATCTATGTGGGCATCTTCATACAAAGTTTGGTAAGAATCTGAAAAGGCTTCACATGTCAGATCAAAAGTATCTATTCTCTCAGTTGTTCCAGTTAAATATTCATCAATTTCCTTCCCAAAGAACTGTAAACTGTTCATTAGGAGCCCAAATACCTAAGGAATTCTGGGAGTGGGAGATGGGTGATTGGAGGAAAAGTAGAGCCATGCGGATTACGACTGTCGATAGAGGTCATGTTTCATATGTGGATATTGATTTAAAGTCTGGAACCAAGAAAACTATTGTACTGCCTACATTTCCTCTGGACTCCCGTTTTATGTCGACATTCTCGGGGCACCAAAGTTATGAATGTCAACACAAGATCCTTTCATCTTTTGGGACAGTTAGAACTCTTGTCTTTTCAGTTTCTCCAATTATGTCAGTTATTGCTAGGATCTATGACACAAGACCTGGAACATCAGACTTGGTCATGGAAACACCCATGACAAAGCTTGTGGGGGAGAAGACTAGGGGAGATCTTTATGCAGCTCCATGGAACTATCAAGCTTTTGAGGATTCATCTCCTGATAGATTCTGGCTGGAAGTAGAAGCGATAGACATAATGGGAAGATCCACTTTGAGTGAACCAAGACCATTTTCTATAAATGGCTTAACTGTCAAGATCTCATGGACATGGAAGGAATTTTTTGTCATGGGTTGCCAATGGTCTGCCTTGTACTATCCAATTCTCTGGGTTGTTATATATTCAACAATATTGATTCTTCTCATCCCAAAAGTTCTCCCCGTTTTCTCCATAAGGCAATACTCTTACAAGTCCTTTATCAATGAAAAAGGCTTCTTAAGAGGTGTGGCATGGGTTCTACAGGATCTTTGTAGAATTACCATGGTATGGCTTGGTACTCTAGGATACGTAATTTACCTCATATTATGCCCCTGGTTTATTGGCCAAGTTTTCACAGATGGTGATGGCAGGGGATACATGACCTACATGGGATGGGTGATAAAAACTTCTAAGAACAGTGGAAAACATGAATACATTGGATTTCCTGACATAATGGTGGTTGTTCTTCCCCACCTTCTTTTTGTGGTTTTACCGACTATTTTTGTGACTGCGGCATTGGCTGCAGAGAGAAGTGTGTACAAGGAACATTTTCTGTTGCTTTCAGGAAAAAAGGAAGATGATGATTGTAGTCATAACAGGAAAAGACCCTTAATGCATGGGGTTCAAGAAGGTGGAAGACCAAAATTTCATTTCTGTGAGAGGTGGATTAGGAAACTGCTTTTGTTGGTGTGCTTGGCAATTTGTTGGAAGCATTTTAATGTGAGTTTCCCACTCGACTTAATTTGGTCAACATATGCATTGCACATGAGGATTGCTATCAATATTTTACCTAAAGGTTGCAGACTTGATGGATTAGGAAAGTGATTAATTGCTTTCATCAGTAATAAGTCTAGCTTGCAATCTTTGGCAGATTGGAATAGGAAAAAACTAACCGATTTATCATGAACCCATTCTTTACACTATGCATTTGTACGTTATTGTCACTTTATAACCCTGCTTTCTTGTCTGAGAAGAGCATATGCTTGGAATGGTAAAAGATTAGTTCCACTACAGAATTAGTTTCTGATATCTGTAAACTTTGGACTCTGTTTGCGGCCATTTTTGTACATTCATATATAGTTTTATGGAATGAATTATGGCATTTTACTCTCTATTTCATTGCTGAGTGCGTAATGTTTGCTTTTGTTACAGAATTGTTGGGGACTGATGAAAGCTTATGACATGAATCTGTTCCTCGATTTTCCAGTATATGGCCTTTCGATTCCACTGCTGTTGGCTTATACCGTTTACAAAACCAGAAGTATTCAATGAGTTATTCATAGACAGATGAATTGCAATTAAACTAATTTTTTGATACTTAAAAACACCAGATCTCACAAGGACAACAGCGAAGCCTCGTTTTCAGAGACATGGCGATTATAATTGGGAACTAGATGAGGTAGATTGGCGCAGCCCTTCAAGAGTGGGTATCTGTGGGCTGTATCATTTATGCTATAATCAACTTCCCTTCACATTTTGATATTGTTATTGTTGAAATTTCATGTTTTGTAGTGAAGCCTTTAGGTTCTTAAATGGGTTGTTAAGATGGTTAAGAACCAACTAAATTCATGCCTAACAATGAGTTTTCTGCTCAAGCTCAGATTGTTTTAGACCCAACTTGATCCTGTTGAAGCTTAGATTCGAGTTTCAATTGGATTTCAAGATGGATTATGAACGTCCAGTATCATAGCATTACCAGGGACTATGAACATTATTGGAAGAGCCACAGCAATTTGTGAAACATATCATATTAGCAAAAAATGGAAGGTTTCATGGAATGTTCGAATGGTAAAAGACCTGAAGAATAGATCGGAACACACTTTCCATTGCTTAGTATACAAACACCCTCAATACATATGACACAAAAACCTAAGCACCAAGAATACATTTCCGTATCTCAAAGAATCATATGATCAAATAAATGCGGCCAGAACATTTATTGGTCATTTCTAACACCAAGAATCCATTGTGCAAGATGAGTTAAATATGGTTCTGCTTGAGCTTTATTGCTTAAGATCGGTCCCAGACTCTCAAGCTCCGAATTGAACTCCCTCTCAAATTTACTGCAACAATATCAGAAAAAGAAGGCATATATTATATACAGGAAAAAGTGAGTGAGTGCTTCTGTGCCTTTTATAACCACTTCCTCAGACTTACAGAATAGAGTCATTAACCAGTGTGTTTGGCGTCATCACTTTTAGTGCTTGGGGTGAAGTTGTTTTCCATTGCCTGGATTTTTTCGACCCAAAAGAGCCATCAGATGGTTCCTCTGCCTTTACAGTGTCAACTGAAGATGATATCAACCACTGAGTCGCAGCTGCATACTGCAGGCACAAAGATTTAAGCTTCTCCACCTTCTGCAATCACAATCCGAATCCAAGATGATCACAAACACAAATCATGAAAAGTAAATTCGATATTGAGGATCAATGTGTTTAATACAAAATAATCTTCCAAGAATCATATCCATGATAGCTTCAGTTATGTGACAACAATTTGAAGAAAACTTCAACAACCTTATAAGCTACAAATTTGCAACTTGACTCCTAGGGGATTGTAGCTAAATCTATCTGAAAAGTTTCTTTACATAATTTTCAGTGCTTAACAACTCTTCATTCTTAGCCTGGTTCATCACTCCCCCTCCTCCCTCTTCTTTTATTAGGGAAGAAGATTTTGATGTCAAATTAAGACAATATATAAGATTGAAACAAACCTTGAGCAATTCAGGTAAAAGAAGCAAACACTCTCTCAAACACTTCTCAAGGAAAAAATCATGATATTGGATAACCTGTTCCAAAAAAAGAGTAGGAAATAATGAGAATAAACTGCTAATACATACATGCAAACAAGGCAAAAAGATTGAAACGCACAAATTATGTTTTTGACAAAGAACATCATAAGAATTTTCAAATCAAAGTTAAAAGAACGTACCTCATCTATGCTTTTTGCACTCTGAAGTCTGTTGTGCATCACATGCCAGTTAGGTTCTAGAACCTAATAAAGTTTAATAGTAAGTATAGTTTCCAGCAGCCACCTGAAAACCTAATCACTAAATCATCTAGAAAGACTGGTTCCAAACATGAATATTTAGAATCAAACTAATATGAGTTTTCCTTCATTTCTTCTCGTTCCAAAGAAAAAATTGAACTACACATCCCATGCCTTGGCAGTTCAGCCGATCAAGAATAAAGAACTATCAACAAGTGCATCAAAACTTGAAAATAAAATTGAAGAAGACAAAAAAGCCCTATTGGAGCTGTAAACAACAAATTATTTTATTTTTCAAATTTCATACAAAATTTTAGATTTTCCCCGAATGGCAAGCAGGCATTTATATACAATCAGTTTGGGTACCCCACTAAAATTCCAAAGATTTTGAGTACCTTACTCACACCAAAAATTCCCTGAATCTGACAACAAAACTTTGGGACGGGAGTTGGAAAAAGTGTATAATAGCGAACTAATAGAGAAAAGGGAAACTAATAATGAGGACAATAAGGTAGAACCTGCCTCAAATGTCAAATAGTGTAGCAGGCTGTTAATGAACTTTAGCATACTACGGCAGAGCAAGGACGATCGAGAAATGGCTGTTCCATGCATGTTGAGTGCACGAACTCCCTGAAACAGCATGTTGTTGTCAGATAAAAAGCAGTCAAAATAACTAGGAAAACACTTACGAAATCCCTGTCCGTACCTGATGCACTTGCCAAGCACCACAAAGATGGCGGTCAACATGTTTACAATGAAAGAGAAAGCGAAAAATCAATTGGTACTTTGCTAATGCTTTTCTTGAGATAACAATAGACAATGGCCACTGAACCTGGATGCCAACCACGAGATGAACTTTGGCTATCAAGTATATTATCAATCAAATATAATATTCTGAAGTAAAAATAATTGCTACTGAAGATTTGCACTCAAAGGCATAGGGATTAACCTAAACTTCTAGATAATTCACAATAAGAAAGTACAGTTATGATCTTCAGCTATGAAATGAAGGTCAAGTCAAAGCCACACCTTGTAACTCAAAGAAAATGTCTCGAGACCAGTAATACTCATTGGCTCCTCCAAATCAGTAATATTTAAGCTTCCCATATCAACATCTCTCAGGGTCCCTAATCTTTTAATCAGAGAAGATGTTTCCTGTAACCAAAGTTAGAACTATTGGATACTAACCTTTTGAATTCAACTCAGTCTCATACAGGAAAAGGGAACTTAAGTTGCTCACCACAAAACATGTCAAGTCTTCATGACATGGGTCTGTTGCAGCTGCTGTGGTACGGAGAGCAAGATCTAGCAGAGACTGCAATTACAAATGCATGCATTCAGATTCATCATTAACGAAAAAATGCCAGCATTATCATCAGCAACGATAACTCTTCTTCAAAAATTTTTTTGATAAGGATAAAATAAAAGGAAAAGACCTGCAGCTTCTCCACTGAAATCTCATCAAGCTTTTTAGTTAGCTCATCTCGAGCTATATCCATAAAATGAACCAAATAATCACCCTGACAAAAATTACATTGTATCAAAACTATAAGGTCAGATGTTTGCTCCTAAAAAACAAGTGTACACTTAAAAGGCTTGCTGAACCCAGCACAAAATAGAGAGTACAGATAAAAAGAATAAATAAGAACAGAAGAAAAGACTAAGAATCACATAGACAAGATACACTTGGTTGCACATTTTCAAATTCCTTCTTATATTTTTACTATGAACTCCAACAAAGGTCAGATCACAGGTCAAGAAATCAGAGAATTAAATACCTGATCAAGTAGAAGGTAGTGCTTTATAGATCGAAGCTTTCCCATCAGACCATACTACAGCACATAAAAGAGGATCATAGAGGATTTGGAGGCAGGGAACAGCGATAATATGAAAAAAAACCAAAAAGCATTCAGGAAATATGCAAGAAATTATATGTCACACAAGATGACCTTGCTCACCTTCTCTTTGATCAGAGTTAGGAGCTCAGAACTGGCAAAATCATGAGCAGATTTAATGCATTCAAGATAGTGATGGTTTGAGCCAAAGCTCATCAACTTGGAATTTTCCGACATAGGCACCTATCCATAATAATCCAACCATTGAGAGTTGTATATCACCCCAAAAGAACTTTCTGTCAAAGCAAGAAAGGAAAGACCCTGAAGCAAGATGTTATAATAAGAAAACCTGAACGTTATGACCACATTCTCTCATGACATTCAAATATTTCCCGGTGGTTAAAATTGTTACAGCAATGTTTGAAAGGAAGCTAGGAATCCCTTCCTTAAGGCTGTACCGTTCCTTCCAATACTTAGCATCATAGTCTTGAGTGAGGCTCTCCTATAAATGACAAAGTATAAGCATATACGGAGGACATTTGGTGGATCCACAATCCTGGAGATATGGTAAGTATAACCTTCAAAGGCACATTTATTCAAGGACAGTAAATGTACCTTTTGAAGAGATTTGTTCTCACCAATAAAAAATTCCCCATATGGATCGTCAATCACTCCTTCATAGACCCATCTGCAACCAAAATTACACGAATATCAGTCAATGTGAAAGAAAAAGCATAGAAGACAAAACAACAAATATGAAAGTAGTACTGTTGAGATACTAAACAGCTGTAAATAGAATATACTTAGATATAGATAGGCTGTAAATAAATAAGATACGATAGGTTTGAAATCCCTTAAATTAAGGGAATACATTAGATAGCTTTAGATAACTTTCCAGATTTAAATTCCTACTTGTAATGTCTTATATATGGCTGTATACTCCTATTCAATATATGAGAAATAGAAAAATTCTTTCCCACAAGGTATCAAAGCCGTCGGGCTTCTTTCTCTGGGATTTGTCCTTTGAGCAGCCTTCATTGCTGCACAACCGAAACCCTATTTTTTTCTTCTCTTCTGTGTTCCAGCCTTCATCGCTGCATTCCTCCTTACCTCTCTTGTGTGATTCTCATTAGGGTAGACTTAATTGCTGCAGTATCTTCTTCTTCACTGCAATATCTTCCTCTTAATCATGTGAACCTCTCAAACCTGTCTCCACCAGATCTAACCCTCCAAAAGAATTCGGCACCATTCAGAAAATTGGAGATTTACAAAATATTCGGGCTTCCTATAGGCTTAATGGGAAGAACTATCTCAAATGGTCTCAATTTGTCCGTACATACCTCAAGGGCAAAGGAAGACTTAGTCATCTTCTTGGAACAGGACCGACTAAGGATAACATCTTCTTGGAACAGGACCGACTAAGGATAACCCAACGTTTGAAGCATGGGATGAGGAGGATTCCATGATAATGTCCTGGCTATGGGATTCTATGGATCCCATGATAATGTCCTGGCTATAAGATGCTATTGATCCCATGATCAGTGACACATGAATGTTTTTTTTCAATGCAAAAGAGATTTGGGACTACATTCGTCACACATACTCGAAGGCTCGTGATGCTGCTCAAGTGTACGAGATCAAGATCAAAACTGCAGCTGCTAAGCAAGGAGATAAATCTGTCACAAAATATGCGAACTTGCTGCAGAATCTGTGGCAAGAACTCGATCATTATCGAGTTTTTGAGATGAAATGCCCTAAGGATGCTGTCATCTTGAAGAACTTCATTGAAAAAGACCGTGTATATGATTTTTTGGCTGAGCTGAATGTTAAATTTGATCAAGTCAGGATCTAAATCCTTGGAAAAGAGGACACTCCGTCTCCAGAAGAGACAATCTCATTGATTCGAGCAGAAAAAAGTCAAAGGAGTGCTATGCTTGAACCACAAATCGTGGACGGGTCAACCTTATTACCAAAAACTGATCATCAGGACAAAGGAAAAAGTGATCAATCTAAGCATTCTGGTAGAGAAAACCAGTGGAAGGAGAATAAGGACAATCTCTGGTGCACCCACTGTAAGAAACCGAGGCACACAAAGTAGACATGTTGGAAAATACACTATAAACCACCAAGTCGAAAACCGGGAAACCGTGGGGGACAGTAGAGGTCCCAAGAACATATGGTAGATCAGCCCAAAGTTAAGGAAAATTCAAGAACAATGGAATTAAACAGTGAAGAAATTGAGAAGTTGAGAAGCTTGTTGGGGACTATTGAAAACCTTCTAAGACTTGTTCTTTGGCTCTTTTAGGTAAACCTTTACTCCCCATTTGCATGAATGCCTCTGTTAGGGACAAGGGTCACAGAAGAGGAGAGTGGTTAGTTTATACACGGAAGAAGAAGACAGGCTGTAAGCAATAGTATAGTAGATAGCAATATATTTTATCAGGTTGTTAGCAGGAGATATATATTCTTTACTAGGTGGTTAGGATAAGTAGATATACAATTATAGTTTATAGGGGAAGAGGGGATAGGCTTTTAGATTGGAAATAATTCTCGGAAGATTTCCTGAGATTGTAAGGGGGTTTCCATTGTGAAGAAGGTTCTTCCTTATTGTTTCGGAATAATATTGAGCTATTGCTCTCTATCTAATGTTATTTAACACACGGGCATATTAAGTTGAATTGTTACCTAACAATTTAGTCCGACCTGCCGGATTTTGATGGAGGCACGTGTAAGAAAGTTGGAAGACTCGGTTGCCAAAACTGAGAGAACCATGGGGGAGCAAGTCGCAGACTTGATGTAAGTCAAGAACGGCATAGGTCATTTGGAAGCCATCTTGACTCACTTGATCTAACGACAAGGGCCAAGCGACAAAGCATCCTCAGAGGCTAGCGAAGAGGAGGGCATTGAAGGCGAGAAGGACCACGAGAGTCGCCCTTGGGTCAAGAAATTCGAACTCCCCATTTTCGACGGAACAGATCCGTTGGGTTGGGTGGCTCGTGCGGAGAAGTTTTTTAAGGTCCACCGCGTCAAGGAAGATGAAAGGATGCGACTAACCTTCATCAGCATGGAAGGGGCTGCGGTGCATTGGTTTCGCTTCCTACGCAAGAAGAGTCCAACGTTAACATGGAACACCCTGATTCCCACTCTGTTGTAGCGTGTCGGAGAAGGCAGTTAGGGAAACATTTATGAAAGTTGGGTCGGTGGAGGAATATTTGCGGGCGTTCGAAATGTTGGTGGCTCAAATACCCGAGGCTTCAGAGGAGCAACTGTTAGGATTTTTTTGGGTGGCCTCAAATCAGAAGTGAGGTGTCGGGTCCAATCAATGTGAGGCCTACTAAAATCTTACGAGCAATGGTTCGTGTTCATAACCAACATAGAGACAAACTAGAACCCCGAGCCATCAAATGTGTCTTCCTCAGTTACTCACTTACTCAAAAGGGATACAAGTGCTACAATCCGTCATCTAGGAAATTTTATATCTCTACAGATGCCACCTTCACAGAAAATATACCTTTTTTCTCCAAGTCCTCTCTTCAGAGGGAGATTTCAATGATGGAAGATAGTACTTATGAGTCATTCAAACCACTTAAAACCCTTGACCTTCCTCCTTCTCCAGCTCAGTGTTGAAACAACCAAGCCTTCTGAACCAATTACATCTAAGTTCCCCGATTCTACTACTGAACCTATGTCATCACATGTCCCAACCAACATTACTCAAGTGTATTCAAGGAGGAAGTCTGTTCCAGAACTGACGCAGGTCCAAGAATCCAACTCGGACTCCGGAAATGAAATCATGGTAAGATCTGACTCACCTTTACACACACAATTTTTTGAACCTATTGCTGTTAGGAAAGGAACTCAAGAATGCACTAAACAACCACTTTATCCTGTATCTCACTATGTTTCTCTTAAGCGACTATCACCAACCTACCAAAACTTCATTATGAGTTTAAATGCCATTACTATCCCTAACACCGTTTTTGAGGCATTGTCAAAAAGGGATTGAAGTGATGCTATGAGCGAGGAGACAACGCATTGGAAAAGAATAGAACATGGAAGACTGTTGATAAACCAAAAGGGAAAAACATTGTTGATTGTAAATGGATTTTTACACCCAAATATAAGGCTGATGGATCTCTTGAGAGATATAAAGCTAGATTGGTGGCCAAAGAGTACACTCAAACCTATGATATTGATTATCAAGAGACTTTTGCCCCAGTTGCAAAGATGAACACTGTGAGAATTCTGTTATCATTGGCTGCCCACTTTAATTGGCAGCTCCTATAATATGATGTTAAGAATGCATTTCTCCATGGAGACTTAGATGAAGAAATCTATGAACATCCCACTAGGATTGGAGGGAGACACGGGTAACAAAGTTTCCAAGCTAAGGAAGGCCCTTTATAGGTTAAAACAATCTCCTAGAGCTTGGTTTGGGAGATTTGCAAAAGTCATGAGGGAGTCTGGGTATAAACAAAGCCAAGGCGATCATACTCTCTTCATTAAACATTCAACTGCAGGGGGAGTTACTGCACTTCTAGTCTATGTGGATGACATCATAGTGAATGGAAATGATAAGAAAGAGAAGCATGAATTGAAGCAAAGACTAGTAAAAGAGTTTGAGATAAAAGAACTTGGGAAACTAAGGTACTTTCTCGGTATTGAGGTGGCATATTCCACACAAGGGATTTTTATATCTCAACAAAAGTATGTGATTGATTTGTTGGTAGAAATAGGGAAGATTGGGTGTAAGCCAATCTCTACACCAATGGATCCAAACTACAAGTTGGGAGAAGCTAAAAAAGAACCAGCTGTTGATAAAAGGATGTATCAAAGACTAGTTGGTAGACTCATATATCTTGCTCACACTCGGCCAAACATAGCATACTCGATAAGCATGACCAGTCAATTCATGCATGATCCAAGTGAGCCCTATCTTCAAGTTGCTTATAGGGTGCTACATTACTTGAAAGGCAGTCCGGAAAAAGGAAGTTTGCTCAAGAAAAACAATACACTTGTTGTAAAAGCTTACACCGATGCTGACTATGCAGGTTCCATAGTGGATAGAAGATCAACTGCAGGGTATTGTATGTTTCTTGGTGGAAATTTGGTAACATGGAGGAGCAAGAAGCAGAATGTGGTAGCAAGGTCGTCTGCAGAATCAGAATTTAAGCTATTGCTCAAGGATTGTGTGAACTACTCTGGCTGAAGATTATTCTAGATGATTTGAGAGTCAAATGGGACGACCCTATGAAACTCTATTGTCATAATAAGTCAGCCATTAATATTGCTCATAATCCTATACAACATGATAGGACAAAGCATATTAAAGAAAAATTGGAAGACAGGTTAGTGTGTACGTCCTATGTTCCATCAAAACGTCAAGTAGCTAATGTTTTAACAAAGGGGCAGAATAGCTCAAGTTTTCATGATCTTGTATACAAGCTAGGAATGAAAGACATCTATTCCTCAGCTTGAAGGGGAGTGTTGAGATACTAAACAACTGTAAAAAGATCATGCTTAGATATAGATAGGCTGTAAATAGATAAGATACGATAAGTTTGAAATCCCTTAAATTAAGGGATTACATTAGACAGCTTTAGATAACTTTCCAGATTTAAATTCCTACTTGTAATGTCCTATATATGGCTGTATACTCCTATTCAATATATGAGAAATAGAAAAATTCTTTCCCACAATATCAAATAATGCTTATAGTGGCAAAACAAAGGTCGAAATGGATTGTGCTTAACCATTCTCTTGATCTTCAATGTTGTTACCTACCAACAGTATCATGTTATATTAATTGTCCCAGTTCAGGTTTCACTTATGTAAATATGAAGCCTAACTTCATCAAGCAATTGAAACACTTAATCCAATAGCAACTCAAAACAAACCAAGTAAAAAGAGGGAAAAAAAAAAGGTAACATTTAACAAGCTATAAAAAAAAATTTCATGGCCTTGTTTCATGCAAATAGTCTTGCATAACTTGGCAAAAATTTGACCTCATGCTTAGGTCTCAACTGATGTTGTCTTGGCAAGGGTAATTTTTTGAATTCCTGTTATCAGTACATTCCCCTATAGACTTAAAAGATCAAAATGCCCACATTTGGTGTGTATTGGAGGCCAAGAAATTAGGTTAAGTCTGTCACTATAAAGCTTACCATTAAATCTACTTGGGAAGTGGCCAAGCAAGACCTGAATAATGAGTGCATTTCCAAAAAGATTCAATAGCACATCAACTAATGTACCTTTCAAGTATGCCAAGATAAGCATTGCTTGCACATTGCGTCATCTTCTCTAGTAAGGACCTCACTGCATTATCACCAGCCATGGCCTTCGCCTGGATGTTGCAAAATCTATATCATAAGTGCAAAAACAAAATTTGAAACGTCGAATGGTTAAGTAACGGCTCAAGATAAAAGTACAGCATTTTACCTGGCTCAGCAAGAGGTTAAGGACAGAAGAACCTGTACAATTATTTGATGTAGCCTTTTGTACTACAGTGGATAGTGTGAGCATGGAGCTCATCATGGGCTGCAACATTATTTAAGGAAATAAATTTGAGAAACGATCTGAGTTATGCTAAAACAGATTTTCAGAGGAATGCAAACCTGACAATAGAACCACAATCCTTGGATGGAAAGCCTTCCAAGTCTGAATTGGTGTTCAAGCTGCGCCACCATGGCCTCATAGTCCTGATAGATCATTCATAAATGAAGCTATTGAGGAAAATTTCACACATTGAACACATAAATAGTGTGGGCCGCTATAATTTCACTTATATGCACAATCATATTCATAGCCTATCCCATGCCATGAACATAACTTCTTTAAGGACCTGAAGTCTATGTCAAACATTAATTCACAACCAAATCAAACCAGGCTAGTGCAACCTAATGCTAAACTGAACAAATAAGTGGAGAAGTTTGTATTCTAATTTATATTTGATGCAAACATACATACAAGTACCAAAACTTAAATTAAGAGACCTGTAAAATAAAAACCTACTAGAAGGAGTGCCCTGAGAGCAGCAGCAAAGGCATGATTAACTAAGCCATTCTTGAATTGTGACCTTGACTCTACAAACTGGTTAATCAACAGATAGCTTTTGCATAAAGGGAATATTCGTCTAGCAAGTTCCTGCAAAATGTTCCTTGATTAGTTCAGGTAAATTTTAACTCAATAGATAGCTCTTACAGATACGTAACACTTTTCTTATAACAGATAGCACATAGAAATATGCATATCAAGCACATAACAAAAGTGCCATGATGCAGGATCGTCATAGGCAGAGTTTCCTTGAGAATGTAAACACATAAAGATACAAAACAAGGACATATCCCAACCACAAGCAACCCTATCAATTACAAATATATCCAACACTGTTTCATAGAGAATTATCGAGGAGTATGCAAAACAAGTAACTGTTACCATAACATGCCAAAATAACAAGGGTCAGACACAAAAAAGATAAACAACTTGCCAAAGAAGGCATTTATATGCAGCCAGATTCAAAATTCACAACAGCATACCTGGAGTGCCAAATCCATAGAAGCATCAACATGGAAGGAAATATCATCCCCCTTTCCATGGAACCTCTTAATAGAAATGTACCTCCCTTCAATTCCCACCAAAGCAGACATGAGATCATCGATGACAATAAGTTCCTACGTCCAAGTTGACAAAGAATCAACTTTAAATAAGGGAAACATCCATCTAACCAAGCAAACAACTGATAAAATGCATAAGAATGTGATTGACTGTATTGGTGTGTGTGGGAATATACGTATAAGAGAGAAGAAAACAATTTAATTGGTTTGTAAAGGGAATTACAAATTCTTTGAGTTCTCATGATCCTTTGATCGTCTTCCTAAGCAACATTGAGTAAGAATAATTACTAATTCCAAAAACCAATCAAGAAAAAGGTGAAAAGATCTTAGAGAGTTTGGCATATCATTCCAAAGACGAGGGGTGGAATTTAAAAAGAAATAAGTTAAAACTCAGATGTAAGGACCAAGAGTTTGGCATATCATTCCAAGAAACTCTTTTCTGCCGCCAAAGATAATAGAATGAGTAAGGACCAACAGTGAGGAAGAAAGTTTAAGGAAAAGAAATGAACAAAAGATGGGAGATTAAATTGTACTAGGTTACGTAGAGCAAATTGAGTAAACCTGTACAGCCGCATCATAACAGCCAATCGCCTTGTCAACTCCGGGGCTTAAATAGACATGGGAGATTTAACGAATCAGCTTAAGAACATCAAATGCGCATAGTTCTATCGATAATTCTACGGTGAGCAAGATTGAAAAAGAAGAACAATAAAAAGATTAAACTTGCGAGAGTGGGCTTGTAGAAAAGACACCTGAACGAAAATAATCCCCTGGAATCAGGGAATTGCGATGTTCCTTTCACTTCCTGTGAGTGAATGAAAAAGTTGAATCACTAGGGAGAAAGTGTGATTATTTCGAGAAAATTAAAAAAGGGTTAAAACCTGGTGGTGGTGGAAGCGACCGGTAAGGAAGGGTCTGTCGAGGTTCCAGCGAGGAGTTGAAGGACTTTCCATTTTCTTCTTTCTCTTCAAAATTGCGCCTTTTTTGGTTCATTCAATTTCAACCCCATTACCATTAGAGAGAGCTTCCTTCACCAACTTTTTCATTTCAAATACTTCAATTGGGTCGCATCCTTACAGCGGGTGGGCCGGACTCTACTCGGGAGGCCATCGGAGACTCCCACCCACTGGTCCAGTTTAAAGTTATGTTTTTGCATTATCTACGAGTTGCTTCTTACAAAATGTATAATTATGTTTTTATCAGCATGTTGTTGACGACTAAAATTACAAATCCAAGAGAAAGCCACCTGTGTGTAAGTATATATGTATGTTCTTTTTTATTAGGACCTGAAGGCTGATACAGAGAAGTTTCTATTGCAACTACTACTACTACTACACAACAAACACATTCATCCGTAAGTTTAAAGATAGACACACACATACATTTTTTAAGAATATAAATGGAGATCATGACAGACAAATTGTAATGTTACGTCTCCAAGGCAGGCAGGCAGTCAGTGGCAGGCAGGAGATACATATATTTACAGCTGAGCTGATTTCAGAAATCTCTAGCTTTTCTTCTTCGCAATCCCACCTCAGAAAGTCATTGCAGCAGTAAACTCAGCCATTTGAGATAAGGGCGAATGACAATTTCGTTCCCATGCCGCCTCCCAAAACTTATGCTTTTTCTTCCCCACCCCCTTCCCCTCTGGAGATGATTCAAACCAATGATAAGCCCGTGGCCGGCCAACTAGTTAGTGTAAAAACTGAGTTTTAGCGTCGTTGCTGACACATTGCACAAATGGTGGCTGAATTGAAGTTTGCAAAAGTGCAATGTTCGCAGGACCAATGGCCTGAATTATCAATGTTTCTATTAGGGCCACTAGATCTGGATGTTGACCCCTTTCTTCCCCGTAGTCCCTTACAGCTCCCCCCACCCATGCTCTTCGAGCTTCCACTCCTGCTGCAGGCACCATGCGAATCTACATCTGAAAGGCCATTCTCTAATGCTCGGACTAAATTCTCAAAGTAATTCCGAGTTACACTGCACCGACATCAACGTAGATTATTGACCGTTAGATTGTACATAAATGAAAAGAAATAAAAAATTTAAAACGGCTATTATCAGACATGTCCCGAACTATATATGACAATAGCACAAACATTCTAAACAGTCATAACTAGTAACACATACATACAAATTTTACACCAATGTATCTCATAATTATTGGTTCCCTTCAAAATGATGATTAACGGCTGTCAATAGAACTACTCTCAATATAATGGACAGCCAAGAATTGATTCCATAAAATATCACCAAAATTCCTAATAGCAGGCTATGAACTTGAACCTTTCGAATCATTGCAATCAGACAAATGCAGAAAAAAAATTTTCTTGTACTTTCTTCATTCTTCAAAGGTTGACATTAGAAGTTCGGATTTAACTATCATCCAGACTGAAAGCCATGGTCAGTACCAATTTATGATTAAATAAAAAACCTGGTGAGTCCTGCAAGTTTGGTGCGGAACTCATTGAAGTCTTTTGATGGTCCTTCTGCATTTATGAAAACTTGGAGCTCTTTCTCTGCACATTGATGAAGTCTCTCCAACCCGGACTCAGCCTCCCCTGTATAATTGTGTGATTAGAACATGTAGAAAAGGTATTTGATTGATGAAATGTCCCACCTTGCAAATATTCGAAGAACTGTCTCTTGGCATGTTCATGTTCTGGAAGATAATATCCATAAGAGTAGGTCCATTTCAGAACTCGCCTGCATTCAACTATCTGCAGAAAGGAAATTGACATGGGAGAAGGCAAAGGATTATCACATAAAGTGTCTAAATATTCCGATATTCGAGAAAGTATAAGTTGCTTACCTGTAGCCAGGCTTCTATTATGAACTTCAACTGTGACTCAGGTTGGCACTGTGTATCACTCAGCTTACCAATCTAAAAAAAACATGTAACTATCACTAAATGCTGCAAAAATAACTCAGCTCAATAGAACAAGTCAGGAAGTTCACAAAGTGGAATTGAGTCGAGGAACACATAGGTATGAAGGCCTATGCCTTGCTCACTTAGATTTTTTTGAGCTTTGAGCTCTTAGATAATCATATCCTCATGAATTATATTTCACATTTAAAAAAAAAGGCTAAATGAATCTTGATTAGTAACTTCTAATATTAAAAGGTCCTTGGGTTCTTCCTGTCCTAAACCAAGGCAAAACCATAATTTACAATTCTTGGCAACATCTCCCCTGGGAAAAAACAATAAACAATCTTCTGTTAGAGTAGTGCCCTAAAGGCAATCCCCTTTAGCGCATTTTGTTCATAGTTGGTCGTTATGGTTTGATTGGTTATACATACACTTGGATCCTGGCTTTCGGGAAGGTCCCGGAACAAAATTTTTTGTTTTCCGCACTGTGTCCCTATGATGGACACCCCGGGATTTTCCAACATCTTCTACATTTCCACTCTAAATACATGTTAGCAAATGGAATAAACTATACCAGTATCACTGTTCAGTAAACAACTGTTGCTAACTATTAAACTTACATGTTCACTTTGCATTTGCTGTAGGTCTTCAACTGCTTTTTTCCTGGACTGCGTTGAGAATGATAAAATGAAATCAGAATCTATATTGAAGTATGATGATTCAGAGAGTGTAGCATGTGGAGCATGATTAAATATTTATGACCAGGACAATTAAATACAAAAAAAGACATCACCACATTCATGATTACCATACGGTCACATATTTGTTCTTACTGATTGGTTGGTTGCCCATCTTTCATAATAATGAGTATATCTCTCCAAAGAGTTTTTGGCCATTTCTCGACGTTTTTCTGCCTCATCATACTGACAACAGGAGCAACTAGTAAAATGAGACAAAAAGGGATTATATCTCCTGCATATAAGAACAACTAAAATTGCCCAATATTATCCTACCACACCCTCTTGCTTTGCTGTCTCATAACGATTGCATGCATAGAAACCACCAGTCCTTTCTCCATGTTCTGACCATGAACCAAGACAGAGCCTGCAGAAATATAGTTAAGAATCAACGAAAGTGGAGAGTAAGTAAATGAACAAAGAAAAACAAATTAAGTAGGTAGGAGGACCCCAAGGGGGGAGCGAGAAGAGGGAGAAAGTGCGTAGCAACTTCATCGCCTTACCAGCAAAATTCAAATTTACAAGGTGGTGTGCATGTAATATGCATACAACCTTGGTTTTTCTCAATTGGCCGTTTACACTTTGGACAAGGCTTGGAATTAGCTAGAATCCTGAAGACATCAACAGCAGAATCAGTTAACATCAGCCAATAAAAGAATGTTCCAATCATACTTCAGAGCTCTTTCACAGATCATGCATGTGTAATAGAAACACTCTGCTCCTGGCAAAGCTTCATGGAAGCAAGAATGTGCACAGACATACCATGGTCATTCAGAAAAGGAAGCAACCTACTAAAGTTGCTAAATAGTCGACCAACGTACGAATAGCACCTACAGAAGAGAATGTCTTACATGTTTGTATAACTTACCATACATGCTACAATTCAAATCTTTAACTGACCTTGATAATTAGGATCAACTTCTGTTCAACAAAATTAACGGATGATATTTCAAAAAATCTCAGCTTTTAAATTATTCTGTTCTTAGGTGTTTATCATCTCTTACAAAATGCATCAAACGCATTCCTTTAACCAGGACATGTTATACATGTATTGGGACAGGAATGTCAATTACATTTTAGTCGATCTAACGACAGTCAATTGTTTTAATTAAACATAGCCAATCATACACCTTATAGCGACCGGTGAATACATGCATTAACTACCATCTAGGCCAAGCAAATGAACGTTTTAGACACACAGAATCTGTACTCGATCAACCTCTGAGGGAAAAACAAGAATCCTCTGCTTAACAATTAGCAAGAAATTAAAGTAACCCCATCCACCTCCTATTGACATACTTAAAGGAGACATATTCTCATACCAGTTCATGTTTTCAGACTCTGCAGTGTTCTTTAATATCCACTTTGCTACAGTTGCACAATCAACAGGACGATGGGCTTCCTCTGTACACTGCAAAGATCAAATTCACAGGAATAGTGTGCCAAGTAAAGACAAAGTAGGTGAATATCACTCATCAAGATAATTTATTGGAGATCTACACCCGCAACAGATATGAAAAAAGGTGAAAGCAAAACATGAATCTTAAGGTACTCACATTCCAGCAAAAACTATATGAACAGCGGCAAGTGACATCATAGCTTCCACTACCAACAACAAAATCCACTGCATAATCACAGCCTGGAGCAGGGCACCATTTTGTCTACAAAATAATCTTATTAAGATTTTGTACGCCAGTATTCATATGACGTATCATGATACTGAAATTGCAACCTAACATAATCATCTGCCAAAAATGTTGCTCCATTTATGTGCGAATTCAGAATACCATACTGCAGAAAATTACCTCACAAACAAATGATTTTGAAAACTCAGATTTACCTTTCTATTGTCTTCAATATAAGATCTGACAAAATAACGGTGATATTTTTTCTGGTCTTCCGAAGAAGCTAATGCATCAATCATATCTTGGCCAACAGCAGCAACACAAGATGGACCAGGACAGCGCAACATCAAGCAACCCGGTCCATCGTTAACAGCTGTGCTGATATAGCCTATAGCAAACGCAAAACATAAATTGATTCATAAGTGGAACTACCCAGTGATTAAAGCAAGAAAAGGATTATGCCTGACTACATAAAAAAAGTGAAGGTTGTAACAGCAAGTATCAAAGTCTTGATGGATTTATATTTTCACGCAACAAAGAGCTCTCTTCTCAGTCCCTCTCAAAACTTCTACAGTTAACTTCAATTAAATCAATAGGAGAGCATCTGAAGGAGAGGTAGAGCATAGTCAGCTCCATAAACAATTGGGTAACTTGAGAAATTTCATTGATTCTCATCCTTGTAAACAAAGATCCACTTTAATTTGCAGTTGGGTGCCTTCGCTTGCCCCCAACCTCAATTCATGTGTCCTAGGTCTTTCCTAATCTTCTTATAATATATGATGTAGAAGAGGAAATAAATATATAAAGAATGAAAGTACACACCGGCCCAGCATGAATTACAAAATGGATGCCCGCAGACAGCTGCATGCAACTTTTCACGAGGATACGTTTCAAAGCAAATTCCACAAGTCATCTGATGAACGGGGAGATATAATAGCATATAAGACTTTGCACTCTACTCCAACTATAAGAAACAACGGTGAATTTGGCATCTACGACAAATAACTGACTGAGAAACAGAAGGGGAAATGCTTACTTCTCCACCATCCGGAAATTGGATAACTGGTCTTCCCAACAACCCAACAGCTCTCCGAACCCTGTCTTCATCTGCAAACCATTCATCATGCACCTTACACACACTCCTGCAAGGTGAATGGAAGAAGCAGATAATGAACAAAAGGGCAGGGAGGGGGTATGGTGGGTAAGGTAAATAAGAAAAGGTGAAAATGAAGAAGTTTGTTATCAAAAACAGGGAAACAATCAAGAATTCATGGGATTGAAATAGAAAACAAAAGTAGAGAGATACCAGTTGTAGTAGCGAAGGAGGATGCCGGCAGAAACTTCGGAAATGGAAAGTACAGTAGCGATCCTCGCCACATCTTCTTTTTGACGCGCACGAATATCTGCTTCGCTCAAAATGGAGTAGTTTTGCTGGCCAAAAAAAATATTCTTTTATCTTTAATCTTTTAAGGAATAACTAAATTCGATAAAAATTAGCAAAATTTTGATGATAAATGAAAACCCATCACGAGAAATGAGAAAAATTCCTTCAATCTCTGAGGAAAAGAGTAAACTTTTAAATATATAGGTAAAATAACATTAAAAAGAGAGAAATAAAGGAGGAACCTGATGACGATGGGAGATGAGGTCAAGGGAATCATCGGAATCGTGATCTATGAACTCATAATCGGCAACATCAGCGTCGTCGCTGTCGAAAGCATCATCAACGCCGCTGTAGAAATCGTCATCGGCGTCTTGCATATCGAGGTCATCCTCCGATTCCATTAGAGAGATTGCTATCGGGAGTAGTAGACTCTTAACTAAACAAAAGGTATGCGAGATGTAGGAGATGATAATAGGAGAAGTGTTGAAGGAAATTGAGGAGGATGAAATTGAATAGTTGAAAGAAAAAGTTCAAGCTTTTGGAAGACAGAAAGGGAAAGAGAGAGAGAGAGAGAAACAAAGGGAACAAAAGAGAAAGAACACTAAATTCTCTTATCTTAGAAAAGCCTTCACCTTTTCTTCTAGTGTTTCCTGATCAATTACCAATTACCTTCCTTTTTCCACATTTTTATCATTATTTACTATCTCTATAATTCCCCTGTACAAGACTGAATATATATATATATATATGTGCGTGTGTGATAATATATTAAGATGAGTAAAACTTGAAATTTGATTAACATTTTCACTATTTTGATTAGTTTATGTCCAAGTAGTCTTTTGGGGTGTTTGAAAAGGAGTAAATTCAATTAAGATGTTTGAAAACATAAAAATGAGATGTATTTAATTTATGCATGTAATTGAAATCCATCTTCTTTATAAATTGAATTCATTTATTCAGATATAGGAATTTAATTTCATAGGAATTTAATTTCATTGAAACCTAGGAAGATACTCTTGAATAAAAAATTGTTGTTTACTATAAATTTATAACCACACATTCATCAAAGTTTATATATATTTATTGTAGGTTTTTATTGAGTATAATTCTTTGCCCTCTATTTCTTATTAAGAATCACTCCGTGTCATTTAAAGGTAGTGCCTTGCTCTTTTGCTCTTTTATTCTTTAGACTACTTCACTTCTCACTCTCTTGTGCTTCACTTGATTGAATTCTAAAGACTATTAATCAAAATATTATTAATAATTAATTAACAACAATATAATTAATTAAAATTAATTACAATATTTTAATTAATCAATATACAATATAAGTAATTAAAATATGGTTAATTAATTAATTAAAATATAATAAATTTTTATTTTTCAATATTTTTTACAAATCAACTGTTGTTAATGGTAATAGTAATCATTCCTTCCTCTTAACCAACCATAATAATAATAATAATAATATTCATTCTCATTTCTCATTATATTAATTATCATATCAAACAGTGTAATTGAATTCATTTATAATATTACTGAGTTTGTTTCAAAGAGTGTAAATTGAATTCAACTCAATCTCATTAACGTTATTGAATCTAATTCGTTAATAATTTCAATTCAAAAGTTTTCAAACAGCCCGTTAAATGAATCACAATTTGTATGAGCTGAAGTCATGTTCAGATCATCTAACGAACACTAATTGTCAATAATATTATAAACAAAATTAAAAATTTGTATTAATATAAAATTTTAAGATAAAATTTTCTTTATTTTGACAATAATGATCTATTCTACTTTCCAAAATACAAATTCTCAACAATATTGACATTAGTCTCTTCTAAACTAAGACCAAACCCTACCCCACTAAATCAATTTACTAATCAAATTCAAGCTTTTGCAACTTTTTCTTTATATTTTTCCAAAGAGACTGTTCCTGTGACGTTGTAAACTTGTGATGTTACGGTCGTAAAGACGCAATTTTACTAATTAATCCAGGCTTCTGCTATTTGTACGGTGCCAAATTTTCCTTTCTTTCTTCCAAATTCGTGGACTTCTACATCACTTCAATGGGTGCCTCTTCCTCCTCCTCCTACTCATCATCTGTGCTTACAGAGCTAATCAAACCAATGACCTCTCATCCATCCAGGTATAAAGATCAATTGATACAAAAATTTCAATCTCAATTACAAATCCTCATAACTAAATTACAGTGCGGAGACATTCAAACCATATCGCAATGAATCATGGAGTTCTGTGTTTCACTGACTTATATCTATACCAGAGAATATCCCCCTTTCCTGTACTTTCAGAGTTAAAATAGCAGAAGAGAATTGAATATATAATTGCTGTTTATGAACGAAACACATGTTAGATGCTCAGACTGCTGCAGCCTTAAGAGACAGAAAATCTGATATCTTATTTGTGTAGAAATCAGGTTGAACGGAGTTGTTGGGACTTTGAAGCGCGGACAATGAGGTCACACCTATTATGGTAGTTAAGAAACAGAACAAAAAAAAAAAAAAACCTTAATCAGATCAATATACAGAAATGGACAAATTACACCACAGGTTTGGTTACCTGAGAGAACAAGGAGAGTTTTGCAACCACCATTTTGTCCAAATAGAATATCAGTATCCAATCTGTCCCCAACCATGCATATCTGCGATTTGAGAATCCCGAATCTGCATTCATCAAATTAATTAAGACAGATTATTTAAAATTACTTTCTGAAGTGAATATGACTGCATAAGACCTTTGTGGTTGCATGAAATTTTGACCATTGCAGAACTTAAACCTTTTCAGTTTGATAAAACCAGATTAGTTCTAAGCAAGACACCCAAGATAGCCATGCATAAGAGATCCCAAACTCACAAACAAACTTCAAATGCTTCAAGTCAGAGGATTAGATACTCAATCAGGATAATGAAAATTGGGCTATAAACGCAAAACGACAACATTTTCCCCCCAATGTGCATGACCTTATGCACAAGAAAGACAAGAGACAATCATCTAACATCACCCATCAAACTGCCGGATGCTTAAAATAAAAGTAAAAAAGATTTCTTATTGATAGCCACTTTGCTTTGCCTTATACTGAAATATCCTAGCTACAGATATACCAAATACAACTCTATCAAGCATGCAGTAATTATTATATATGTGCTCAGCTTGAAAGGACTAGCAAAGGCTAGCAGAAGCTATTGAACACGTTGAAGCATACTTGTTTGCCAAGTAATCCATCATAAAAGTTGAGGGCTTCCCCACGACCAGTGGTTCACGTTGAGTCGACCCAGCAATAGCTCCAACCATAGATCCACCACCTGAAATTCATGAATAGTTTATATATTTACTCTGGGAGAAGAACAATTACAGCCAAAAAGCAGATATGAAGTGCAATAGAGGCTGGAGAGATGAGAACCTGCCCATTCTTGAGCATCAGTGAGATGTGTGACGGCGTCACGATTTGTAGCAATGAAGAGACATCCAGGATTTTCCCTTATGCAGAGCGTCCCATACCTTCCAATCACAAAGTAAAGACAGCTGTTACAGATGCTCATGAAACGGTACATATTTTTCATAAGCTTTCCACATCTATTGCAATTAGATCTAGGCAAGGCCTCTGGAGATAAAACTGCCACTTTACCTTTGTCTGTTAATGTTGGAGACTGGAACAGCAATTATGGTTAAAGGAATATACCAGAGGTGACACTGAAACTAACAAGCTATGCTGATACATAAGTTAACTAAAGTCAAGCATGAGAAATAATTTTCTACCACCTCCGCCTCTCAGATTCCCAACTTGGAATTAAAGCTCTCTCTTTTGAATGAATGAAACTAAGTCTATGCACGCTTGTTCAAGAAGAAGATGGTAACTCACTGGACTTTGTAGTAGTTGAAATAGCGATCAAATCCAACCACAACTGCACCAACCTAAAAAGCAAGGAAGAGTACTCACAATATTCCCAAAGGAATCTAATCTATAGCAAAAAGAAGTATAACGTAAGGGCATGTAATAAGAAAAAAAGAAATTAAAGTTCACATCTTTATCGTGCTCCATTAGAAATCCAGGCTTCAATTCAATCTTCTTTCCTCCATCTTCCTGCATATTTGTAGAAGAAAAGCACACAGATAATCGATAAAGACGTAAATAAAAAAGCCATGAAATTTGATCTCATGATCACCTTAATACATTACAAAAAGACAGTAACTAATGGAGAAAGGCAACAAGTTATTTGACATGGCATTTGGAAATGTGGAAAACGAAAATGCAAGTTGGGGGATAAATTGACACACACCGGGCCACCAAGATACTGAAATCCAGCGAGCTCGAGTTCTTTCAAGATACCATCCTCGCCAATTACATAAACCTTCTTGTCTTTAGGGAAGTTGATCGACTGCAAGTAGGCAGCAGCTGCAAAAGATGAAGCAAAAATCTCTTCCTGAAGATGCAGAAAAGGAAATGGACGTCATTAGGCTAAAGAATAAGAACAGAAGAGGGTAGTTAATGGATAAAGAGTAATAGCTAACCTCACTGACGTTGAGTCCAAGAGTCTCAAACTTTTTACCGTATTGTTTCCTAGATTTGGTGGAATTGTTGGTAACGAAAACCAATCTTTTTCCCTGAAAAAGAAAGAAGAAAGGAGAGGAATTAAAGGAAATCAATATATTTTCATCTCGATGAACTGGGCATCGAAAAGGAAACCTTGGCGCGAAGCATATCAAGCGTATCAGGGACTCCTTCAATCAATTTATCTCCTTTCCATATAACTCCTGCGGGATTATAATATCCCATATCACAGAAATAACACACGATCAATCAAAAACAGAGACTAATTTTTGGCTGATGAAAAATGAAAGGAAATACCGTCACAGTCGAAGATGAAGGTCTCAACGGAGTCGATGAGTTCATCAGCATTCTTCAGAGGCTGAGCTGTGGAAGCTCTGACGCCAACAACACCATCCATAGCTCTGGGCCTCCGAGTAGTATTACTACTAGTAAAAGAGTAGGTGGAGCTGGAGCATTTGGATTGCAGAATTGTGGTTGTGTTAGTTGTAAAGGGTGGTAGTTTCTTAAGGCCTAAGAATCTTGGGATTGTTGGGGCACGCCAAGAAGAAAAAACTGCTGATAAAGCAGAGCAAGTGGAGGAGGAAGGGGATGCAGCCGTTGTTGTTGTTGCTCTGCTCATCATGGCTTTGTCTGTCTGCTTTATTTTCCATTTTTTCAAAAAAGTTTTTAATACAGAAGAAATGACTGGGTTGGAGGTTTATCATATCACGTCAATAGGATCACTTTTACGTGGCTCTGGTCTCACGCTGCTATGGTTGAGTAAGGGGCAGCATGGGCATGGATTGTGTTGTGTGGACCCAAAATAAATTCTATTTAATTAACTCAAGTTTAAATATTAAAATCAGATTTAATTTAGTTAGAAATCAAATTAACAAATTCTTAAAACAATTAGCATAATCAAATTGAGGCAAAAAGCGTCCCCTCCAATTCCCCAAGCTTGTCTCTACCCAAAAAACAGTAGTGTGAAAAACGTTGGTCTGACGAACTAACATAGACGGACAGAGGTGAAACAGCAAACTGCAAGTGATATTAAATGATTCAATTCAGGATTGCATTTTTGTTCCTTCATACTTACATGTTCACTTCTCCATCTCTGTCAGTGTTCATATGCCATAAAACAATCAGTATACACACCCCACCCTGTGGTTCTACACAACAATCAACCTACATACTCAATTCAGCATCTATGGTTAACCTTCCTACAAGGTTGTCAGAATCAATGTCACTAATCCAATAGCATATGTTTATGGACAATTCTCTACACCACTCCTTGAGGATTGGAGTTTCTTGCAGAAGTCATCCACACTTTCAGGAGTGAACCAGTTTTCATTCATCTGCAGTTCCAACATAAGTAACAATCAATTCCCGATCCTAAGCGTGCAATCTTGCATAATTGTAACAATAAAACCTTACAAAATAAGGGTATCCCTTGGTACTGAAGTTCTCCGGGGCATCCTGCACAAACAAATAGATGAAGTAGAGGACGAAGTTGCCACATTCTTTATCATTTCTCTGTTGTGGAACCTAGGCACATGGTTAAAACCGTAGAATAAGTGAATATGCAAAGCTCTAACCAAAAAAATGCAAATCCAACAACTCAGGTCGAAATTACCTTAGGCACCAATAATGGAATATGAGAAACCAACTGCTCGTTCTCAGCCCTGCCCTCAGATTTGTAAATGTCTAATACAAACCTTGAAACATAGAATTAGTTCAAACTTGACTTATTACACCTTAATCCAAGGATAGGAGAGGATAGGAGGAGGCGGATTCTTTTTATTACGAGGATCAAGAAAATACTTTATCCTTCTTCAGCTTCCCCTCTCACACCCCTAACTTTTCCCCTCCTACTTGTAATTTACTCACTCTTTCTCACATCACCACTGATTACAATGGATAAAATGAACAGTTTGCAGAAACTAAAAGCGCAGTTACCTTCTGATTTCTGGTTCAAGTCGCTTCGGGTTTGCCATCTTGAGTGAATCCAGTAACAGCATACAAGGAGTTGCGTTTTCCGATTGCAAATCATCACCAAAGTGACAAAAGATCAAGAGGCTCCAATGATCCCTAAAGAGATGGCCAGCATAGTTGGTTAAAATTGCAGCAATAGTGATACAGTGTAAGAGAGGTGAAGCAACTAGTGATGGTAATGGAAAACAAAAAAAGAGTACCAACGAACAATGGGAACTAGGACATATTTCTTGGAGAAAATAAGCTTATTCTTGATCCAACCCAGCACTTTTGGTCTTGAGGAAACATTGGCGTACATGGCAAACCACAGACTGTCCATGCAAGCAAAGATAATCTTCTTAGCTTGAGAGAAGTTGCACCACAGATTTCTAGAATTTGAAAAAGAATTAGCTAAAAACCAAGCAAAATCCTACAAATTGAAATGGAGGAAGAATAATGCAAGGTGGAACATACATACTCTAAATGGGATTCAAAGAGTTTAGTATCAAGTTTGCACTTGGATCTCCTGCTTGATCGGAACGTACGTGAAGAAGGAGCTAGCGTTTTGCTTATCCTCTTCCTAGAACGGACTCCAACATGATCCTCCTCTATAATAACAATGCATACACAAAGATTCCAATGAAATGAAGCATCCAGTGGCAATTAACAACAATAATTCAAATAAGAAGACAACCAATTCCTTCTGCTTTATAGCGGCTCGGCTGGCAGTTAGAGTTAGAATAGAATGAAGCGCTTTGAGAAGCAGTATACCCCACTGCCTAATAGGGTTGGGTAGTATACGCGGTATCCCCTTCCCAGGCGTTAAGCTATGTGCTATGTGCTTCATTGCTAGCTGAAAAGCTATCTCTTGATTTCTGCATTTATGGCTTTGTTTGGGGTTTGTCTGTTTTAAAGAAAGCCTACCCGGAAGAAAGCAAGCCTTAGTACATTAGTACATTTTTTCAGCGGTCTTTTTCTCTTACTAGGCTTCTTTCCCGAGCTTTCGTGGCTCAAAAAGTGGAGTGGATTGGAGGGATAGACCTGCTTCTGTTAATTTTAGGTTTGTATTCTTTTATTGAAAAAGAAAAATCGTATCAAAACAGAATTAGGAGATTGCAAACCTGGAGAAGAAGTATCTCGAAGAACAACAGCTTCTCCTTCTGCTTCTGCTTCTGCTTCTTCTACACGCTCTCCTCCCTTCCTCCTCATCGTGGCGGTGCCGGTGCCGGTGGCTGTGAATCGTTCGTTCTCTCTGATTTACAACATAAATAAGTAGCCTAAAAATGGATTATTATATATATTTTCAATAATTTTTTATCTTAAAAAAGGTAAAAAGATTAAAGAACAATGAATAAAGTTTATTTATTTATTTATTTGTTTATTTATATAATAAATCGTGCAAATAAATAAAAATATTTGAGTGAATGAGAGGAAGGTTACTTATTTTCTCTCTACGCCATTATGCAGCAGCAAGCTTCTCCGCTCCCAAAACCCATGGCAGATCCTGCGCATGCTCAGCCGATGGCAGTCGACGGCTCGGCTCAAGATTCCCTCCTCTCCTCCTCTTCTTACCTTACTCGCCATGAAGTCCTGACTCGTCGCTCTCGCCGACTCAAGCAACTCTCTCACATCTACACCTCTCATTACTGGGCTCTCATGGAAGACCTTAAATCCAAGTACAGAGACTACTACTGGAAGTATGGCAAGAGCCCCTTCAGACAAGATCATAAGAAATCCCGTGATTTTGGGGATTCCCATCCCAATTTAGGGCTTCAAGATCATGAGCAAGGTTTGAACAAGTGTGCTGTCCCTGTTTGCAAGTCCAAGGCCATGCCTTTAACCAAGTTTTGTCACCCCCATATTCTTTTGGATTCCAAGCAGAAGCTCTACACTGCCTGTTCCTTTGTGCTTAAAAGGTTTGTTTCTTCTTCCTCCTCTTTTCATTTCTTTTTCTATTCAGTGATTTACCTTCCTGCCTTTGTCTTTTGATTTTCCCCCCTTATCAACAGCGTAACGTTGTTTCGTCGATTGTCTTCTTTGGTGCATAATCTCTGAGTTTTATATGTTCACCTTGTTCTTCTTTTCCCCTTATTTGCATCTGAACCAGCCTTTGCATTCTTCCTTCCGCATCTATATGGTAATTTCATTGATCCTTACAGCAACTAATGTTGCGGTTGCCTTTGATGCCTCTGATCCATTTGTGTTTTTTATTATATTATTATCTTCTGAATTGTATAACATATGTGTATGGATGCTTTAATATTGAATCCTTGGTGGTCATTCTTGCATGCGCGTCATCTTAATTTATTCTCATTCTTATTGGTACTCTGCTTCTGCTGTTCAGTGCACAGGGAAGGCCTGTCCTTTGTGGTAAGCCAATACTAAGGTCAACTGTGCCTGCCCTCTGCCCTCCTCACTTCCAGAAAGCTGAGACTTATGTGGCAAGAGCCCTGAAAAAGGCAGGTCTCAATGTCTTTTCAACAACTAAACTCGCACCTAAATTTCACGTCATAGTTGCAGAATTTGTTCGCCAAATCCAGCACAGAAGAAGATCTGCACGGAAAGAAAATGCAGCTAAGGTTTAGATAAGTAAGAAATCATCACTGTTGTTCAGACTTTTGATATTCTTTTTTTAAGAGCTGTATTTGCAATTGAAGAAAAGTAATAATTCAGTGTGGATTTGAAGGAGGTTGAGACATTGGACTTGTGCCTTGCAACACTGATTATGTACACAATCAAGGTATTCGTTCCTGTTTCTTTTTTTTTGTGTAACAACATTGGAATGCCATGGATGTCTGCCTGAGATTGTGTCATCTTTTCAGTATATTGGTCAATGAACTGTGATCTTTTTGGGTTTTAGTTTCTGAGAAATCCTAAAGAGTTGAACCAACTACTTGATATGTCTCCACCAACCTTTGAAAACACATTACAAGGGATCCAAAGGTGACACCCAGGATCTCCTTACACGTTATAGGTTGAACTTACAAGTTGTTTTCAGTTGTCTATGATATTGAGTTTGTGAAAAAACTGTTCTTTCCTGAGTGGTTTTGTGCAGGAATTGTAACTTAAGTTGTGGTTATTCCATTTTAATTTGAATTAGGCAAATCAACCAAAGACTGATATGTTAAAATTAGGTGATCGTTTGTGATCTCAGCCTGAATGTGTTCAACTGTTCGTAAAAATTCCAGGTTTTGTGTGGTTTCAACTTTTGGTGTTAGTAATAGTTTGGTTTGACCTTTCTGTTCATCTTTTCATGGTTCTCCTGTAGTGCTCTCTCTGTGGCTTGCTGCTTGCAATTAATTACTTTCCGTGGAGACACGATTACCAACGATGTGAAAGCAATAAAAATTAGATTCTTCCTTAAAGAATATTTCGAGATCTTTTTGTTAAGATTTACATATTTCTGTTGCAGGCCTTCTGGATGTAAATCAAGGGATTTTGCGGGTAATAGATTCTGGTGATATTCAAAATGCAGGGTCAGTTGAGCTCTCAAGGAGGAACTACTGACTGCGGGAGCAGAAACGTCTTACAGTTGAAAAAGAAATATTGAATATGCATTCTTTTACCAGAGAATCAGTGGGAGGTGGTTGATAGGCCTGACTTTCATTTTATACTTGTGTTGAACCTAGTTTTATTGTTGATTTACATGATCTCAGTTTTAGAATCCATCACAATCTCCGACATTGTTCCCTCGGCTCGCCTGCTAAATATGTTTTCAAAATGAACCAGTTTATGTGTGTGAGCTATTAATCAGTTAAGAAAGAAAGAGGCGTGCATTTGGTGGTTATGATCATATGCGGGCAAGCAATAACGTCTGCATATTAGAGGTGGTTTTTAGGCGTTGACACTCCCAACATCCATAAATTTCTTCCATCAGCTCAAAAGATAAGATTTGGATCTTGGCTAAGCAGGTTGTGTGTGCAGGCCAGTGCTTTCAGACACAATCCAGATGAGAAGATGAACTCAGGCAAAGGCAACAACTCAAAGATCAAAACACGTAATGTATACACTTTATACATCGAAATGGGAGATGAAGTTGGGTGGAGATGGGGAAAAAAAAACCTTAATTGGTTATACCTTCTATTAATTTTATGAAAAATAAAAAGAATGAATCTTTTTCATGGAAAAGTATTTTGTCTTGGTAGCTTTAGCCACAAAAGCAAATTAGCTTTTACCATATTTGGAAGATTCTCTGTATGGATATGTTAAAAGATACGTCTTTGCTGGCAATCAGTTGCTTGAACGAATATCGAGAGGAAGATGTATACACGTATATCCAATCATGGCTGTTGATTGGATTCTCAGTTCCATTCTAGCTGGCTAGCTACTAGAAGTCTAGAACTGATAGCTATACAGCACTTGTCGTTGGATCCTCTGTGTCTCTGAATCCTATTTGAGATTTTTTTTTTTTTGGGTTACAAATCCTATTTGAGTTTGACAAGTAAATCTGCAGCCACAGAACCGAGCGCCCCCCGTTACACAGGCTCTCATTCTGGTCCACAAACGCTTTGGCCGATCCTTTTTTTTTTGGCCGATCCTTTCATTCCTCGACAAAGTGAAAATAGACGACAAAGTTGTTAATCTTATTCTTTAGTAGCCATTGAGAAGACACCGAAATGAAGAGAAAGTGCTATTCCGCTATATATTCTAGTATTTATCAGTACGAGGATTTGTGCAAAATTACAAAAGTGAGATTCTGTATACGTCTTTCAAGCAATACGGTGCGCAACAAAACTACAAAAGTGAGATTCTGTATGCGTCTTTCAAGCAAGACGGTGACATGGGTAGGTATATAGATGCGTTAAGTCTATATTCTCTCTCTCTATATATGTGCTGTGAAGTCAGGCTTGAAATATTACGTTCTCTGATTACATATATGTATGTCAATGGGAGGAAGAGATCCGCTAGTGGTAGGACGAGTGATCGGGGATGTTCTGGATCGGTTTACGAGATCTACTTCCCTCAGGGTCATCTTCAACAATAGAGAGGTTGCCAATGGCTCCGAGTTTAAACCCTCTCAGGTCTCTATCCAACCAAGAGTTGACATTGGTGGTGAAGATTTCCGGACTTTCTACACTTTGGTACTACCTTACTCTCCTGTTTTAATTTGTTGTTACAATTCCTGAAACTCTTGTTGAACACTTTACGTTGGTTGCAGGTACTGGTAGATCCTGACGCTCCCAATCCAAGTGACCCTACCCTCAGAGAATACTTGCATTGGCAAGATGATATGTTATTATAATTCTTTTATCTTTAAATTCTGCTTCTTCTGCTCAAGTTAGTTTCATATGAACTCGTAAAATATATACACATACGATGTTTTCAGGTTGGTGACTGATATTCCAGCAACCACGGGAGCAAGCTTTGGTAAGTCGTGTATAATCAATCCATCACATCACATGAATGAGTAGTTATCTTTGGATTCGATACATAAGTAAATATTTTATAGGGCAAGAGTTGGTATGCTACGAAAGCCCAGGACCGTCGGTGGGAATACATAGGTTCGTGTTCGTACTGTTTCGACAGCTGGGGAGACAGACGGTGTTTGCACCAGGTTGGCGTCAGAACTTCAACACCAGAGACTTCACCGAGCTCTACAATCTGGTACCAGTGGCTGCTGTTTATTTCAACTGCCAGAGGGAGGGTGGCTCAGGTGGACGGAGGCCAGGACCTAGCCATAACCCTGTCTAGCTAGGCACCTCTAGCTAGCTAGCTAGCTAGCTCATTTCCCATTTTCTTTCTTTCTTTCTTTATATGTATCATCATCATGTCGTATATAATAGAGCCAAACCGTTCTGAACTAAGTAAAAGAAAAAGGTAAGGTTTGGTTTGGTTTTCCGCTTTTCTTATATTTAATAAATAAAAATTGTATGTTGGGGTATTCTTTTTTTAATTTTATAATTATTAGTAAAAATTTGCACTAATATAAATAAAATTTTGAATGTATTATATATAAATTTAAGATTTTTATTTACTATATTTTTGAAAATAAATTTGTTTTTAAGAAATTAAAGTATATTTAATGAATAAACAATCATATGAATTTATTACGTTTATTATATCAAAATAAAAAAAAAATTATTTCGTATTTATCATTAATGATAATGTGAGTAAAATTAATCGTTAAATTATTTATTTATTTTTAAAGAAATAAATAACGAAATTATTAAAAAAGTGTGTAGTTTGTAGTTTTTTCTTTTGATAAAAATAAATTGAAAATAGAAGAATAGCAAAAAAGCCCAATAGTTGGGAAGGCCCAGCCCATTCTTTATTGGCTTTGATTACATGAAAAAAGCGCCAAAAAAGGGATTGGTGGAGGCAAAGTTTAGCGGGAAAATCCATGAACGAAACTTTAGGTCTCCAACAATCTTCGCCCTTCTCCCTTTTTCGTTTCTTTTCTCTCGAACCAAATCGAACCCTAGGAAAGGCGTTGAGACGGAGATCTTGACTCGACCCTGAGTGAGGTAGAGAGTGTGACGGCCTCCAATTTCCATTCTTCAGCTCTTTATCTTTACAGATCTGTGTCAGTGTTAGGGTTTCTGGAACTATGGCCGACGCCATCCAGATGCTTGTGGATTCTGATGCCGTCGAAAATATCACCGGCAGCGCCCAGGCACCTACCGATAAAACCCTAAAGAGGAAGCGACAATCTCAATCGTCTTCCACAATCTTGCTCCATCAACAAAAGGATTCCCAAATCGAGGCCCTCCGTGCCGAAATTGACTCTCTTTTTGCCTATTACAAAGAATTCATCAACCAGAAGCAGGGTTTTGGGTTGGGCTTGGATTTGAGTGGAAATGATTGTGGTAGTAATTCATTGAATGCTCTGGTTGGCTTGTTGATGGAGGAGAGCGAGCTGCCGTTATCGAAATTAGTGGAGGTGATATATGGAAGAGTGGTGAAGCAGAATGCGAGCGTGACGCCTCTAACTGTAAAGAGCACGGTGTTGTTTGTGGGTCAGAGAATGATGTATGGATTGCCCAATGTGGATGCTGATGTTTTGGAGGATCAATCTCCTGCTTGTCTTTGGTGCTGGGAGGTGAGGGTTTTGTCGTCTACGTTTAATTTATCTATTTGTTATTGCACTTGTTGCTTTCGGTTGCTGTATCTGTTTTTGGTTTTCTTTGTTTTCTCATTTCCCACTTATCAGACAGATCTGGGTGATGATGTCCTGGGCTGATTTCTTGGTTGTTGCTTAAGATGGATGAAACTATGGTGCTGGGTAGTTACACAATTTGCCCAATTATTGATTACATCCTTATTATTTTTTGTTCAGTGAGACGTTGGAGGATTAAAATTGATATTTCTTTGTTTGATGTGTATGTAAATCTGATGCTATTAGACTCTTCAATCTTTTCCATATTTGATTCTGTTATTTCTCAGAAAGCATATGTGGCACTTAGTGACTTGCTTTTGTGAATGTCTGAAATACGCTATCCACTTACCCTTCTTGTTGGAAGACTAGATTACGCTTCAAGTTCTAGTACTGATTGGTTTGAGACAGGTTATTTTTTTTCTTCCTGGCCTTTATCTGTTTGTAGCTTCTCGACTGTCTTCTGTCTCTTTTTCTTATCTATGATCGAATAATGTTACTCAATACTCATATGGTGCTTGATTTTTTGCTTTATGAAGCTATTTATTGTCATCACTATTTATAAATACCCTTAGCATCTTACTAGTTTTCTATGTGCTCAACTAGTGCTCTATATTGTTCATCCATTAGTTAATTCGTTTTTCAATATGATGCAGACAAGAGAAGTAAAACTGCTGCCCAAGTATCTACGTGGCACTTTGAAAACTCGGCGCATATGTCGGAAAAAGATTCATGATAGGATTACTGCTGTTTGGGGTAGTTATATGTTTTCTTAATTCAAGCTATTTAGTTCATTGTAGTAGATTTCCTATGTACCATGGGTAAGACCATACTGAACTGAAGACATTCTTCTCCCTTAACCCTAAGCCTAAAATCTTGGCAGCCAAGTGAGTTACAGACTTGGGTAATATGTGCCCAAAAGTTTCTCTTCGTATCATATTATTTGGGAAACTCCATCTCACATAACAATTTCTTTCTTTTCACCGATACATGACTCGTAAATTTGGCAGATTGAGATGCTTTATTCTTATGTTTTTTTCCATATAATTCTGGAAACTCTCTCTCTCTCTCTCTCTCTCTCTCTATGTGTATATATGTTGTATATATTCCTAAATACAGGAGAGAATTCTATTGTCTTTTCTGCTTCTTATCTACATGACTTAAGCTGTTTATACTTGCTGCATATGTAATGATGACTATTTGATTCTAGTTATGGTCATTTTGTCTGCCAAGTCTCAGTGTTTTTTGGTTCTTTGCTTATGGAGGTTACTGATATCTTTAGCTTGTTGCAGCTATGATATCTGCATTGGAGAAGTTGGAAGATGATCAAAACTATCGAAGTAACTTGAAAAAAGCATCAGAAAAGCTTGGAAAAGTGTTAAGTGAAGCAGATATTCGCTTGCTAGTTGATAGATTGCTGCAAAAGAATGGTGCAGAGATGTATGTACATCCAATGGTTCATTTCCCAAAATGTTTAAATATATTTTCTCCGCTCAGTCCTTTCTTTTCCCTCTCTCTCTATGTCTACCTTCCTTTTTCCCTCCCTCCCTTAATCAAGTATCATTGCAGGGCTGATAAGGAAGCAAGAAGAGAAGAGAAAATGCACATCAAGCAACTGGAGAAAAGTAAACGTGAAATTGAAAAGGCAAAGAAGAGAGCAGAACTTGAATTCCAAAAGCAAAATCGACAAATGGTATGTTGATTCTGTGAATGTCGAGTAGTTCTATTATGCATATGCTTTATGCACCTCCGTTGAAAAATAAATTTTCTTTATTACATTTTTACTGCTGCTTTAGAAACGTAAAAATTTTCAGTTCATATGCTTTATTCGATTGCTTTCTTGAAACAAAATTTTATCCCCTTGATTGTTTCATTTTTCAGGAAAAAGAGCGAAAGAGGCTGCAGGAGGAGGCAGAGAAAGATGAAAAGCGTCGTGAGAAAGAAGAGCTTGAGATGCAGAGACAATTGAAGAAGGAGCAAGAGGAAGCTGACAAAGAGAAAAGGCGTCGCGAGAAGGAAGAAGTTGAACTGAAAAAGTGGAATTCCATAAGAAAACAAGCCTCAATCATGGAACGATTTCTGAAAAGAAGCAAATCTACTTCACCTGGACAGGTTGACCAGAGTTCGAGATCCATGCCTGTGTTGTCTTCTGAAATGAGTGAAAAGGGGAATGAGTCAGTAACCCAACTAATGGATACTATTCTCACATCCAGTGGCGATCTTACTGCTGATGATATCTTGAAGTAGGTTTAATGCTCTAAACTCTCTCCATACTGTATCAGAGGAGAAGACTTAGCCATCCTAATCTTTCAGTCTTTTTGCTGATGACTATGGCTGATATGCTTTGCAGGTCACATTTGTCTTCTTGGCATCATTTTGGTCATGCTCTTCGCTCAAACAAAAAACAACATTGGAGCATACGTCAAAAGCCTAAAATTGAGCTATTGAAAGAACTTAAGTTGACAGATGCAAGGGAACTGGCTCATGATGATGAGTCAAGTATGGAGAAGGTTGTAAGTGAAGTGGAAGATAAGACTTCCGTGGATAGATCATCTTTTACTAATTTGGGTAGTTCTTCTCCTGGCTCTAAAAAGTGCAAACGGAGAAAGCAGTTATTGCAGTTTGATAAGAGCCATAGGCCTGCTTTTTATGGTATTTGGCCAAAGCAAAGGTATACATCTTTACTTGATACTTGTGTCATAAAAAGTTAATCTAGGAATTTGGGTGTATCTGGAGTATCTAATGTTCCTTGCTGAACTGTTAATAGTGCTTACTTTGTGATTGTAGCAAGCGGTTGATACTGATGCATTTAGTTCATGATGATGATTGGTATTTAAACTTGTTTTGACCTTTTTGCTTCCTGCTTCTTGAATCTTTTACCTTGTAGCTGATTAATACTTTATTATATTAGCTCTTTGCCTTTGGCGTACCCTCATTGATCTTTGTCTTGGTGTAATAGTTGGAAATTTAATGTCAATCTCTATATTAAACCTTCTCTTTGTTATCTATGTATTGACCTTTGACAAAGTGGCAGCACTGCTTGTCTCATGAATGATTACGTTGGATTGGTCTCATTTAAATTTTCCTGGATAAACCCAACTGATACATTTATTCCCTTGACTGCGGAACTAATTTTGTAATGCCATCTTTAGTCAAGTAGTTGGACCGCGCCAACCTTTCAAGAAGGATCCAACCTTGGATTATGACTTTGACAGTGATGAAGAATGGGAAGAGGTGCTCTTTTGTATTTGTTGGCAAAATGATAACTTGGGCAGTTATACCAATGATTTTCTGGTGACACTGATATTCTACAGGAAGATCCTGGTGAAAGCCTCTCAGATTGTGATAAGGATGATGAAGAAACTTTGGATGAAGGGTTCTCAAAAGCTGATGAAGAAGAAGAAAGTGAAGATGGTTTTTTTGTACCTGATGGTTATCTCTCAGAAAGTGAGGTAAGAAAGATCATCAGGCAATTTTAAAACTGCAGGCTGTTGTTTTCAGTTTTCTATATTTCTATGGTTGCTAGAATGAGTACAGAGCACAAGTTAGGATGAGCATCCGGTCTCTGTTAGTTGATACTATATAGTCAACATAAATCTTTATATGTAAAATGATTTTGCCTATTGCTTTAGGGAGTACAAATTGACAGGATAGAGGCTGATACTTCTGTTGAGGGCATAAGCAGTTCGTCGAGTTGCAGTCAAAATTCGGAGAGTGAGGAGTTTTGTTTGTTGCTTCAACGACAAAAGTACCTTAACAATTTAACGGAAAGTGCGCTTCGAAAGAACCAGCCCTTGATTGTGCTGAATGTTATGCATGAGAAGGTCCCATTGCTGGTGACAGAAGACCTAAGTGGTGCATCTAAACTGGAAAAAATCTGCTTACAATCCCTTAGTATGCGTGCATTCCCTGGTGCATCAACAGTTGAGATATCAATGAACTACACGAATGCTAATGATCAAGATGGTTGCCCGTCTAACAGCAAGGACAGTACCGTGCCAATGTCAACTTTGAGCTGCATAAAAGACTCTGACATGCCTATAGTTGTAAGTTGGAATTTGATTCTGAACTAACTAAAAAAAGAGTTTTGCCTTACCTTTACTAATATTGCTTCCAGAGACAAACTTATCTCTGCAGTGGTGATTTGATTTGCTGTTGAACATCCTTGAATTATATGTCATGGAAGCTTACCTTTGATATTATGAATTTATAGGTGTCCACCATTCATTCTTGCTCACAAAGTATCAACAAGGTAGTTGAATCCTTGCAACAGAAATTTCCTACTATCCCAAAGTCTCATTTAAAAAGTAAAGTTCGGGAGATATCTGATTTTGTGGACAATCATTGGCAGGTTAGTGTTATAGTTGTCAATTCAGATGTGATGAAGCTAATTATGAGCTTATTCTCATGGCCTTTTAATTGGTGTTGCATGGCATTTTCTGCACTGAGTTACCATAATAATGAATTTTGTTCAACAGACTTATCAAAAAGAAATTCATACTTGTTACTGACTTCTTTCCTTTTTGAGTATGAAGTTAGTCTCCTGTTTCTTAGGATTTGTTGACGTCATTGTGGACTTACAATGTAGTTTTGATGTTCTGTAAAACTCTGAAGTTAAACATGTGATATTCTTGCATAAATGACCCATGAGCAATTGAGCATGTGATGGTAAATTATGCCAACATCTGAATGTTTGTTCTTCTGGTTAAGGTCCGCAAAAAAATTTTGGACGAGTTTGGCATGCCAATTTCACCAGGTACGGGTCTGCCGATGTCTGATGTATTTTTATATGTTGTCGTATGATATGAAGACTGAAGAGAAATTTTGATATTCAGTGAAGCAAGGAGGAAAGATTCATAATATTTCCACATATTTTTCAAAGAGGTGCTTACCTCCTGCGGCCAAAATTATCAACTGTGGGGAGAGCTCTCCCAAGTCGTCTCTGAAATCAGCATCCTCAGTTGAAGGGCAGCCGGTTGGGGCTTCTGGTCAACCATAAGGCATAGATAGCCTTCTTTTCATGTTTGTGTTTTTCCAAGCGCCCACCATCAAGAAGTGTGGAAGTTGGGATTTTCTTAAGCCTTATGTTGTAGTAGTAGTCTGAAACGGATGAAATTTGTTTGTTTATCATGTAAAAAACTGAAAATGGAAGGAACATTTACTTTTTGTACAAATTCGTTCTGAATTGTGCTTGCTTTATTCTTGATGAAGAAGAAGATACAGGGGCCAGCCAGTGCAAGTATATCATTTTCTGGGTTTTCAAAATACGATATTTCAAATTAATCTTTTAATGGCATTTTGGAAAGTAGAGATAAATTTTACCTTACATAAAATTATAGTGGAATAATGATTTATATTTGTTGCGTGTGGTTGACATAAAGAGACGATATAGATGGTGTCTTTGTTTCCCTAATTTGTTTAATTTTGTAGACATTTAGCTTTAAGTAAGCTTGAAAATTGAAAGATAAAGGGGTGTTGTAAACGATTTAGAAGGGGTTGAATAAATCTCTAAAATCTTTTCGAATAATTCTACAATAAAATCAGAAGTTAATTCACACAAAACCAATTTAACTAAAATCAAATGCAAAGAGTAGGGAAGAAGAGCAAATACTGTTTTTATAGAGGTTCGGTGCTAAGACCTACGTCCTCTACCTAAGTTCCCACTTAGGATTTTGGCAAATCACTTTATTTGACACTTTTTAGTTCAGTGTGAACTTTTACAATTTCACTTGATTTTCGGCTCAAACTACCTTACAAATGATTTGTTTTCCGGCACAAATCTTACCTCACAAGTGACTAATCACTAATCACTCTAACTCACAAACAATGATGAAGTAATGGTATATGAACAATGTTCAATAACATATTGGAATTGATGTAAGAGCAATAGAGATCAGATCTTCAAGGTGTTATGTTGTATTTGGGTGTCTATATAGTTGCTCTCTTTTCCCCTTTCCCTTGATATATTGATATATTTATTTGCAGCCCCTTTTGATGATTATGGACGTTTTGAACATCTACTAGCCGTTGGTGATGATCTTGTAGCCGTTGCATGATGATTCCTTTCCATTTGTGTCTAATTTCCTTTGTCAGATACAGTTTGCTGTAATCATAAGTCGACTTGTGGTGTATGTAAGTCGACTTGTCCCTCTCCATAAGTCGACTTGTTCATGATAAGTCGACTTGTGACAACTTTTTCGTAAACTTCTCCGCTCTGAGATAACTCGACTTGTGCAGTGTAAGTCGACTTGTGTACATGAAGTCTCCATAAGTCGACTTGTTAAAGATAAGTCGACTTGTATACCATATTTTCCATCTCCGCTCTTTGACAACTCGACTTGTGACAATATATAACTCGACTTGCAGCTACTTCCAACGGATACTTTCAATTAAATATCCCATAATCTTTACTATTAATGCCTCAATTAAGTTGAGGATTATTTCCTTCTTGATTCCTCAATTAATTTATAAGTCTCCTTGATTTCCTTTCATTCCAAAAATACCTGCAATAAATTTCTTACCTATTCTATATATTTTATTATTATCAAAACATTAAGGAATGTATTTTGTCAACCACCATTGGTCCAACAATCTCCCCCTTTTTGATAATGACAAAATATATAGAAATTGAAAAGAAATTTAAAAACAAGAAAACATTGATCAAGGTTTTTAAACCTTGTCTTTTTGGTCAGTTGGTCTCCCCCTTAATCATATAAATCATTGAAAGTAATGACCTTGTAAAAATATATAAACGGAATTTAAAATCAAGAAAGTTTTAAATTTTTAACGCACTCCCCCTCAATCAATGAATACCAATTAACAATTTGCATCAATCATCAATGAATATCAATTAACAATTTCCAATATTACTCCCCCTTTTTGTCATAATCAAAAAACCAATATGAGAAGAAATATGAAAAGAAGACAAGACAGCAAACACAAGTATGAAATTGTAAGCCAAAGGCAATCCATAACAAAAGAAACAAACACAAGTATGAAATTGTAAGCCAAAGACAATCCATAACAAAAGAAACAAACACAAGTACTAGAAGTCATCAGATGCACAAGAACAAAAAAATATGTTAGTCCAAGCAAAAGACAAGATACATCAGGATGAAGGATCATCATGTCTACAGCCTAACTTGTCGAAAATATTTTTAAGCATCCGATGCTGTGAATCAACTTTCCTTGCGAACGCCAAAAACATAGTCTGAATATCATCAACATATATTTGACAAATTAACATGTCTTTATCAACAAGTTTAATAAATAATGTATTGTCAATCTTACCACGTATATAACCATGTTGAGTTAAAAAATTACTTAACCTTTCATACCATGCTCTAGGTGCTTGCTTTAACCCATAGAGGGCCTTCTTGAGTTTGTAGACGTAATCCGGATGTTCATGATCCTCAAAACCCGACGGTTGTTTGACATAGACCTCCTCTTGGATGTACCCATTTAGAAACGCACTTTTTACATCCATTTGATTCAATTTGATCCTCTTGTGCGATGCAAAAGCGTATAATAGCCTTATTGCTTCTAATCGAGCCATATGAGCATATGTCTCAGTATAATCAAGGCCTTCTTCTTTATAGAATCCTTGAGCTATTAACCTTGATTTATTTTTAATCGCTTTACCATTCTCATCGTATTTTATTCGATTTACCCACTTGACTTTAATAATAGTCTTGTCCTTTGGTGGAGCTACCAAGTCCCATACATTGTTCCTCTTGAATTGATTAAGCTCCTCTTGCATCGCTAGCAGCCAATTCTCATCCTCAAGAGCCTCTTTTATGTTCTTGGGTTCTACTAAAGAGATGAAGGCTGAATTGCTCATTTGCTCATATACATTTCTTCTTGTTCTTAAACCTTCATTCAAATCACCAATTACTTGCTCCATAGGATGGTTCTTTGCTTTCGCCCATGGTTTGATGTTGGGTATATGATTTTCTTCATCTAATTTCAATTCCTCAATCTTGGATTCAATTTCTTCAACTTCATTTCCTGAACTCCCTGCATCATCATCAAAACAAACCTTTCTCGGAGGTGAAATCATATCATCAAATTTAACATGAATACTTTCTTCAACACACTTAGTCCTATTATTATAAACTCTAAAAGC